>OY855904.1:26999718-27322218 GCA_963693305.1 Meandrina meandrites
AATCAAAGATCTTCTTTGCAACATGTACATTTTAAGGTCTGCAGGCTTTCAGTGACTGTCCTTTTGGATGGCTGTCATTCTGTCAATCACAGATCAGTCTTCATGACTATCAAAGTGCTGCAAAAAGTGCAAAGAAAGGTAACTCGCATTCCGTGGCTAAAACAGGTCACATGATTTAATCTCATCCTCCTCCGTCACCCTAGTCTTGAAGTGGAAAACAGAAAGAAAGACACATTTCTTCCTTTATATCTAGTTACAAGTCTGAAATAGAACACAAAATATCCCAGTGGGGGATTAACTCATAAATATCTTTGGAGATAAGCTACAGTTGAAATTGAAAAACAAAAAGTAACTTCATGCTAACCATGCACGCATACATGTATGTTATGAATAACTCAATTCAGGAGTTGTAGTCCACCTATTGGAGGCTCACATGAAAATCAATATGAATCGCCATACATTTTTTTAGTAAATATCGTACTCTTTAATAACTGTGTTACAGGCCTTGACTGTTTAAATTCCTCCACACCTGATACAAGAAAGGATCTACAGAGAATGTTAAGGTAAAGTGTTTGCTTGATTTTTAGGACAATAACACATCATTGTACTTCCCAACATCAGCCACTTAATTATTTTCAGAGACTCAAACTAATTTAATTACAAATTGATCATGATGGTTTAGATACCTGGGCCTAGCAGTTTGAGAGTTGATTAAAATGATAATTTAAAAGCATGTACAAAACATTGTTTTTTACTCAATCAGAATCCATGCATTGTCCAGTCTTTATTATAGCTAGTATATGCATCAATGTTTATTGTAAATTAATTTTTAAACCATGTTTTATGACAGCTTGGCCAAGGCAGAAGCTCTTCAGAAACAAGGCACAACAACTGAAGCATTGGCAAGAGACATTTATGAGGAGGTTAGACTTGTAACAATTTAACAATTTAATTTAGTGCCCAATGCACTTATTAAATTTTGGTAGCTTAAGGTAGGGTATGCAATGCTTTTTTATTATTTTAACATCACTGAAGTGCCCAAAGTACAAACTGTGAACTTGTTTAAATCTGCTCTTATTATGGATTTAAATTAAATCTTAACCAACCATAAAATTTTATCATTGTTCACTCCAAATTTAAACTGAACGTGGTACACTGGGCCCCATTATTCTGGAAGATGATCCAAGCATTTTGTTAAGTGTACTTTTTGGATTAGGGGCTGTTTATTAGAATAGGGATTCTTGTGCAAAACAAAGAAACAAACAAACAAAAAGTATGTGTTTAGTTATTTTAAGAAGACCACCTTATCAAACTATTACATTAACACTTGTCATTCTATCAAAGGCTGTTTAAAATTGTAGTGTGATCTGATGTGATGCAATGTATTTTCAGTTAATTACAAGTCAGTTGCTGCTTCAAAAGCTTAGCAAACCATTCATTTAGAACTCTATTCTTTATATAATAAATATTAATTATTGACTTCAGTTGTGTCCCTCTGATTTCAGTTACTAAAAGATGCCAAGGCTGAAGAGGAAGTACAAATTCTAACTGGACTTGGACAAGCACTGCTTACTCTCGGTGATATTACACAGGCAACACAAGTGAGTATTTACTGTGCTTGCACAATAATTACATAATAATAAATTATTATATATGTGTTACAGGTTGAATTTAAATTCAGGTTAATTTTTTTAGCCTAGGTTATTTTTTTCAACCAAGGTAAAATTCGGAGTTATTGTTAGGGTTAGGGTTTGGATTGGAGTTATATATTTTTTAAAAAAAAATAGTGGTTCACCAAAATTTCCTCTGTGGTACAAGTGGTGCCCGTTTTATGAGGCTCAAAAAGGTGTAGAAATTTTTGTAGAGCTCTACGCTTCTACACATGCCATTCATGCCTTTCATGGTTTACAAGCTGACTCGTCCCCATTCGTCTCTCTGTCTCTTAAGGGAGCAGGAGTTGATAATGCAATGAGAGACTACTGGGGACAAGTCAGGTCTTCAAGCTTGTAGCTGTGGTACCAGACACAACCCTATATTGGTGTAGAAATTTCTGTAGAGCTGTATGCTTCTACTCATACCATTCTTTCCATTAATAGTCCATAAGCAGCAGCTTTGGAACTGCATACACCATTATACCCATTGGGCAATCATGTTTTCTCCGTTCATGTACCCCCCACCCCGATACTTTTTAACTACAATTTTATATCTGTAGCCTGTGCCTTTCTTATTTGCCCTGGCCTGTATGACAGCTTCATTTATTTATTCCTATACTCCACGCTACCATACACTACAATACACTATGCTACTCTACTCTATGTAGTCGCTATGCTCTACTCTACTGTACGCTTTTTGTCTAAGTTAATGTACTCTTACTACTCTACTCTATTTTAATCCACACTACTCTTCTCTAGGCTACGCTCTTCTGTACTGTAGGCTTCTGGTCTAATGTTATGTACTCTACTCTACTCTACTCTGCTCTGCTCTACTCTACTCTACTCTACTCTACTCTGCTCTGCTCTGCTCTGCTCTGCTCTGCTCTGCTCTGCTCTGCTCTGCTCTGCTCTGCTCTGCTCTGCTCTGCTCTGCTCTGCTCTGCTCTGCTCCGCTCTGCTCCGCTCCGCTCCGCTCTGCTCTGCTCTGCTCTGCTCTACTCTACTCTACTCTACTCTGTCTTAGTTCAATATTTGTGTACAAGTTTACTAATCTTTTTTTAGAGTAGGGTAGTGCTGGAGGTAACGCATGCATATGAGGATAGAATAGGATAAAGCGAAAATAACACCTTGGCCGAAAAGAGACATGGTGATATAAGGTAAATGAAAAGATACAGCCTACATAGAGAGTAGAGTAGAGTAAATTACAGTAGAGTAGCATAGAGTAGATTAGAATAGCATAGTAGAGTAGAATAGTGTAGAGTAGAGTACATTAGACTAGAAGAGTACAGAAGAGTTGAGTAGAGCCTAGCATAGCATAGCCTATCGTAAAGTAGAGTAGAGTAGAGGTAGAGGTAGAGTAGAGGCAGAGGCAGAGGCAGAAGTAGAGTAGGGTAGAGTAGTGTAAAGAAAAGTACTATATAAACTGTACAAAATGGACTGGTCTACGGGTGTACGTTCCACACTAAAGTTTAGTTTATTAGGTGGACACCAAGCCGTCTTGACCAATCTTTACCTATCTCTACTACTCTACGGGTCTACAAGCTTACAAGAGCTAACTATTTATATGCTACTACTGTACTAAGTAGAAGCGTAGAGCTCTACGAAAATTTCTACGCCTATGTCAACCTCATAAAACATGCTGGGTATACTGTGGTCTGTGGTAACATCCTTTACTAATAAACAATGTTAAACTTAATTTTTTTGTATCTTGTAGATTTGTGCAAAAGCTTTAAGTATTGACAAGAGTTATCCCTCAGCTCTTGCCTTGCAGGTATGATGCAGCAGTAGTTCTATCTTGTATTTAACACTTAGTGACTGCACATTCTACAAGCAACTTCTTTGCTGGCCTGAAGGCTCATGCATATTAAATGGCTGATTAGTGTGTGTAAGCTGCCATTGTGCAGTTATGTTTCAGTTATTTTGTGTTTCTTTTCCAGGGTCAAATCAGCTTTCGGGAAGGTTATTTTGATGATGCAGAATTGAGGTACAGTATATAAGACATAAACTGTGGCATAGAGCTAGCTAAATGCTTTGTGAATAATGCAATGCACCTGTGTTCCAATTTGGTTGTACTGAATAATATATAGATTTAGGCAGGCCTAAAAGCGGAGCTCCCATTTATCTTTTTTTTTTTTGCTCGAGTAAATTACAGTGTTACCAAATAAGAAACCACACTATATTTCTAGGCTTATACGGTGGCCCATGTAGGTACAAAAAACCTCTCATGATTTTGTTGACGAAAGCGACGTCAATATATTTCGTGATTAACCCGTCTGAATTTTCCTGCCTTTAGTGACAGGTTCTAAAATTGAAATTGACGAGTGCACTTTATTGGGTTTCTCACGTACGCACGTAGGCGCAAAACAAATCTTAGTAAAACTTTTTACAACGTTTACTGTACACTAATTCGTAATACACCTCTAAGATCTCTATGAGTTATTCAAGGTAAAAAGAACCTTGACCTTGTTTTGATTACTACAAAACTGTTAGGGCAAGAAAATCAACTCAAGGCAAAAACAAAGTACGTACAGAAAAATAAAGTGAACTCGCTGTTAAACACAGTAAACTAAATGAACTCACGCCACGGCAAACTGAAAAAATCACGGCGGCAAAACAAACACTGCAAATTGATGGTGCCGGTTATGTAGGTCATTTTAAAGCAGTGTTTGTGTAAGAATTGTGGCAGTTTGTGATTTGGAAAGTGGTGCACGCTAACTTAGAATAAGCTTACAATGATGTTTTGACTGTTTTGAACCGTCTTCCTTTTGTTGCGGTTTGGTTGCATGAGTTACTAATTCTGTTTTATCGTACGCGTTGCTAAATACCTGAGAGAATTTTATGTAGAGAACTGAATGAATTTTCTTCATTTCTGGTAAGTAAATATGCGGTAGGTTTAGTCTGAACCCACTCCGCCTAGCGCAGGTAACTCGCAACGAAACCGGCAAATTCAACACACTCACTAACAAGCAGTGATATTATAAAGAGAAAAAAAAACAAATGCAAGCGAGCCGAAATCGCGATTTTGATCCGTGAAGCTAAATAATTTGTGTTCAAAATCCAATAATGAACATCACAGTTAACTCCAATGACTAAAACTGAAAATAATTAGTCTAAACAAAATATTTACTAAACAAATGTGTAAAATGTACAAACATGAACAGGCTTGATAAATATTTACGTGAAGATCCTGAATATCTGAAAACCGACACAACTTCAAATTCATTCATAAATGAAGTATAATTCTCTCAATATAAAATTAGGCTTATGCTTAGTGCATACATTTACGTTTGTTACCTTATTATTGAAGACGGCTTATAAATTCTGCAGGGATAAGCTTTCAAACCAGCACAATAATATCGGAGACGAACACGGCAAATTCGTTGCAAGCTTAGTCCAACACAACCGACATATACATTATATGAATTATCACCGAACATCAATTTCTCTCTTTCCATCGGTGTAGCCTTTAACAGTCTTTTATCCTTTACTTCAATGAACTTTATCGGCTCTGAATTCACTTTTGTTTGAGCTCAATTCAGTGATATTCAGCCTTGCTCAGCCGTAGGTCGAACCCTGCACATCGCGCTCTTTTTGACTTGTTATCCAGTATATCATGTTCAAATCGGCAATCATTTCGGATCTTCCCGTTAAGAGGTTGTCCTAAATCATTTGGCATAAGTTTCCATGATGTAGATGAGTAAATAAAGCGAGAAATATTCACAAAAATCGATGTTTGCCAGCAGGTTTCTTCGTGTCTTTCATTCAGCTTTAAGGTGGCTCATAACAGTTTAGCTAGAATTTAATAGACATGCCCGTTTTAGGTGTTCTATCGCGGCTATACCAACAGTTGTTAAGAAATTCTTTTAGACCAAACTTGTACAAGTTTTATCAATGAACAAATTGACGTCATTGTGACGTCAAAAATCGTTGCCATGGCAACGTCATATGAGGTCAAAGATACCCTATTTTGGACCTTTTGAGGCTAATAACTCAAAAACTACTCGGTGAAAGTTCTTGATTTTGATATATTTTTGTCCAACTGACAAAAGAAACATTTTTGCATTTTTTTAAAAAAATCTGTAGGTAGGATTCAAAGCTACGTCATTTTTTCACTAATTTAAAGTGGCTCTGAAACCTACCTACAGATTTTTTTTAAACATTTTTAGGTTGTTTGTTTTGCCCAGTAGGCAAACATATATGAAAAACAAAAACTTTCACCGTCTAGTTTTTAAGTTATTAGCCTCAAACGGTAAAAAATAAGGTATCTTTGACCTCATATGACGTTGCCATGGTAACGAATTTTGACGTCATAGCAACTGTAATTTGTTTATTGGCAAAACCTTTACAAAGTTGTACTAAAAGTTTAACCTCAACGTTATTGGTGTAGCTGCAATAGAATACCAAAGACGGGAATATCTAAACCCCTTCGAGCCACCTTAAAGGTGAACAAAGATTTGCCACCTTTTCGTACAATTGCTTCGTTTAAGTTGAAATGAAATGTCCAGATCATTCATTTAACATGCGAAAAAACTAAACTAATTATTTCTAAAATAGATTTAGCCAAGTCTAAAAGCAGAGCTTATCGGTTATTTACCTTGCCCTTTATTGAAATTTGAATTTACGCGATAATAAAATTATCAGGCTAAGTAAAAAACTGAGTACTTGAGCCCGCGATCAACTGGAAAACCATTACCTGGTCAGCGGTCAACTTCCAAAAAAGACGTCACCTCGATTAGCTCTACGCCTGAGCCCGCGATATGGTCATGTGATACTGGTCAGCGGATACCTTGTTTTGACAGCTGTCAATTGACCATGACATGGAAGTTCAATATCAAAGATTTAACAGTAACCAAGGCGGTAATTGTCCTGTGACTCCCCTCCCCCTCCCCCAGAGTCTGTACGGACGGACGGACGGACGCTCGTACGGTCACGTGATTACCAAATTTTCTGGGCTTGATGGTTTACCAAATTTTCTTACCCATGGTGCTCCGCTGGCGCGCTTCGCGCGCTGGAGCTCCGCTATTAAAATAGCAAAAATCCAGTTGCAACATTATAGCAGTTTGTTGGTCAACTTTCTGTTACTTTGATTGTAGGTTTTTGGAAGCCATAGAGAGAAACAAAGATTGTGCATTTTACTACTTTCTTCTTGGCAAGTTGTATTGGGAAATGAATGGAAATCTGAGAGCAGACAAGAAAAAATGCCTGGCTCAGTTCTTAAAGGTAAAATATGTAGAATAAAAATAATAATACCTAATACTAGTCTGTAAAATGCAATATTGTTGCCAGTGGAACATCAACTAGTTAGATTCCCATCTGGTGAGAGGCTGGCAAGTTTGCTGTAATTAAACGTACGCTCGACCTGGGTTCCTATTCTGTTAGTATTCAGTATGCACATAAACACAGGACTTGTATATTTCACACCAATATTACTGATTACTGGATTTTGTTGCAAAATTTTCTTGACTATTGATTAACATGAGATCTAAAATAAGCTGAAGATAAGTAGCACAACAGAAGCCAAACATATATCATCCAGCAATGCTATTAAATATTTCCTTTTTTTTTCAAAAAATGTTCTCAACCAAAAGGCTGTCGTAGCATGGCCATGTAGAGAAAAACATACATCTAGGTACACACTGATGTAGGAAATTAGTAGAAGGACATCAAGAATCAGTGATAAGAGTTTAAAACAGGTTCACTGTACATAACTAATTTTGTGGATCATAAAATGTATATTTCCAGGCAGCCAAGTTAGATCCATACTACTCCCCATCTTTTCTCTACTTGGGACACTACTACCTTAATGTTCTAAAGGATGTAAGGTACTTAAAACTGTTTTCACTTTGTTTGCTTGTGTGTAGCCTATGTGATTTCAAAATATTTTTAATTAGTTTTCTTTCTACATACCCCAACTCTTTGCAGTAACTTTGCACACACCAACCAGAGTAAACTTAAGCTAGTTTTTGCTGTTGACCAATCAGACAAGTGAAAGCCATGCATTATGTTTTCAAGTGTTTTGCCAAATGCAAGTTGTAGTTTTTAGATACTTTGGGTACTTTATGGAGTGCAGGGTTTAGATTTTGGGAGTTACATTTGCTTGAATGGCAAAATCAGTGGCCATCGGTCAGTGTGTAAATGTGTCCGGCACTGCAACTTTTTCCAGTGTTAATAGATTAGGATCATCACATTATTTTGTTGTTCTTTATTTTACTTATAGTAAAGCCAGTCGCTGTTATCAGAAAGCCTTTGATCTTGATCCAAATTCTGATGATGCTGGAGTAGCTTTAGGAGATTCTCTAATGGAACTGGAAGATGAGGTAGATAAACAGTTTTGTTAGTAGATTACTGTAAAATTGGAAAAATAAGACCTGGGCTAATATTTGCTCAATGTACCTTTTTCACAGAAACCAAAAATAAGTCCTACAGTCGTTCTGAGCATTCTGTAATTAGGGTAGCGAAGGTTTTATGTGTGACGCGTGAAATGGGTAAAAATTAGACTGTGACGCATGAAAAGAGCAAGAAAACAAGACCATGATTTGTGAAAATAGGGAGACCAGAAGCCGGATTCGTGAATTTGATTAAAAGGTGTGTGTGAAATGTACAAAACAAGCTCCAAAATAGCAGCTTATAATCGTAAAAGTTAGATCTTTCTTTAAGAGATTTAATCAAATAGCAGCCCATGGGCTTATATTTGGGAGTGCTTATATTCAGATGGAATTTTGGGTACAAGATTTTTGGGGCTTATCTTTGGGGGAAGGGCTTATTTCCGGAATTTTCTGATTGCTGATTATTTCGACTTTTTTACAGAGTTTACTAAATTAATCAGATATCTTAGAAAATAAATGTCAGTTAAATTTCTTCAAGGTTCACTGAAATAGCAGAACTAGTGGTTAATATATTAAGTAGTTTACTTGTAAAATGAGTTGTAACCCAGGGATTTTGGTATCTCTTTGTTTGCTTTTAATAGTAATTAATAATTATTAATAGTAATTAATAATTAATAGTAATTAATAATTATTGGTGTACTGACATCAGGTTCTTGGATATTTTAGGTTGCTGCACTCAACTTGTACAAGAACGTAACAGCAATGTCATCCCCTGGAGAGTATGTTTATTCGTTATTTGTTATGTTTTTGATGCAGGAAATTAATTTAAAGTAAAGCAAAAAGGATCAAGGTTGCATGGATGTGATCTGGCAAACCTGAAATAGAACACAAGTGATGAACTTGAATAAATTTAATTGCATTTCAGTAAACGTTTTTCTTAGTTACTTACATACAAGTCAAGTATGTCCTCTACTTTAATAGGAATGTAATTCACTTTGATTCATTGTTTCTATAGACTGAATAAAAGAAATGTTATGGAAGAGAAGACAAAGGAAGAAAAACTAGGAACAAAAGCTATAATTTCAAATTCTCCAATTTTTTCATGATTGTTCCTTTAAATCTGTGGAGATATGAACCAAATTGTTTCTGTTTCTTTTGCAAAATGATTGATCAAAATGTTTCTGCATCTTTTCGCAAATCAGATTAAGCATTTTCTATTGGCTGTTGTATCAAAAGGTTCATAATATAAGAATGTTGTTGTCTTATTCCAGGGGTAAATGGGCATGGCTGCGTCTTGGATTGTTTCACTTAAAACACAATGAGAGCACAGAAGCTATCACGTGGTAAAATATTACATTTACTACACACTTTGTCTGAATTCCTTTTATTCCTTTATACAGCTATTTCAATTAACGTTGTCGGATTGAAGCTCAAAGCTTAACGACAAGACCGAAAGGTAGTATGGGCGAAGAAAGAGTGTTCCACGCGTGCTGAATACTAATGAGATACAGCGATATAGCAAACGAGACGTTTTTCGTTTCCTTTCTCTTCAGACATGTGTAGAAAAGATCCTTTTTCGCCTCATTTCATTTAAAAAGAATAATCCAAACCACATAACGGCGAAAGAAAAGATGCAAGAAAGGTTTCGCGGAAAGAAAAACAAAATATTCCACGTGCAAAAAAAACAAACTTGTAGATTTCCTCAATGGTGATATGCAAATTGCAGTAAATACCCATAGCACCATTCGGTCTTGACTCGTAGGTTTGAAGATTTAATCCGACAACGTTAATTGAAATAGCTGTATTTTATCATTAGTAAATATTGTTATCCTTGCTGATGAGAAACAGGTTGCACATCAAGGTAATTTGAATGCTCTAAGTTAAAAGGTACACCACAACTTATCATCTTGGTACATGTACATCCTGATCCAGAAATGATCTGAAATTTTTGTGTGAGAAGTTAAGAGCAAGATCAGATCAGAGTTGAACAAGTTGGTTGATTAACACTTTTTTGATACCTATTTCATAAGATAAGTTGTTTAAAAAAGTTTTTGCTACTAAATTGCTTATCATAATTTGATATCTTTCTTAAGTTTTCAGAGTGCCTTACGAGCTGATCTCAAAGACAGGTATGATACAACATGACTTGTGTGTAATGATCGTGTTATTTTTTCTTTTCTTTAACCTCAGTATTATTATTTTTAACAAACTAATTTTCAGGCATTGCTGGGAATGTCTTGGTGAGGCATACATGAGTCGAGGAAGCTACATGGCTGCTATGAAGGCATTTACAAAAGCTACTGAGGTCTGAACTTTGTACTTTTGCTTCATAGTCTCAAATATGTATCTTAAACAAAATAACAGTCACGTTGGCACAATTTTTAGTGCACCTTTTAAAATATAGGACTGGTACAATTTTTTAATCAGAATCTGATTGTTGACATCTCTGAGAATTGCCTCTCAAGCCTCCTTCTCATATAGGACATAGGGTTGGATAGTATTATATGTTATAAATAAAGAAAAAAATAAATCAGTTAAGAAATCAGTCAATAACCACGATAACCTTCCTTGTGACTCCACAGCTGGATCCCTCGTCACTATACTGCTTGTATCAGTAAGTAGGCATTTATCCAATTTCATTCAGTACAAATAATGAGATAAAGGTGCAATGATATTTGTGTTAGTCTTATTCTCCTGACCAGGAGCATTGCACTACTTGGTTCAAGGTCAGGATCTAAAAAAGAAAATTTTGAATTGATAAAAGTATCTTTATTATATGTTATTTGACAGTTCTGTCTCTTCACTGAAAGACATCTCTTGTATCATAGACTATATAAGCTAATTTATGTATGAGATAGAACTTTTTCTGTGCACATTCTTTACCACAATGACTTTTTGTTGTGCAGTGGCTGTTAGTACATGCTCATACAGTACCCATCAGTCATTTTTAGCTGACACCCTTAATTGTACAAATTTTTAAGGCAGGTTACCTTGTTTCCCATCACCTTATATTTGTTGGCCAAGCTTTATCCCAAAAGACAATGCTGATGTGCCCTGCAGAAATGCCAACACCTTTTCCTGTAGTGCCTTGTGTGAGTGACCAGTCCAATGCAGGGTGGCAGTCTCTGCTGCAAACAAAGTTGGCTTGCTAGGGAGAAGTGGCTACTGTACGTTGCTTGTGGCAAATCCTCTTTGTTGGAGCTTGCTTACATGTATTATATGTAGTACACCCAACATGAGCCATAATTAAGTTGACTTTGAACTTAAGTGCTTTAATAATAAGTTCATTGCGACCATTTTTTCTTTAGGTTGGCAGCCATAAAACAGCTGTTGAGTGTCCACAGTGAAGCAATCAAGGAATACAAACTGATTCTGGAGATGCAACATGACTATGTTCCTGCACTGAAAGGTGATTCCAACTCTCACCTGAAGCCTTTTGATTCCCCTTACTTATTGAAATTTCTTTTCTCTTAACTGGTGAAAGTGAATAATGGCTTCCAGAAAAACCTGTCTGCCAACAGTTGGCTGGCAAGTAGCCAACAGATTTTACACATCTGATTGTAAACATGTTGGCCGATAGTCATCTTATATAAGCTGAAAACATCTACTCCAAAGCTACCACAAATTTCGCATTTCACCATTGTTAACTATCTGTTGGTTGGTGACCTGTTGGAAGACTGTTGGTAAACTGACAGTAACCTGTTAGCCAACT
Organism: Meandrina meandrites; assembly: GCA_963693305.1. NCBI lineage: Eukaryota > Metazoa > Cnidaria > Anthozoa > Scleractinia > Meandrinidae > Meandrina > Meandrina meandrites. The sequence continues at coordinate 27,011,409 of OY855904.1, forward strand.
GTCCTGAAGCCAACAATTAACCAACAGGCTGATATGGGAGCTGTTGTACCTCTTATCTTGCAGGACTTGGAGAGACATATCTGAACCAAGCACGATCAGCACTGCAGCAAGATTTCAATGGAAAAGCTGGGGATTATGCGATGGAAGCTATCAATGTTTTAGCCAGGTTGGTAGATATGGTTAAGATTCCTGGCTTGTTCCTTACTCCAGGTCAGCCATGACCACTCCCATCATTTCCAGGACAGAATAGCGAGACCTGGTTAGCCTGGTGTGGGAAAAACTATTCATCCATGCCACATAAGCAGCAATTTATTAGTTGTACATTGGAACATTTGATTTCTCAAACCTCAAAAAGGAACGAAAATTGGTTCAAGAAATCGGAAGGGTGAGAAAACTGGATTAAAATCAATTGTAGTGTTGACTTGGTGAAGCAAATCTAAGGGAAAGGACTTTTGGTTTGACTTGTTGGGCGACTTGAGAAATCAAGGGTTTTAGAAATCAGGATTCCACCAGGGACATAGCTAAGGGGGAGTCCTGGGGTGCCCGTGACCTCCCCTTTATGAGATTATTTTTAACTAAATAGCAAACAAGTTTACCTTATAATTCAGGTGGTGAAAACATGTGAAAATCATTTCCAGTGCTAGATAGTTACATGCTCCATTTGCAGGACCAAACATCTGCAGTGGACCATGTAAGTACCGTGTGTGTGACACAGTGTGCCCCCCACCCCCTTTGGAAATTCCTAGATATGCCCGTGTCCACTGTATAATTTGAACAACTCGTGGATTGTTCACTGTGGTCAGTGGCAAGAGTGCAGTGTTCATTTTTGTTCTTTAGATGTATCCACCAAGGGATTGGAAAACATTGCTTTTTTTTCAGAAAACAAAGCTTACTGTATCCATCAGGATCAGCCGTTAAGTGTGAAGTAGATATGTAAGTCAGTCAAGCAGATTTCATTGTTGTTGTTGTTTTTTTTAACAGAGCAGTGCAGTGTAGACCTGGCTTGTCTTGTCTGTGGAAACTAATTGGGGATTGCTGTACTGTTATTTATCCTGTATCTGATAGCTCCATAAGGTGAGGTTAAATTAACAAAATATGAATAACTTAATATCGTGATAGTGAGATGTTACATATAGTTTGTGTCACAGCGTTGTCACTTTGGCTGCTGGTCATGATTTAGGCAATGGAATCAATTGATTGATTGACTGACTGACTGACGACTGACTGACTGACTGACTGACTGACTGACTGACTGATTGATTGATTGATGATCCTGTCACCTAATGAAGATGGACAGTATGAGGTCAAGGCATTGTGATCAACATCCAAAGTGACCTTATCAGAGGGTCGTACAGGGGGGGGGGTCTCTGGCACGATTCACGGACGAAAAAAATAACGAATCACGGATCACGGATATTGAAATTTCATTTTCCCGAATCACGAAAATAAGTACTCTTTTATCCTGTTCTTACGCTACAAATAGTGTTTGAAGAAATCAAAATTAAGAAATTACGAAACTAAGAAAGAAACATACTCTATTATTCTGTTCTTACTCTACAAAGAGTGTTTGACGTTACGATAATTATACGGAGATCACATTTGAGGTCTCGCGTCTCAAAATCACGCAAAATAAAGTCAATTAAGTGGTGAAATCACGAATATCGGTTATTATTAAATTCTCAACCTCGGATAATGCAATTCTAGCTTTCTGATTGGTTCACTAGATCTCGGTTATCAGCCATTATACCTGCGTTTGACCTTATATGGGAAACGAGTGCGGCAAGTGCCACTCAGTTTAAAAATTTTCCTGCGGGAAGCGAAAGTTCCATCAGAAAAATGGCAAATTTGGCGAGGTTTATAAGCTTATACAAGAAATAATCGACAGTGCCTTCGCTAAAACCACACAAATACCACAAAATGCCATAGTTGAGTCAACTACGCAAAACTGAAAGGATTGATGCGAAATGTTTAATTAAAATACTTGTAAATGTACAACAAGAGCGACTAAACGAAGAAGAAAAGCAGCAAATAATTTACGGGAAGACAAGAAAACTGACACAATTTCATTCAGTGTTCGACGTAAAATTAGGTTCAGGACTTCAGTTAAGTTTGTTACCTTTCAATCTTGATCTTGTCCTTTTATACTTCAATAAACTTCATCGAATCTGAGTGCAATTTCGTTTCAGCATAATGTAGTGGTCTTGATGATAGCCGTGGAGCCGTAAACAAGTACAATATGTAAACACTTGCTTCGCTCGTCTTGCACAAGGCGTATAATTTCCAGGAAAGCTATTGCTTCGGATCTTCCCGTAAACCTTAACTGTTGTCACAATTTTCCAGGATGAAAAGACGATTTACGAGGAGATTTTCCGAGGAAAATCTTCAGAAGAAAACTCTCTCGCTGGCTCTCCTCGCGTGTTTCATTCAACTCAAAAAGTGAACACCGCGCCACAAATTTTCCCGCCTCCTCATACTATCACTTCGTTTACATCAAAATGAAATGTCCAGTTGATTTATACTAAAGAAGAATTTAATAAAACAATTATTCCATTCGCCCTTGTTGGATACGAGTGGTTATAGCCAACTCGGCGCTTCGCGCCTCGTTGGCTATTTACCACCTCGTATCCAACGCGGGCTCATGGAATAATTGTTAATTAATTCAAGCTCTTCACGTGTCACGCAAAACCTTCTGGTCACGGGTCACGAAGAATAAATTTATTAAATTCACGTTTCACGGAAAATAAAATCAGCTAATCACGCGTCACGAGAATACCCCTGTATGACACTCTTATCATGACACAAATGATAAATAATCACTACTGGCTATTGCTCAATGTACATGCAGATAATAAGCGTGTATAGGGTGTCAGTTCTGTGGTTTGGAGTTCAACTCCCAGCCATTTTCATAGCTGTAATGTACTCTTGGGCAAGTCACTCAACTATCACAGAACCTCTCTCTAGTTAGGTGTATAAAATAGGTTCTGACGAAATTAATTCTTTGGGTAACGTGAATGTGACAAAAATGCTGGGGTGGGGGGGGGGGGGGGTGGGGGTGGGGTAACCTGTGAAGGACTGGCATAGTGATACAATAAAGGGGTGTAGGTAGTGGCAACCAGAGTCTGATGATACTCCAACCTTGGAAAATTTGATAACCGTTATTCGACCATACTTACTTGAAGTGTTTCTTTGGTGGTGTGTTCTATAGAGGGACAATTCCAGACAATCTCAAGAAGTACATTCCAGGAGAGCCCAGTGATCTCGACAAGAAACAGCTTCTTACTCTGGGGTCGAGGTAAGCATTAATAATTATGATATTTCAGTTTAGACGTTCTGCTTTTAAAGCCTTGGTTGTGGTAACTTTTAGTTGTAAATTGAAGAGTTTTAAATTTGATTTTACCATTCTTTGTACTGTAGTGCTTATGGAAGAGCACTGAAACTGCAGCCTGAATGTGGAAGTCTATGGGGTGATTTAGGGTTCAACTGCTTCCAGCAGGCCAAGGTGAGTCAGATATTAGTACATTTTGCCCTGGATGCCTAGAAAATTAACAAAAAGGGCTGAAAACGGAGGATAAAAATATTGTATACTCACTAAGATTAGATATGTTTTATGGCTAAGTAAGGACTGCTAAAGCTGTACGTTTCATTTCAGTTTCATTTTTTTACAGTACTTTTTCCTTTCTTTTCCTGTAGATTTTAGAAGGAGATGACCAAGAAAAGATGGCTCATAGATCTGTGCAGGTATGCAATTCTATTAAGTATTACTGTTTGTTATACAGCACCTTACACTGTATATCAAAGAAAGAAAGTAAACTTTGTTTAACCAGGGTAGCCCATTCAGCTCGTAGGCTGGTATCCATAGGTTCCCTGCATCTAAAAAAATTTACATGAAAATTAAAAAAAGAATAAAGATACTAAGCTAATAAATTACAATCATATGGCACTTAATCACAATGATATTTACAAAGAAATTTAAAAAGCTTTAAGTACTAAACTAAGCTACAATGATAATTTCAAAAGAAGTCTAAAAATAATTATTACTCAAATAGTAGTACTAAAGTATTGGATAAAAAGAAATGTTTTGCTAGGCGGCAGAAAGTCTGTATATTGTTGGCGCTTGCCACTAAAAAGAAAGTTTTTTTTTCCCATCATCAGTTTGCCTTTTACTTCTCCAGGCCTTGAAGAAAGCTATAACCCTGCAACCATCCAATCACAAACTGTGGAACAGCTTAGGAGTAGTGACAGCTTCTAAAGGTAATGGTGCTTCTCTATGATACTGGTGGCACTAAACTAACATGGATACTTATCAAGTCTTTCTTTGATAATGACAGAAGACTGCAAACGCATCACTCATTAATCAAGGATAAGACTTGACAAGAGTTCAAACTGCCGCCGCTCTTGTTTGGTATGAAACTCTCATGAGCTCTCATCAACTCACATACGCTCTCATTGACTTTGAACTTGCTCATATTTTTCATAAGAGTCGATGAGAGGTTTCTCTTTCTTGTCTTTCTTTCTCGATCACTCTTGACGGACTCTCAATGGCTCTCATTCTCGTTTGGCCGGAGTTGATGATACTAGATCAGAGTTGACAGAAACTCTCATCAAGTTTCATTCTTGGTTGGCTAGGGTTTTAAAAAGAATATGACCAACTGATTGATTCTGTAGATCTATTTAAGTGCTCAGTTAGAATGGTTGTGACTGTTCATCCTCTCCTGTGCAGTAATTTAAACTATAATTTTCCTTTAGTTTGTGCCATTCGGCGAGCCTTAATCATTTGTTTGGATTTTTCATTGCAGAAGTCAACAATCCAGATCTCAGTCAACACTCATTCATTATGTCTATCAAGACTGAACCTAATGTAAGTGTTTGCTTTTGTCAATGGAGAAAGGTAGTAAAAACAACCCTAAAGGTTTCCCTGAAATTGTATTGTTTACTCTTAACTAAAACTTACAGTATACAAATCTCTCGTCTCTAAAGCTTTTTCTTGTTATTAACACCTCACTAAGGGTTATTCAGTGGTCACTGCACTGACCAAGGCAACAGTATACAGGCTGACAGTTAATGTTTTAGAATGTACTTCTTCGCATAACTATTTTGTTCTCAGATATTTACAAGTTGCTTAATAGAGTTATTCTCATATTTTTTGTTGGCAGAATGTTATAGCTTGGACAAATCTTGGAGTCCTGTACCTGAAACATGGTAAAATAGAGGTAAATGCTCTTGAAAATCTTCAAAGGTCATTCTAGCTCTCACGGCACATTCATTCCGTACCCATCAAGAAAAATGTCTGCGATTTGAGCCCAAAAATCCATACTGATGACTTAGCAGCACTGCAGCGGAAATCTGTTTAGTGTGTATGGCAGACTGTTAATTGGTTATGATTTTCACGTGATAATAATAACAGTAACCATAGCAACTGTACATAGCACAGAAAATAAGCTATTCAAAGACATGTTTTCTCTCTCAGATTCACTTAGGAAAGATATTACACAAATCCAACCCAGCTAGAACTGCTTGTGTGAATTATTGCAATGATTTGTGCTCCTTTTTCATGCTGGTAACGTTGATGAAGTATGCGCTGATATTTTCATTAATGCTTTCTTTTTTTAAAGCTTGCCCATGAAGCCTTTAAAAATTCTCAAGCTTTAGATCCATCTTACACTGCAGCATGGATTGGACAGGTAATAAAACATTGTAATTCAAAATTTATTGTTTATCGCTAAATGGCAAGTAGAAGTAGGTAACAAGAGCAGGTCTGTTCAACCTGAACTTCCTGTAAGATACACTTCAAAACTACGGAAATAAGAACCCATGGGGAAGGTAATTTCCCCACGAGTGCCATCAACTGTTCTCAGATTTTGTGTTTTTGACGATGTCTCTGTGATATTAATTGCTTCATCATTTCTTTGCATCTAAAGGCAAGCATTGCTGAGATTATTGGAAGGAGTGAAGAAGCTATGGATCTGTTTAGACACACCACAGAGCTGAGCTCGCATGTAAGAAATACTCAGTTCACTCACTTCATACATTAAATGCTGAGCTCGCATGCTCAGCTCGATAAGCTTTTTAGTTTTTCTGAGTGTTGTTACCAATATCCTGTTTTAATTTATTTTTTTTTGAAGCATTGTATGAAGTCTTTTTCTGGTAATAAAGTTGTTGTTGGTAAATCTAGAGCACTTTTATAGCTGATTAGTGTTCATTGACCGTAGCCGAGCTTAGCGCTCAGTCTGCCCCTGAACTATAAGCAGGTGTATTGGGCGCTTAGAAAACTGATTTGCATTTCCGCTTCATTTAAGTATTTGCCGTTTCCTAAACATATTCAAAAAAGAGCAAAACGTTAGTTGAAGTTAAATTTCATGGAATTTCATGTAATCTTCATGTAGGAGACGCTTCGTAACTGAAATCAGTTCACGTTGAAGTTGACTCTCGCTTATGAAAAGAAATCAATTTGATGTTTGAGGATAAACAGAGTGGCGTGGACATCTACAAACTTGACGTACTAGTACTTCAGTGTTCCCATTCACCGAGCTAAGTCAAAGAAAGCAGCCAACTACGTATGTTTGTTAACAAAGTAATTATTTTCATGGTAGGTCGAGGGAGGCATTGGCTATGCACACTGGGTGTGCTCGATTCTTGCTCCAAAAACATCACCTGAAAATCACGTGATACTCAAAGGAAAACCAGTTCCCACTCTTTCTCATCTTCATCCTGAATACAGAAAAGCAGTGTTACAATCAGCAACTGCCCTCAGTAAATACACAGGTACCGCATTCCTAAAATATATCAGTAGAAAATCTGCCAGATTTTATAACGTTACTTGCCAAAACTGGTCAAACATTTTTTTAAATCATCATCTTTCCATATTTAGTTCAAACCCATCTATCCCCTATCCCATTCTTTTCCTTGGTAAACATCTTTAAACTCATCCAAAGATTCTGAAATGTTTATGGGACCTTCCATTACGAACTTATACTGTATAGCAGAATTCACAGATTGTGTGAAACCTCAAATGCGTTAAGTAATCTAAGAAAAACTTAATGATTTCATATTTTATACTTTTCTGCAGATCGTTTGAGGAACAATGCTGGCGCTTATAATATGTACGGACTGCTACTGGAACATCAAAAACTCTTTTTACAAGCAGAGCAAGCATTTGAAAGGTTGGGTTAAGTTTGTTGGTTTTGTTGTTTATGTGAATAACAAACAAATACCCATTCACTCTGGCAAACCATGTTTAGTTAAACCAGGTTTAACAAAATGAAAATCAGCAGCTGGAAACTGAAAGACTGAACTCTACATAGAGTTCAAGTAAGCTGATATTTGTGTTTTTATTGTGATGACTTTGAGTTAAAAAATATCAGTAAGTAACTTCTATGAAGAAATCAATTTTAAACCGCGCTTAACTAAACAGCTTTTAAACGTATTTAAGCTTTGTTTTGAATGGAGTATTTGTCTTTGTTCTGTCGTAGCATTCTCTCGTCTTTCATCTTTCTCACTTTCAGTGTATGTACTATTGTTTCATTCCCTCGTCTTTCGCATTAAAGTATTGAATGATTCGCCCGTTATAGTGTAACTTCAGACATAATTCAGAGTCTAAATGTGTGTTCCTTAACCCTTCCACCAAAATGTACATTACTCCTTGCCATAGATGTTTGTACTATCGGCGTGTTGTTTTATTTTCTGTAGTGCAATCAACCTTCTTCAGGAAAATGGAACTGAAGACCAACAACAACATTTAAACGCCGTGCTTGTTAACCATGCTAGAGTGCTTTGGTAAGCGAATTTATTTAAAAGACCTGAATATATTCGTGAACTGTTTCAACTAGATAATTATTCATAGAGCGGTTTTCATTTGAGTGTCGAAGGTAATTTGCGTTTGTGTTGGTTTTGCATATAGGCTCAGTGATCGGCCAAAAAAAAAGCGCTCCAATTTCTCAACCAATCAGAAGAAGACCCACACACGCTCACACTCGTTTTCCCGCGCTCTGTTTGGGCTACATGCATTTTCGTCAAGTTTGATTGGTTCACTGGATTGTCTATGTCCTTAGTGATTGGCCTATACAGTGAAAGTGAACGTTCAGTTTGTTTTCTCTGACTTGTCAGTTCATTGGGCCGTTACAAGGAAGCAGTAGCGCGCTATCAAGCAGTGAAGACGCTAACCATGTTTCATGATGTGTGTGGGCTCGCTCTGTCATTGTTCATGGCAGGCCAGTTGAAAGATAGCTATCAAGGTATGTATTCTATCCATTCTACTTAAGATTATGGTTGAAATTTGCCGCGCTCGAGTAGAATATGCAAAACAAACCTTGCTCTATTTACTTCAGCATACGAACAAGCTTTCCAACTGGCCGATACAGATGCCGACAGGTCATGTGTTCTAACGGCTATGGGCATGCTGGGATATGCATTGAACGACAAAGAAGGATCTAAAGCGATGCTTTATAAAAGGCGAGAAAAAATTCATTTGTTTACAAAGTAAACAAAAAGCACCTTTTTAGTAAAGCTATTTTAATTCTCTGTTTTCCAACTGTAGAAAGTACTATTTGTACGTTTTCATTGAAATTTGTTTTGTTGCAGTTCTCAGTTACAACCTGCTTGTGATCGCGGGCTCATGGCTCTCTGCGCCCTGGGTCTGGTCAGCGGTGATGCTACCTTGGCCGGAGCAGCTCTTGGCGAACTAATGAAACGGAAGGATGGTAAGATGAAATAGAGAGTGGATTTAGGTGGAAAATAACCAAATGAAGACTTAATAGAATTGTTTGAAGATTCGAGCCTAGACCAGACCAACACTCAGGGTCTTAAAATAACTGAGGAGAACGTGCTGCCTTTGTGACTACATCTGCAAATGCTTCTCCGATAACGACTATAAACCGTAGACCCCGTGTCCTGCATCTTCAATGTTATATGGTCAACAGGGGTTGTTAAAGAACCCACACACTTTTCTCAAGGAGTAGGGAACGGAGTTCCCAGTGTTGTGGTCTGGTCTGTTTCATGGGTTGATGCTTCACACAGGGTTAACATCATTGCGCCTTTCCCCCTTGTAAGGAGTTGTCCAAGAAATATTACTATGACTATGACTATGAAAATAGATTGTGAAACAAAAAGAAAGGTTGGGAATAAGAATTAGGATAAGTGTCACGTTTGACTCTTTTATGTGTTATTTTGTCTTGCAGGAAGCGAAGATGTAACAGGCAATATTTGCTATCTATATTCAAGATTTTATGCTCTGCAGGTTTGTCTTCTTTTTGCAAGTAATAGCGAAAATTGCTTTTTGTTGGACACTGCCTTAGCGCATAGCCGACACGGAGTAATTATCCCACAATTTTAGGCTATTTTGCCTGTTCTAGCACAATCTCATAGCCTGTAACGAGCTAACAGTCGTTGTACCAGGTGTCCTTGGCGGTAAAGTTTACGAGTCAATCAGAAATTTGCTCATAATCAATACTCGCCGTGAGCACAGCGGAAGTTGCCATGCCAACTTGTTGTTTATACGGATATTCCTGTTATTTTGCAACCTTTTGAAATTAGTTCCTTTTTCCGTGAATAAGTGGGTGTCGGGTTTCGAAAGTAATTCGCGTTTGCTTTGGTTTTGCATTGCTACGCTCGCGCCATTTTCTCAACCAATCACAAGTAAAACTAAAACCAATCGTAATTTGGTCGCGCTCGTTTTCCCGCGCTTCACGCCGGCTGCATGTATTTACTTCGAGTTTTGATTGGTTGACTGGATTGTCCGCGTCCTTTATGATTGGTCAGAGTGATACTTTGGTTTTTAGAAGCTCAGTCGAGTAGCGCTGTATGGCGGCACTGTTTTTCTTAACATAGCTGTTGTTATCTCTTCACAGGGAAACCAAAAACTTGGACGAAGTTACATCATGAAAGAGATCCATCGGTAAGATAATAGGTTGCCCCTTTTTTTACCTAACGAAACTGAAGGTCGTCTTGTTGTTATGGTATTTGCCTTTGGGGTTCGTTGTCGTGGAAAATCTCTCGATGTTATTGGGGGTCATCAGAATTGTCCGCGGCATCTTCGCAAAACTTCGGGCCTTTTAAGAAATCCTCTAAGTGTTCTGGGCGTCAATGTGAAAACATGAGAATGAAATCTCGTTTTTATCGTGTTGCAGTAATCCAGCAAGCAGTTCATTATGGAGTCAGTTGGCTTCCTATCTGTTACAAGCCTGTCCTGATGAACAACAGGTAACAATATGGTTTAGTGACCCTTGTCCCTTCCTCTACAAACCCTTACGCTCAAAATATATATTCTCCTTGCTGATTGCCATATAATTCTTTATATTGCTTCTGAGAATTTGGGAGTATATCAAGACTATTCCTAAGTTGATGATATTCTTTCCTCCCGCCACATGTCAGCTCCTTGACAATTCCGGTTATAAGCCCCCCCCCCGATTATAGGCCCATTTACCTGGGAACAAAAAAATACATCCGGTTATAATCACACCTGGATATAAGCCTCCCTCTGCTTGATGACATTACCAAACAGGGCTAAATGTTGCTTATTGTGACTTTTTAACTTAAAAATGTATTTCGATCAACACTGCTGTGGCTCGTTTCGAGAATTTTTTTTTTAATTCTGCTTGTAAGCCCCTCGGATATAAGCCACTCCATTTATAAGCCCACCCAAAACCCCTTATAAAGTTGTATAACCGAAATTTTACGGTATCTTGTTAGTTGTTCATGATTTGTGGGGATCTCTTTTTCTGTAGGCCGCTGCTTGCTGTTCTGAGTCATCTGCTAGACTAGGCGGGAGTCACTCGTCTGAGGTTGGTTAAATAATGCCCGGTTCACACTGACGCTAAGCACGTTTAAAAGCTGTTACGTTGAACACAGTTTAAAATTGTTTTCTGGATAGATTGCTAACTTATGTTTGTCAGCTTTAAATTTAGCACATGGGAGCTTACCTGAACCTCATGTAAAATTCATCCTTTCATGTTTTCTGTCGCTTTAACGAAACATGTTTTGCTGGTGTGGGTGGGGTATAATGACTTCAGTATTGCTTCTGGATAAGCAACGTTGCTTTTCCTTGAAGAACACGACGAAACATACATTGTGTAACAGACTCAAACCATTTGTTCTTGAACAGCACAACCCCGCATTCCACCCCGCCGGTATTGTGGGCTCTGGAGCGTTACGTAATCACATCAGCAAGCCCATCGTGAAAACTGCCACAAGCAGAACTCGGACGGGTCTTATAGCATCACAGAAGGCTGTTCATGCGCATCCTGATCACGTGTCCAGCTGGGCAGTTCTTGCAGCGTCCGTAACAGCTCACAATATAGCCACTGATCGCGAGGGACTGGGACCAGAAAAGAACGGTCTTGGCGCCAGGCTTTCACAGTTTGTGGAGTTGACAGGTATTAAATATCAAAATTATGTTATTTTCCCTTTTCACCTCACTTTTATGCATCAGTCAGAAGAACAAGCAGATTTTTATTTTGTTTAAATTGTCTGAGCTCGCGGTTGTTGCCCAGTTATATAGCGGCGTATTGTTATGACGTGTCGCTGACGTCACGATTGGGACCGAGGAATGAGTTGTTTGAATTAATCGATTATAAAATAAAAGCTATAATAGAAAAGTTCGCGTTTAAAAATCTCACCGCACTCAAGATCATGTCGAAATGGGAACCTTGCCAATTTTAGGACTTCTCTCTTTCTCTTCTCTGGTGCTGACATGGAAGATTTTCAAAGAGTCAGATAAGCTCTCTCGGTTGTTGCCCAGTTATATAGCGGCGTATTATTATCAGATAAGTTAAAGATGGCGGAGGGGGCATACTTTAAACAGACACGCTTATCTGGGATTGTAACTCGTAACTTGTAATAATTAGATTGGGCGATTTATACCATGCAAAACACACCCCGTACATTATGAGTTGTCATTTCATCTTGTGGGCAAGTGGTTTTGTCGATTTTCGTTTAAAGTTTGACTGTTTTGACTGTATCAAACAATTCCGGTGTTATATTTTTTATTTACACATTTATTTATAGTTTTTATTTGCACACGACTGTACTTGAACGTTTTCTGCCATAGCTTCACAAGAGAATGGTGCTTTAAAGTCCCTATCTGAGCATCAGCTGCCAGCCCTAGTTGAAGTACAGACAGGTCATCTTGAGACCCTCCAGCCGTGGGCCATTATTCACCGTGGATACTGCTTGTTGTATTCAGGACTGCACCAGGAAGCTACTAAACACGTTGATCAGGTAAGAGAAGAAACAGACATTCTCCTAGTATGTGCAATATAGTTTCTGTAATTCACTTAACGAGAATCTGTATTTTTTTAAGTCAGGGCATTGCTTTTGTATTATATGTGAAGTAAACAGGAGAGAATTCTGTCGACTTAAACAGACCATTCAAAATTCGATCTCAGCTTCTTGAGATATCAACGTAACTTTGGTGTTCCGTGATTTTTTCTTAATTAAGCTGTATGAAAAAAAAATTTCCTCGATACACTGCTTGATGTGGGCAATTTTTTACCATATTGTTTCGATACCGAGGCATTTAATATTGCAAGTGTTTGGTTGCGGCACTCAATGATGCGGTCGGTGATTTTGTCCTACCGTTGTTCATTCGTAGCAGTCAAGTACCGCAAAGGCGAGGAATCAACCAGTTTGCAGTTTTACCTCCATTTTGAAATAGGAGTGACCAGTCTTTTGCATTTTGGATGACTCTAGTTTCTGATACAGTGTTTCCCCTTGCAGGCCTTATCATTGTACAGCTCGATTCCGCAAATCTCCGCTCAGCTGCACTTCCTGAAAGCTCAGGTATTACTGGCCAGCGGTGAACCTGTGGAAATTGGACTAAACTTGCTGAAAACATCTTTGTTGTCGAGTCCTGCTCATTCACCAAATGCCTGGCAGGTAATGTACAGCTTATTCCCTGTCTACTGGTGTGGGGGGAATATTTAACGTGTTCTCTTTCCGGTTTGACAGGTTTTAGCCGAAGTTCAAGCCAATCACGGCTCAGCAATGGCGGCAGAACTTTGCTATCGTCAGTGTCTACAAGCGGGAATGAACAACAAGTAAGAACGCATGTGGAGTAATTAATTTGGTTAATCGTGGATGCCCCGCTTCTAACTGACGCAGATGACCAAAGTTAAGTTTTCAGATAAAATGCCAGTAAAGTATAAAAGAAAATGAACATCAAAGATGCCATAAAAATGGGGCGATGGCCTGCGGCGGCAGAAAAAGCCAAACTGTAGATTAAAGCAGAACACATCCACTCCACCGAAGACTGTCGGGAGACTGAGCGCCAGCTTTTGTCGCAAAGGTTTCTGGGATTGTTTGTTCTCTATTTTCTCGCATTTTTCTTTCATCGTTGAACGGAGGAAAAGAATCGCAAGAGAACTGGACGCCAGCGCAAAACGGGAGGTGCAAGGTGGTGGGAGCGTTTCGCTCGTCCCCGCCCCCACCCCCACCCCCACCCCTCGTCGTAGCGTTTTGTTACTGTACTTGTTCCCTAACTGATACTGTTGTTGTGAGACAACTCAATAATAGTTGATGTAATCAGAGCGATGAACGCCCAATTTCTCTATACTTTATTAAAAAAAAACTCATTTAGGCGGGTTACGAGAATCAAGTACCTGATCAGCTCAGAAAGAAAGGGTGTGTGTGGCTTTAACAAATATAATGCATCTCATCAAACATGGTTTGTTATGATGTTTTAGAGCACAAGGCTGGCGAGTTGTTCCTCTTATAAGACTGGCATTGCTAGCTCTGCGTTTGGCACAGGTATGTATAAATTGTAAGTTTCAAAAACTGAAATAAAACCCAAGTCATTGTTTAAGCATCGACGAATTTGACAGGGCAGTAGCGAGACATTAGAACTACCTACCCTAAAATAGCAATAGCATGAAACTTTTGAGTGCAGGGAACCACACAACGCAACACAACGCAGAATAAAGCCCAGTACTTCTTGTTGCCGGATCTCGTTTTGTAGAGATGCTCACTTACCAGACGTCATTGTAACGTGTAGAAAAACCAATTAAAATGCCAAAATATTGCAAAGTGTCATAGTACCAGCCTTGCATTTTAATAATTTTACACATAGCTATAGTATTACTGCCAACGAGGATAGCCATCGTTTCATTTTTTGTATGTGAAAACGAACTTCATTCCTCGCTCCCTTCCCTGAACCACCTGCGAATCAGGCTTAGGACTAATTGGCATAATTATCTTTAAGCCGTTACCCGAATCCTAACCCTAAAGCTAACCTCAACCCTAAGGTTTACATGGCGAACCACTTCACAAGCCATACTGTTTTGTTAACTTCGTTTACATTTCTCTCCTCGCAGTCGGAGTCCGCTGACCGTGAACGCTGGATCAATCTTTGTCTTGAAGCATCTAACGAGGTTTGCTGTGACAGTGAAGAGTTTTATCAGCTTTAAGTATGTAAATTATATAGTAAAGTTTTTTCTCACTTCATGGTGTACTTGTAATGTGGTTTATCGCAGGTTCTCAAGTTCAAATCTAGTTTATCAGCTGCTTATCTCATTCAGGGGATCGTACATTTTCTTCAAGATAATGTTAGGTAAGTCTCGATACCCCATGGAGTTTTTTCAATAGCATGGGGTTTTGTCGTATTATAGTATCGATGACGGACGAAACTATATTCTCCCCTGTACTTTATTTTTCAGCACGAGCTTTTGAGGATCAAGGCCGGGGGAAGGAGGGGGAGGTGGTACTCGGGACACCCGAATCCCCTTTTTGATAAACAATATAAGGCGCAAAAAGCTTTTTCCCCTCTTTTTGGCCCATCTTCACTCACCCCACCCCCCCCCCCCCCACTCCCCTCTCCCTCCCACTGAGCACATCTGGTTCCCAATTTGAGGTGCCCCCCCCTTCCGTTGTTACTTCAGCCTATGGGATCTAGAAGCGTCAATGCTTTTTTGTTTCGAATTTCAAGATTACATTTATTGTCTAATATCTTCCACAGGGCATCGAGGCGAGCATTCCAACATGTGATTGACTCACTGGCAGAAACAGGAGCCTCGGCGATAGCTCAGTATTGGCTGCTCTTACTTCATTTGAAGAAAAACGATCTGCCCGCCGCCATGGTATGTACTGATTAGACGTCACACGTGTGTTGTCGTGACTCTGTGTTGGAAACATTGGCGTCACGCAACCACTGCAAGTTCTTGTATGTACAAGTGAAACTGAGGCTTCGCAAAAGACATCTGAAACGAGCGTGTAAATATTTCGAGTGGGATTGGAAACACGTTAAATTTAATTTGCTCACCTACTTGTTAGATCAATTTTTGTACTGATGACCTAAAAACTGTTTGCCTGAGGGTTCTGGATTTCCCCCGCCAGAAATTGACAGGATCAAAGCGAGCTTTGCACTTTTTCCCGCTGAAAACATCCCTAATATGGAAAGAGCCTTGTTTGATTGTCCTATCGGAATGCTGAAAAGCGAATGACGTCAGAGAATAGCTACTAATGATCCGTACGCTTCGTTTGCGTGTTGACGAAATCAACCAAAAGCGGCAGGCCTTTGCCGCCGTTCAATCAAATTGCTTCGTTCTAGTTCGCTTGCGGTTTTGTTTGTGTTCACACACAATCATTTTAAGGCTATACAAAAATAGCTCCAATTGTTTTAACAACTGTATCATTTTATTTTGCCATTAACAGGATCTTTTGTCTAAAGCCAAGTTGGATGGCAACAGCAGGCTGGATTTGTTCTATTATCAAGTTGCAAAGAATGGAAATATATCGGCGACAGATAAAAAACGTTTAATGGAGAGATGTGTCCATGCAAATCCGTCAGAACAATTATTCTGGAACACACTGAAGGAATACTGTTGAGAAAATTTGAACTAAATAGCAATGTACAATTGAAATTACTAAATAATACACAGGTTTCACAGCGAAACATTTAATCAATGGTCAAATCAAGCTATAAAATAACTTGTTAAAGAGACTTTGTCGCGAATCTTAACAGATTTTTGAAAAGGTAAAATATATATTTGTGTCGTAGGAAACCAAAATTTATTAAAAATTGCTATATTTAAAGCACTGAAACTGTTAACATGGATTACAACTTGAAGAATATAGGCTAAACTACAAGCAGTGCGCTGAAAGTTTACAAATCGTGTCATTCATTCAATGCCATAAACATTTCCTAAAGTGTGGCATTCTCTGGGCGTAAGAACAAGCACGAGCTAAAGCATATAAGAAGAAGGAAAACACACTTATTCTTATGCTGTCTCAGTCCACGAGGAATAACAAACATAAGCGTAGACACAAGCAACTGAACAAAATTGGTCGTCCTTCTTGTGCTTATGTTTATTCCTAGTAAGGACAGGACGGACAGCGTAAAAAAGTGAGGCTTTCTCTTGGTCTGTTTAAGGCCTTTACTCCCCGTGAATTGTGAAACGGCGAATTTTTTCAAGTGAAAAGTGATTCTGTTACATAGCCGTGAACGTGAATCGACTTAGTGAAACGGCAATTTTATTGTGCGTGAAATGTGGTCTAGACCCCTCCCCCCTCCTTTTACCATCCTCTTCAAAAGGAACATAAAAGAGATTTGGGAAACTTAATCCGTAATTTTTGTTTGACTGCAACGATTGATAATTTTTTTCATCACAGAGTACTGCAGAGAAAATACAATTCTCGGTAAACGTTAGCCTGAATTTCAGTCGTTAGGAAAATAAGATAACTAAAATTTAGAAGCAGGTTGACAGGTTTTCAACCTTGATGAAAATTATGGTAAATCGAATGAGAGTAACAGAATTTTACTTGGAACAAAACTAACGAAGAATCTTTCCAGGCGTATGGGTTGAGGGACGAAGATAGGCGGCTACAATAAGAAGAGTATGAAATTTAAAATTGTGCTCATTGATTTACCATGAGTCCCCTATAGCTCAGTGGTTAGAGCGTTCAAACCGCTTTTCTGGAAGGTCATGGGTTCGACTCCCTTTGGGGAACTCGGGAAACCTTTTTCCGAGTGTTTGACTTGAGACCGCATCTCCACTTGTCTCACCTTATCCAAGTCACTATTTCAGTTATCAAAAAAACCCGCATGTACGCGTTGCGGACCGTACCTTGCTTACAAAATACGACTTCATTAGGTTCAACTGGCTTTGACACTCTTAGTGGCACGCTGACATTAGAATAGCAACCTTGATGATGTATACGCTTCAAGTTCCTTATTAAATTACCGAATCTCGATCCTGTATACTTTTTTTCCCCGAGAACCGCGTCAATTTGCGGAAAAAATATAGACAAATTTATGGAAAATTAAAAACGTAACTAAACGCTTTCTAGCCCAGCTACATTCTTCAACCTTAGTGAATAAAAACTTTTGCCTAGTGTGTTTACTTTACTATTCATAAGTTCTCCAGAATTCAATTTTAGAAAAACAATATTTGCCATCGGATTCCCATACAAACACTGCAATTTCTAACTTCGTTGCCACACCGCGATAAGGCCTATAGGATCCCTTTCGACAAAATCTTACTTGGTATGCGCCGTCTTGGTGAGTGTGTTTTTAAAACTCTAGTTTTGCTTTCTAAGGTTTGTCACTGCGATTTTGAAAACTGGTTTTACAACATCGCCCATA
Source organism: Meandrina meandrites (assembly GCA_963693305.1). NCBI lineage: Eukaryota > Metazoa > Cnidaria > Anthozoa > Scleractinia > Meandrinidae > Meandrina > Meandrina meandrites. The sequence continues at coordinate 27,028,975 of OY855904.1, forward strand.
CCTAGCAATATTAATCACGAATTGTACGAGGTCGTGAGATTTTACTTTTCAATGAAACTGAGGCAACACATGTATGTATGTATGTACTATGTTGTTCCAGATCACACCACAAAACGCAGGAGGTTTCCCTGGGTGTCCTGCGGCACTCGCTAAGTCGGCAGTGGCTCATGGGTAAAAATAATTTCATCACACAAGATGGCGTCCAATGACCGTCAAAAATCAGTCGAGGACAAAAAACAGGAGCTTCTTCGTCGCATCGCAGAGAAAAAGAAAAATGAGCAGAGTAAAGCTCCGCCTCTACCTTCCTCTAACGAAGGAAATACTCAAAAGGCTTCCAGCACGGGTATAATGTTTGTAAACGATGGCAATTTCTTAGCTCGCTTTCAAGCTATGCAACAACAGCAGACATCTGGTGCTTCGACTTCAGCGACCACAAGCACAGATTCCCGTCCGACTGTGAGCATGAAGCTAACAACAGTCAAAAGATCGACGCCTGCTAAACCAGTGTCAGCCAGACCGGACGTTTTTGAGGCTCCAGAAGATTTTGAGGAAAATATAAATGGTAATTTCAATTTGAATTCGAAGCTTCTGATGTTAGCTATAGAGGTCCGATTATTGCCAAACGCCCTTTATGTTTGGTCTAATTTTGATCTCGCTAAATGCTTGAAAATGTTCTGATGAGCGGTATAATTAAGTTCCCCCACCAGAGGATAAAGACATACTCGACAGCATTGAAGTTCTGGCCGCCAGGGTGGTCCGAGGAGGAGATCAAGTGGAACGTGCTGCCATTCAGAACAACATGAACAACCCAAATTATGGGTAAGTTGTGGTGGATTGCATTATAGAGCAAAAGGTCAAACCTCTCCTTACGGAAATCTCTCTATTAGGGGTAGTTCATCTGGTTCAAGAGAGAAAAAATCAGCAAAAAGATTCATATAAACTCTACCTTCTGGATTAGACACCTTTATAAAACGGACACGCTTCCCTGTTCTTTTGGTGTCCATATTAAGTAGCAGGTTTCTCACCTAGTCTGGTTTGCACTGTCTGAGTTTGCACCCACTTGTCAGAGTGCACTTACTGCATTCACTCCAAATGTATGACCTAGAATATTATTTTCAGCGTGAGAAAGGTGTGACTACATGTATGTTAGTGATCAGTGGGAGCGAGCTTGAAAAAGGTAGTGAACTTGGTGGGTGGGAGCTTGAGTGGAGCGAAACCTGTATCATTCCCTATGTAGCGCTGCGCACTAATGATGTCACAAATTTTGATCCCCCGGCGTGACTCAGACAAACAAATAGCTCTCCGTAAGATCAATGTATGGGAAAGCGGAGTTGACGAGCAATTCGGAGCTATATTAAGCGATTGTTTTCATAATATTATGGCCAGTCTGGCTCAGAATTCCATAGAATACCTTAATTATTCCGCTGAGAAGAGCTTAAAGTCCTATTAAAAACGTTGGTTTGAGTCTTAAGTTTGTCGGACAGAGCGGATGTCTACACATTCCCGCATTTAATTTGCATAAGAAAAAAATCATATTTGTACGAGAAATTCAGAACATTCACACAGTAGTAAGCTGCACTAAGCTTCATGCCAGGACAAATTAAACAAAGAAGCACTTGTGCTGCCTTGACCCGAGAGGTCAATTTCGTTTCACAAGTTGCCGCGGCAAATATAAGAAACGGCGAACCCGGGCATCTATAGCTGTAGTCTGTTACAATTATGGGAATAAAAAAATGAGCTTTATGAAAATCGAAGTACTTCAAACTGCGACGGTTTAATTGGTTTTATCATTACGAAGGCATCTGAGTAGCGTAATATTTTCGCCCTCTATGGCCTCTATCTCTATCATTCGCCGCAACAGATGGACCCTCGCGCTTGTGCCTTCAAATTCAGGCATTTCAGGCAATCTATGTTCTTTCCAGGACCTGAATGAAGCAAACATACATGAAGTATTATTCGCAATCCGTTTCTCTATATTCTTCTGATAAGTCACTACCCTCCATTAAAATTTCACGGCGTCTTGAGTAATTTTGTAGTGGGACGTCATTGCCGGATCCTCAAATAATTTATCAATTTTAGATTATTTTCTCGATACCTTGAATCTGACAGTGGCTCTTATCTACCATGATTCAAGTCTATCAAAAGTCCAAGCCACGAATATTTCCTTTCTCAAGTTTTTTCTTGTCTAGAGTACGTCGCTGGTTTCGGGAAAGGTATGAATACTTCTGTCCCGAATTCTCCAACTCTTTTTTAGCGATTCCGGCCATTTTTCTGGAAATTTTGAGTCTGTTTTGCACTCACCCCAACAGCAGTATTTGGTGCCCACCATTTCTCTTATTTCTAGAACGATAAACCGAAGAATTGACTAAAATTTTTGCTTTTAGGTTCACAACCGCGGCTCCCGCTCATACATTTGCTTTAGTTTGATCGCAGTGTTTGCCTGACTCTGTGCAGGGGGTCTCATGGAATCTCACGCTGACAAATCTATTTTTAGTAATAGTGCGCTTCGCTATTGTGGGTGTAAGGTGTCTCAATACCATTTTTTCTGGGCCATACCTATGCTTACATTTTCAATTGGCCCTTTAGCAGACTTTCTGCACTCGGATCAATGTGAAATTTACACCACATAAAATTATTGGAATTGGATTGAAGTTTGATATAATATATTTCTTAGGAAAATCAATATTTACATGGCAACGATAAACAGAAAAACACGAAATCAATATTAAACCTGAATTCTACACGAATCAGATGCAATGTAAAAAAACTAACACCAGCATCTGAAGCTGTGTCCATAATAGCAGAGTGTCTGCAAGGCAAAAGTTGACCGTATGATGCACAGCGGAGTATTCTTGGCAAAATCCAAGGTTTTAAGATAGCTGATGAAACACTGTCTTGAGTGTTTGATATGTACATGTATCTTCTCAACTGAAACAAATACTAAGGAGTAGACAGAGAAATATAATCATAAAAATCTTTGCTAGTCCAAACCTCCTTCAAGGTTATGATTTTCTTTGTTTTAACTTGTGAAAAGTGAAGAGCAGGGTTGTTTGGTAGGTAAAAGGTAAAGTCTGCATACCAGCCTAGTGGCCCATCAGGCCAGAGCTTATCCCGGTTTCCATAGCATGAAGTGACTAGGAGTATTTCTACTCCCCCCTGGATGGGATGCTAGTCCATCGAGCAGGGTTGTTTGTCTATGGAGTTATTGTATCAGGAAAGGTAGCACACCATGTATTAGGTATTGCATTTGCAAAGGTTGCAAAAATTCAAAAATCCACCTATTATAAGTGGCCAATAAAGTACTTCAATCAACTATCTGAATAATGTCAATGGAAATATAAACAGAAGGAAAAGCAGAAGTTTTCAAATGAAGCAAATGTGCAAACTAAGTGATTGATTTGTCCCAACAAATTGTTAATTAATATCATTAATATATTATAAGCCACAGCTTTCTCAATTGGCTAAAAAGGTGTTTTTAGTTGATTGTTTAGGTGCTAGACAACATTCACACTACACTATACAACCAGATCACTTTGTTAATGACTGCCCTGACATACATTAATTCTATTTATTTCCTTTGCACAGCTTCTTGTTTGATGTCAATAGTCAAGATCACAAATACTACAAGAATCTTGTTAAATGTTTGAGGGGTGATGGACAAGGGGCTAACACTAAAAATGAAAACAGCGAGACTAGTTCAAGTGGTGGAACCCAAAAGAGAAAACGAAAGAGTAGGTGGGATCCTAACCCTCCAAAATCAGCATCAGCAACAGCGTTGTCCTCTGATAGTGATGCAGCAGTTGCTGCAGCCTTGGCTGTAGCTGCAGAGATTGAACACAGTATTCCAATGAGTAACAAGGAGGAAGAAGAGCGACAGAAGCAGGTCAAAGAACAGCAAGAGGTAACTTGATATGTATCATTTACCATCATTTCTTTCCATGTATATTCTTGTCGCCTACTCATTAGCTTTTTGCTGTTAGCAATATAATTTTCTAATTATCCCAATGAATTCCATTGATGAATATACCTATAACCTCCTGCTTACACCCTTATAAGTTTGCTTGCTTGTTTATTCACTTGCCTGCTTAGGTACGCCCCTTTATGCTGACAACTTTGCTTGCATGTTTGTTTTCTTACTTACTCACCTGCACATAAACTTGCTTGCCTGCTTGCGTGCTTACTCATTTGCATGTTTGCTTACTCTCCTTGCTTATATGTTCTTGCTTGCTCACCTTGCTTACTTGCTAGAATGCCTACTTGGTTGCTTGCTTCAAGTGCTGGCATGCTTATCACAGTTTTTCCTTTCCTTCCCTCTCCCCATGTCAACTTCAAGTCTAAGGTAACATTAAAGGTAATCAATTGGTGTCCTAGACGCACCAAATGGATTTAGTTTATATAGGACAAATACAAACTTGCGTGCTGTCTCATTTTGATGAAGTAAACACATATTATTACTCACCTGGTGCAGCGCTATTTTTTGTTGTAGATTCAAGAAATGTACATGAGAATATTAGCCCAGCGTGCAGCTTATCAGGTTGGTGCAACTGTACAACAGGACAGCGATAAACCAAAGTACGAGTATGATTCAGATGAAGACACAGAAGGAGGCACATGGGAACATAAAAAGAGAAAGAAGGAGATGAGGAAAACACTAGGTTTGTGACTGATTATATTTGGAAGGAATAAAAGCTTCAGTTTTAATGTCTTTATACTGGGACAGGCTTAAATACATAGATCTATGTTGTAGTTTAAAATGAATTCAGGAAGAAAATGACTTTAAACTAGTTTGATTTGTATTTTTCTTTTTTTAATGGTTATGGTATAAGTAAAATAATCTTGGAGGAGCATGGGTGGTGCAGTAGTGAGAGCAGTCGCCTCGCACCAAAGTGGCTCTGGTTTGATTCCCGGACCTGGCGTCATATGTGGGTTGAGTTTGTTGCTGGTGCTCATCCTTGCTGTGAGGGTTATTCTCTGGGTTCTTCAGTCTCCCTCCCTCCACAAAAGCCAACACTTCTAAATTCCAGTTTAGTCAGGGAACAGTGAATGAAGAGCCACTTTGTGGAAATGCCAATGTAAATTCCCATTATTATTAACCGCGCGGCCATGGGCCGAGCGCGGTCCTTGCTCTGCACGGGATTTTTTTTTTTTTTTTTTTGTCGGTGACCAGACGCAAACCTCCACTCGGCCAAATCGTGATTGGGGCTTTGAAATCACGCAACCTATGATGTTTATTCGCCAAAAGCTGTTGAAACATTAATGTACCGAAAATGTTGCGGATATTGTTTTCTTTAGTGTGTAAAAAGTATATTTTCTTTTGGTTTTATCGAAGCGTTGGATTCAAAGCGAATGTTGAATACACTGAAAAAAGGTATTACGTCAGCCATGGAATGTGCTGATGTTGCAGGTCTCACTTTCGTTACGTGACAAATAACATTGTGTTTTATTTGCATGTTTATGTCGGCAGAAGCGACGGTCATTAATTTAATTTGTTTCCTCTTCTGCGAGTATTTCTTTTGGGTTTAGGCAATCGAAGTGAATTCTTTGGCTATTTCATCGAAGTGAGTTCAAAGATTTGAAAGGAAATGAAATATTTGCTTAAGTAAACATTTGAGCGTGCCCGGACGTCCAGGGGTTACGTCATTAGAAGGGAAAAACCCCCAAGCTAAAGATAGCCGGGACAACGTAAACCTCGGATTGTGTGACTAATGTGACTACTTTGCTAGTCCTTTACTCATAATGCAAACAGATTAAATTTAACCGTGACTTTTGAGAAAGAAAGCTGTTAATTAGCCAAAAATGTAAGCGCGGTTTTAAGTTGCTAGCAACTTGTTGTTGTTGTTGTTGTTATTATTATTATTATTATTATTATTATATAAATAAATACAAAATATAAATTACAAAACTTTATTATTATTATTATTATTATTATTATTATTATTATTATTATTATTATTATACCGGGGTATTATTATTATTATGCAGTGCTCCATGCACACAATCCAACCTACCTTCTTTTTTGCTTTTCTGTTGTTGTTTTGCTAATTTAAGTTGCTTGGCCTGTCCTATAGTTATTTTGTTTGTGTGTTTTTGTTTATTTTAATTGATTGATTTAAGGTGCAGTGATTGATTGACTAATTGATCGACTAATTGCAATTTTAGCAGAATTTCAGCTTTTATTTTGGCACTCATCTTTTTACAGATAAAGCCCAAGAACTCACTCAGAAAGGTAAAGGGAAACATCATATTGGTGACTTCCTTCCTCCAGAAGAACTGAAGAAGTTTTCAGCCAAGGTTAAAGCTGTGAAAGGAGAGACTTCATTGGATAGCTTTGATTTCTCTGACTATGCTGAGCACAAGATAAAAGAGGATAACATTGGGTACAAGATGTTGCAACAGGCAGGCTGGCAAGAAGGAATGGGACTTGGATCTCAGGGACAGGGGATCACTGCACCTATCAACAAGTATAAAATGAAATGCTTTGTCTTTATTGTATAATACCTTGCAATAATGGTAGCTGATTGGTTGAGAACTGTTAACAGTATAATTATGCCATTTGTAAAAGCTCCTTGCTCATACAAATGTCGCTAAGGTTCTTAAGTCTCAAGTGGTTTATTTGCACACTGGAAGTCTTTGTAATGTGACGTTGATGCTTGAGTCATTAAAATTTTAAATTTTCATCATTTTAAAATATTGTTACTCTGAAGTTCTAATGATTTAAATAGTCAATAACAGCACAGATTTTCACAAGTTAATGTTTGAAAGTTTTTAAAATGTCCTTGAATTTTGTCATCCAAAGAGGGTTACAAATCTTCGACAAATGCTTTGTGTAAATGATTGTTTATTATGTCAATGGCAGGGGTCGAGGTCCTGATGATATTGGTGGTCTGGGTGAAGAGAAGCCAGGAGAGATACAGCAAGAGGATGATGAGTTTGACTTGTATCGTAAGAGAATGATGTTAGCATACAAATTTAGACCCAATCCACTGGTAAGGTTTTTTGGTTTTGAAGTTTTGACATGCCAAAATTACCAGACAGTAATATTTAATTTGCTATTCTCTGCACTGCAGGTATTCCTTAGTGAGTAACTGCTGACTTTAGCGATTGTGATTTGTCCTGCTTGTTATCTTAATGTGATTGGTGTCGCGTGTTTTTATAAATGCATGCAGTATGTGTACATGAGTGTTCTTTGTGCTTTTCCCAATCATCCATATTGTTTTCAACAGCACTTTAGACTTGCCTGGTTTGTCCATTCGATAATGTTTTCAGGTGCATAGATGCATCCAGGGATTCAGATACGAGGAGAGTCCCAGGTCAAAAATGTGACAAGACAGCTACCTGACCAGACAAATTTATAGAAAACTTCTAACAATATTATTTGGCGGAGAAGTGCAAATTGATCCATTAAAATTTCTTGTTGAAACCCCTCTCTCTCTCTCTCCTACACAGAGGCCTGTTTTATTTTTTTGTATGGGCTGGAAATGGGGAGAGGTGAAAAGTAAGCCCACAGAGCCTGGGGAAAAGGGGAATAAAAGTGCATGGGGACACTGGAAAAGGAGAAAGAGACAAGAGAACCTCCCTTCCTGTTGTCTCCCTTGTTTCCCCTATTTTTCATTTTTTGTGTTTTTTTTTGCCTTTCCCCCCTCTACTGAAGGAACCCCTGGGAAGAGAGGGTTGACACCTTGTCTCAAACCCTGTGGATCACTGCAGAATTAGGAAAATAGGGCCTGCACCCTGTAGGAGTTTTAGTAAAATTGATTTTGAAGTAAGCAGCTGGTTTTAGCTACATGTAAGTACTTCAATTTAGGGGGAATAGTAGCTGACTTTTTTGACCAAAGTAGAGCGAAGTAGCTGACGCTTTTCGTCAACCATTGGTGCTTATTGAAAGCACTGACAATGACTTGCTATAATTTTCTTTTTTTTTCTGTGTCCATCTACAAAATCAGTACAAAATTTAGCAGTCATTGCTGAACAAGAGGCACCTACTTTATATTAGCTCTTGATGCTGTGTACACAATTAGTTGATGCATGTACTGTTACTACAATTATTTTACTTGTACTTTAATTGCATTGTTCCTTCTCTTTCAGAATAACCCTAGAAGACCATACTACTAGACCAGAGAAACATCTTCATCTCCCTCAACAACAAAAAAAGAAAACTTGTGTACAGTATAATATTATTATTAACAAATTAAATTGTATAGAAACATTGACATTGTTTTGAACAAGTAGAACTGGACAGAACACTTCTATAAAACACTGGACGGTGGATGACAGTGGACTCGGACCTAAAACATTTCAGCTCACTGGAAACCTAAAAAGATATTGGCATCTGTGCTTGCATAGTTTTGGTCACTGCTATCTCTGCACTGCTCAGGCTTGCCACAGGCCAGAAAATGGTCAGGGAAAATAAAAATACTTGAAGGTCAGGGAATTTCACTTTGAGGCAGGAAAAACGGACATTTTGAAGAAACGTCAGAGAAAATAGACATTATCACACTGCTGATGTAATACCATGATGGTGGAAGAAACATTTCAAATTAATGTGATCTCAGCAAAGTGTTTTTTTTTTCGGACGCGGGGGCTGGAGGCCACTACTATATCTGACATTTTGTAGTCTTTTTGGTCAAGGAAAGTGTATTTTTAACAGGGAAAAGTAGGGGATTGGGAATTTTGAAAGCTGATGGCAACCATGACTGCTGCTCTGAGTGCAATTAGTATTCCTTTCAAGGCTGGCCATTCATCTTGCATTATGTTCTTGGACAAGTCACTTAATTCTCACAGTGCCTTTCAGATGTTAGCCTACAGTGGACTAGTTGCTAAGCTTGGAAGAGGCTTTACGGTTTACTTGGAACACTTAGTTCATAATGAGGTCAACTTGAACTTGATAAAGGTAGTTTAACTGAGTTTATAAACTCGAATTTTTTTCCGAGCATTAGCCTTTCATCAGAGTACAAATTTTGTTTATCTAGTACAGGACTAACTTACCTCAGATTATCATGCGTGGCAGGCGTTCAGTGAGGAGGCAGATGGGGAAAACGAGGAGCGCAAAACGCGATTGGATTGAGAGGGAGTAATGGCATCCTTGCAGGCGTTCCCTTCCTCTCCCTACCCTTTAAACGCCCGCCGCGCAGGCTAACCTCAGATTAAACACTTAAATTAAATCAGTCAGAGCCATTAAGTGTTACGTTCTGATGGAGGGCTAACTTTTCCAACACCATGCAGAGTCTAGTTCTTCAAAGGATGGACAACACTATCTAAATCACCATCACTATCAAGTGGATAGGTATAAACAAAATTGACTATTTCACAGTTATAAGAAGGCAAGCTCGAAGTTTTGAGGCAAGCTCGAGATTTCAAGGGGCAAAGCCCCGACTCAACTATCAAAAGTCGATAGAAACCGAGGGTGACCTGTTTGATTGTTTAAGCGTAACCCAGAGACCGATCTATTCAACCAAAAGATTAATGAAAGTTGTTTTTTTAGATTTTTGGTTTTGTTATTTCGGAAAGTAACCCTAGACCATCCTTGAGTAGCCAATCAGATTGCAAGTTTGTCTAATGGCCACTAGGTTATGTTAAAATGTAGTTACTTACCAAAATACAGTGTGCGTTATCCGCTGGATAGTGATGTACCTTGCTGGTAGCGTTATCCATCCTTTCAACAACAAGGACATGTTGCTATTAAATAACAGCAGGAGAAAGACACGTGTTGCTCCGCGTATATTTTAAACTATACTTGGAGAAAACATATGCATTCCCCCCACGCTCTCTTTCTTTTGTTCTCTGATGGGTTTCTTTCTTCTCACTTCTTGTTGCAAAAGGAGAGCGAGTCCGATAACGTGTTTGGAAAATCAGAAATGATCTCAAAATGAGTCAAACTTTGGCAAGTGTGAAGCATACGGAATATTCTACTGCGTGCGTTGTCTCTACTATTAAAACAGTAGTAAAGCGTAAAGGGTCTTTAATTAGCGGCAATACTTAGCTTATTTATGCCCGTGTTTAAAATGCTGAAATCGTTGAGTATCAGTATAGATCAATCGCACGAAGTAAGGCCAAATCTGGTCGTATCGTATGACAGCAATAAACTGTATGGCAGCGAAGCAGCTCGTTTCTTTACGTTAACTGAAAAGAAGGGCGAAAAATCTGGCAACTTTCATAGGTTATGTAATATTTAAATCGCCATCATTATTTTCTACTTTCAAATTATTTACAGTGGAATGCCTCGATTTAACCTTCCGATAGCACGAACCAGAACTCTCTTTTCTTGGATTTGCTTCACTCGGTAGAAGTGGAACAATTCAATTTTTCCCCGGTTTCTGAAAACAATTTTTGAGGTTCGAAAAATCGGGATTCCACTGTATACAACAAAAAATGGTCATTATATTTAAAAATTCAGTAGAAACACCGCGTTAAAATTGGTTTTTGGCATTTCAAAAGCTTACCTGCGCCGAGACTAGATTCGATTTCCAGCCTCGTTTCGCCTGGAATGAAAGTCAGTTTATCTGCTGCTAATCGAGCCTAGGCCAAGACAGCTTTGAAAATATTTTCTTTCCAACACTGATTAAGAGCTTTACAGATCAGTTTTTTCAGATTGTATAATTTTGATGATTATTAAAATGTCAAAAATATATCGACTGTCGCTTTCTTTGTATAGGAGGGAAGTTGAGGGAAAAGATGAGACGCGTCACTCAAAGATGCGCCGAGCGCGGAATTCCAAATTCTTCGGAAGCGATGAGTGTTACAAACCTAGACTTTGTGGGGGAGGGTGTGGGAGTGATTGTTGTAGCTTGGACACATCTAAAAGGGAGTGGAGTGGGGGAAGTTTGAGACAAAGCCTTATAGAATTCGAAGACTCCTAAACTGAATACAAGTCGGTCTCTTTCCGCACAGTTATATCCTTGTAGCGCGTTATCAAACTACTTTGGCTTCCCTTGCCCCCATAAAAGCAAACAAACTCTGGCCATGATAGCGCTATTGCAACCGAACTTGAAAGTTCGCAATAGAACAAGTGAATGTAGTAGGTCAGCCGGTGATGTACAGTGGGTCGCCAGAGCCCGCGTTACCCATATCTAGGGGAACCGGAATGTAAAAGAGACTGTGAATACTAAGCTTGAACTGTGCAAATGTGTAGCACCAAACGAAATCCAGGTGTGACTTTGACAGCTATCTTTTGTCTCCCGGGATGAGGGTGATTAACATATTCTGGAGTCAAGATATAATTTTGCAAGAGGAGAAAAGTTAGACATAATAAGAAGTTAAACATCTTATTAGCAAAGCACCAGCTTAAATTTTAGCGGTTGTTAAAACTAATTTAGATAAAACGAGTACCAAGTCACTGAAAATTGCTTCCGTTACTCTCTAAACCTTAATAGTCTGAAATGTCATCCGTCCTCTCTTCCTTACCCCCCCTCTGGGGGTAAGGAACAGAGGACGGATGACATTTCAGACTAATTACCTTAATTAAAAAGATTATATCGAGAACGTGTCGAAAATTCTTCAATGGAAGACTGAACAGAAACAAGAGAAAATGAGTTTTTTCTTGAAAACAGTAGCCTGCGAGAGCAGACGGCTTTTTCGGCTCGAGTTTCACCCGCCGAGAAAAGGTCTTTTCTCGGCGGATGAAACTCGAGCCGAAGAAGCCGTCTGCTCTCGCAGGCTATGGAAACAGGAGCTGCTGACAGAATATCAATATTATTCCAATATTATTCCTTTTAAGAAATTCCTTGTTATTTGTCACCATAGTTACCAATTGTGTCAATGAGAGACTGATCTTTATTATAGAATTCTTAATTCCGAGTGGGGCGCTTTACACCGAAAAGACGGTACAAAAAAGAAAAGACACGTTTGCATCTGTAAGGTAAGATAATTCTTTGAAAATTCAAAGTGAGGAATTTTCATTTTACTAGTTTCGTGTGGAAATGTCAGTTTAATTCCGCTTACAAACACATTTATGTAAGTCTAAGCCTGCAGATGTCTACAGACTCAAACGGTTAAAACACTCCTGTGTCGTTACAACAGCTTAATTTACACAACATCTTTTTTCATCAGAGAAGCGCTTGGTTAAATTTTTAATTTAGATAAAGCTATACCTGTAATAAAATCCAATACGTAAAGGCAAAGACTCTCGAATACCAATAATAGGGGTGGTGAATGGTCCTTCAAAAAATGCGCGTCTCGCAAAATTTAAGCCAAATTCCAGGGGTCTCGTCGTCTCGTATTTTTATGGGGAGCCTTCTCGGAGTCTCGATTTCTTTTTCAATGCTAAGGAAGTCTCGGGCTCGCAGAAAATGTATCAGTCTCGCCGTCTCGCAAAGTCTCGCATTGACCATTCGACACCCCTAATAATTTCCGCCAGTTATCTATTTTGGGAGTGATATACCGCAGAGCAATAGCTGCGCGTTCAGTTGGAGAGTTGAGAGATATTTTGAGGTAAAAGTCTCAGGCAAGATTAGGATCGGAGCCTTTTTTTCTGTCTTAAATATATAAGATATTACTTGAAAGTTATTTGTGAAATGAAAATCAAACTTGTGAAGATGCGAACAGACGCTAGCGCTTTGAACATGAAACCTCGCTTAGCTTTTTATCAAACTTGTGAACATACGAACCGCACGACGCTTTGAACATGAAACCTCGCTTACCTTTATATTCAAACTTGTGAGGATGCGAACAGACGCTTTGAACATGAAACCTCGCTTAACTTTTTATTCAAACTTGTGAAGATGCGAACAGACGCTTTGAAAATCATGGAAAACTCGCTTAACTGTTTATTCAATCTTGTGAACATTCGAACCGCACGACGTTTAGTTTATCAGTTGCTTATTATTTCGTAGCTTCCGTGCCAGTGTGATTCAAGGTCCCGAAAGCCCGCACAAAGAGCCCGGGGGGGGCACTTCCTATAAATGGGCTAATGGGGATGTGCCGCTGGATGGGGTCGCATTTTCACGACAGGACTGACTATAATTGGGTCGCTTTTTCAAGCACTTTTTATAGGGTGACTAGAATGGGGTCACACTTTTCTGGGATTTTGAGGGTAAGAAAATTCTGGCAAGTTGTGATTTATAAACGGAAAGATTCGCCAAAAAGAAAAAGTTACCGTATTCATTGCTGTTGTTTAATATTTGACAAACGGCTCCCATTACGTGACTAAGTTGGGGTCATGAAAATTACATTTACCCAAAAGTGACTAAGATGGGGTCTATAATTGGCCATAGAATATGACTATAATGGGGTAGGGGTTCTGAGAGGCTAGCGGCACATACCCAGCAAAGATTGGCCCAAGTAACCCCCCCGGGACAAAGAGCCCGACAAAGAGTTTGTAACCTCAAGCGCTTAGTTCTATTTTAACTGAGAGCTCTTATCACAGGGTAATTCCTTTGCCATCGACTTTTGTTATAGAAGAGATGCAGGCTATGCAAAGAGACTAGGGATTACTAAATCGGCTTTCCAAATTGAAAAGTTAGGGTTAGCACGAAGTGTTATTAGGGTTATCCGGCAAGGGCAGCGTTATTTAGAATTGAGAGGCGACCGCAGGGAAATTCCTTTTGCGAAGGATTATTCCCATGGGAGAAGTTCAAGCCATGCCATAACATTGCGGATTGGAATAATTTTTTTCCAAAAGTTTGGTTAACGCTAGCGCAGTAGAACAATTGAATGTAGTAGGTCAGTTGAATGGGTTCATTTTCTTACATATCGTGAGCCCGAGAGCCCGCGCCGCGTTACCAATATCTAGCGGAACGAAAATGTAAAAGTAATCGTTGGCTTTGGGAGCGAGATCGATATGCCAGTCATACGCGGACTCAACTGATTGAATTTTTTTATTCACCAAAACGTCGATTTTGTTTAAAACTTGTATGGACATATAGGCTTGAAATGCAGGTGTGACTTTGTCTTCGCGGGATGAAGGTAATTAACATATTTTGGAGTCAAAATATAATTTTGCAAAATAAAAAAAGCTATAGAAATTAATATCTTATTAGCAAAGCACTCGTTTAAGCGGTTATTAAAACGAGTACCAAGTCAATGGAAATTGGGGACCGATCGTTAATTACGTCCCAGGGGGGGGGGGGGGGGGGGGGGGGCGGTGGTTTTCAAAAAAGTGTAGTGTTTCAAAACTTAACCCCCCAAAAAACGTTTGAGGTAAAAATTATACCCCCCTTCCCAATTCTTGTTTGAAAAACGTACCCCCCCCCCCCCCCCCCCCGCAAGAATCCATAAAACGAGAGTGGGCCGAAAATACCAAGTACAAAGACACCCGAAAAGATCGAGCACAAACTGTCGAGCAGGGAGCAATCCAACTTAATTATTAAAGAGCCTTTTGATGGCGATCGAAAGCTAGCTTCCAGGCTCTTGCGCGACCATGTCAAGCAACCCTTCCCTCGGGACCTGAAATCGCGTCAAATTCTTTCCTTTTCCACAACCATTAGTCTCCCTCGCAGTCGTTTTCAGTGTCGTCACGCAACGCTCCTCCCCACGTGTGGGCATCCCACTCTGAGTTGGGTCCACCTGGGTGGGGAGGAGCGTTGCGTGACGATACTAAAAACGGCTGCGAAGGAGGCTACCCACTTATGGACTCGAGGATAGATCACTGACGTCAAATTCCCTAGACTGCTGTTGCTGTGTCATAAAATTTGACCCCCCTCATGTTTCTTACCAGAAAAAAATTTACCCCCTTAAAAGGCGCTTGTTTTAAAATTGTACCCCTCCTCCAAAACCACCGCCCCCCCTTGGGACGTAATAAACGATCGGTCCCTTGTCTCTGTTACTCTCTAATTACCTTAATTTAAAAAAAATATATATTGAGAACTGTTGAAAATTCTTATCATGGAGGGTTGAACAGAAACAAGAGAAAATGAGTTTTCTCTGGAAACAGTAGCTGCTGACAGAAATGGCTAAATTCTCAATATTATTCCTTTCAAGAAATTCCTCGTTTTTGTCACCATAGTTACCAGTTGTGTCAATGAAAAACTGAACTTCCTTTATGATAGAATCCTTGCTTCAGTGGGGCGCTTTATACCGAAAGAACGGCCCAAAAAAGAAAACACACGTTTGCATTTGTAAGGCAAGATAGTCGGCTTTGAAAATTCGAAGTGAGGAATTTTCATTTTACTAGTTCCGCGTGGAAATGTTATGTAAGTCTAAGCCTGCAGTTCCCTACAGGCTCAGTCGGCTCCAACAACTTTGTCGTTATAACAGTTTTACAAAACATCTTTTGCATCTTGTGCTTTTTTACAATTTATTCTTATAACAAAAACACCATTTATAAACCGTCCACGGCATTTAAGAGAACAGAACAGAACACATTGAGGGTGACCCTAATTGTCCGTGCTCGTTTGCAATTCGGAATGCACGGCCTGTCTCGCCTAATTTCTTTAAAACCTTGAAAACTTCGCAATCCTTGACGTCAAAGCGGCATTTATCCATTTCTGCGGTATTTCTTCGTTTAAAAAAAAACACGTGCGCTACACTCCGGGTTGAAGTATCTCGAGCTTCCAAGATCTGGTTATGGATTTTCAACGCCTGTTTTACACAAATCAAGAGTTCGAAAATTGAACGTTCGATTGGGTTCGATTGATTTTTTTCTTTTCGGAGAGTTCGATTTTGTTCGATTGCCGAACTGAAATTTAGTTCGATGGGTTCGAGTGACTATGCCGGGAGTATAACTGCTGCTCGCTCGCTGCGCTTGCTCCGCTGCAAAAATGTGAAGACGTCTCGAGTCTGCGGTAAAAGTGAAATATGGTTCAACTTTTTCGCAAACGCAAGCCGTCCATATTTTTTTCTCTATTTTATTTTACGCACCTGTCACGCCTGTTATAGCGAACGTGAAATTACGCGACAGTGGAAAGCCATCCTTGTAGACTCAGGGGCAATTAGTCGGGGCGAAACGAAGTAAACCCGGCAAAAATCGGAGGGGCGAAAGTTTTCAAGAAGCCTCCTTGAAAACGATTTTTGCCGGATTTACTTCGTTTCGCCCCCATTAACTGCCCCTGGATATCCAAGGATAGGGAAAATTCATAACGACTCTGCATGAGAGGAAAAAAAAAATAAGCTTCTAATTCTACCTTCATTTTCTCTTGGTCGAGACAAATTTTCATTTTAATTCCATGCACTTTCAAGCACAGCTGCATTATTATTTTGCTATTACGTACGTAAATGTCATCAATTTTAATGGCTGAACTTTTTATTCAAACTTGTAAACATTCGTCGAACTGACACGCTTTCCCGGGCGCGCTTTGAACATAAAGCAGATAAAGCCTCACTTAACTTTTTATTCAAACTTGTGAACATTCCAAACGACGCTTAGAACATGAAACCTCGCTTATCCTGCGCGCATTCCAACCGATGCTTCGAACATGGAACCTTGCTTAACTTTTTATTTATACTTGTGAACAACAAACCGACCTTGAACATGAAACCTCGCCTTACTTTAAATGCGAACCGACGCTTTAAACATCAAAGCTTGCTTTACTTTTTATTCAATATAGAAAGTAGATTAAAAAAATGAAGAGGGCCACAAGACACACCAGCGAAACACAATGACAAGTTTGCCTCGGACTTGAAAATGTTCCCGCGAGGAATCTCAAGACGAGAGTTGACTATTGAAAAAATTGGAAAAAAGAAATTACCTTACATCTGCTGATGTACAACAACAATGTGTACAGTAGAAATTTACATTCATACTAAATAATTGGGGATATTCGCAGTGTTGAAATCAGGTAATTCAATTCAATTTCCCGCGCTGTCTGAGAAAAAAGTCATAATGGTTTGCAAGTTTCGGTTATTTTCCAGCGATTTTCAGAAACGATCTCGGCTTTAGGTCTTCATATAAACCACTTCTGTATCAAAGAGGGAGAAAACGATTGGCGTCTGGCAAAATCTGTATTGATAGACTGTATGAAATCTGCGACACGTCGAGTTTGATTCGCCAAAATGGTAACGTTGCTCCTAGTATTTGTTCTGTAGATAATCTTTCCATGAAAGATTATTGTAACTTATTGTAATCGGTTCTTTCTTCAGACACTAGAACTATTTTTCATAATACTAGTTAATCTTTTCTAATTTCATAATCTTTTTCAACTCCAACCTCAATATGATATCATTAATATTTAATTTTGTAATTACTTATAATAATTAATTTCTGAAATGCAACTTGCCTAGATCAGCTCTTGCTATTTGCGGGCGGTCCTTCAATTTTATTTAAAGAATTTGGAAAAAAATATTTGAATAAAGTTAAACTTGAAGTAAAAATGTATTAATACATTTTAAATATAATAATTTTACCGAAGAGGCTACATAACTTGCTCTTTCAGGTAAGGACTTCGAGATTGTATTAATTCACAACAATAACAGTATTGATCAGTATTGTGGCTTGCCCTGTTTCACTTCTTCAGTGGTCCATCCCGGATAATACTATAAATCACTATCTAGTCCACAGGATAGCGTCCCGTTAAACAACTGCGCCCATGTCAACAACTTGCTTTGCAATTTTTTATATTTTGAATGATAAATAAAGTGTGTAAAAAAAAAACCAACAACAAGTTGGATTCGCTTTACTTTAGCATCGCCCAATAAGCCCAGAAACAATCACTTCTCGCACGACTTTCAGTTGTTGTTTACTTTGTCCCAAGCTGATTTTCCTTAGCTTCAATTAACAAACTTATTTGTCAGGTCAGTTCTTATAAGTTGTAGCTCAGAGCACAATGGTAAAACAAAACAGATCATGATCGACCACTGAGTAAAGTAATCATTTAATAAATTCTGTCAGACTTCTCCGCTGAATAGCTGTATACGATACACCTGCTTAAGGTTCGCTTTAACTTCAAAGCAGCTCTTATATCGCCGTCGTCCAGTCAGAATGCAGCTCTTTAGTGAAGTTCACAACCAAAACGCAGTTCTCCAGAAAGTGACACCTCGTCCACGGCATGTTTCCAGCGATAATTCACTCAATATATTAACACACCTCTAAAAAGGTGAGCGGCAAATCTTATTAAAAACTAGAAAAATCAATGAATTGCGCGGGTTCATAGATAAAGCTTTAGTTCTTGTCTTTGGGCGATTTTAGGTTGCAGCCTGTTTCATTTTAATTGAGTGCTAGTAAGTTTAATTATCTTGAGGCACTGGTTGATTAACAATACGTTTACTCAGCAAGAATTCGTTTACCCTGTAAATTGTCGTGTTCAATCGTGAAAAAAATCGAATTTGTTTGTCTCCTTGTGTCCCAACCGTAACCTCGGGCGGCTGAAGTTTTGCTAGGATAAGATAAAAAATTTAGCCAGTGTCGCTGACAGGAGCCTAGGAATTGTAACATCAGGTGTCTTCATACTGCAACTACAATTTGTTGTTCAACAGTTTCCAGGAATCATCCTCGCTTGCAAAAATATATCAGATATTTTTTGTTTGTTAAGTGTTCAGCGAATGTTATTTATAATTCCAGCACTTAGTATCTAACATTATGCCATAAAAAGCCTGAATACGATTATTTCAGTTCACTTTTCAAACATTGTTAACAATGACAGCTAGATTTTCGATTTTGCTTCATAACAAACGATCACTTTGAATACAATCGAATTAAATCAATCAAGCTCGACGATTTACTACACTAAGACGGCTAAATGTTCCAAAATAACGACAGGGTGAGAATTTTTGTTTTCTTTCCTCAGGAATTACTTGGTTTAAATGATTTCATATAGATGTGTTAAGATTGAGCTCGAGTTACTACGCTCACCTTCCCTCAAAACAATGCCCGACTGAGGGTTCTTTCATTTGTTTTCTCAAAAACAAATTGTACTAAAAAAAATGCCACATATTTGCCATTCAAACATTCAAAGCTTCAAAACAGTTAATAAAGCTCAATACCTTGGCTAGCGATTCAATATGATTATTTACCCAGTCTTTTAATTAAACCGTTACAACATGCCCCAAAAGAATGACTTAATTTTCTGTGTCAGTTTAGAAAACGATTTGCTTAATTTATAGTTTTCAAAGTAAACCGACTTCTAGAAAGTGAGCTCATCGATTCTTTTTCTCGTTACTTCTCGCATTTATGCACCTGCACTGTTGACCACTGGTTCTGTCGGCACACCTCCCTCCACCCCCTTGGTGAGTTTAACTTAGTGGAAAAGCGAAGTAATTAACCTAAAATGAGTCGATGCGCCAATACTGATGGAGACGGTACAACTCATTCTTTACACAGCATAAGGTTTCACTGATCGTCTTGCAAGTTTCAGGATGTTATTCACAACAGTAATCCGTTTTGCCCTGCTACACTTCTTGGTCCACCCCGTAGAAGTCTTTGGTGGTGAAGCATGCAACGACAACAGAGAAGAATTTGGATTCGCTTTAGTTGGGCATGACTTGAGAACTGAGTACGCTGGCAATTTTGCTCGCTGCTTCTTTGTCTGCAGTCTAGAGGAAAGATGCCAAAGTGTGACGTTTCTCTGGAAAAATAAAGAATGTCAAATAAAGAAAGAAAGAAAGAAGTCTAGACCTGGAGATTTTGTGGAAAATCCAGCTGCCACTTATATGGAAAATAACTTCCGAGGTTTGTTCACTTTAGCTGCGGTTTTTAGCCGTTTTATAGTGTATACTGACAAATGATCCGATATTTTATAACTCAGTAAATACTTAACAAAATCAACGTCTACCATAATTGTCCCTCATAGCCGGCGTGGACTCAGCACGAGAAAAAGGCGGCTCTGGGAACACGTGGTTTAATTATTTACATTTAACAATCAACAATAAAATCAACCATAAAGGGATTTTAAAACGGTTGATTTGATTGGCTAGATTTCAAAAGTCCTTTGTTAAAATCTAGCCAATCAAATCACGTCTCCCCAGAGCAACCCGTTTCTCATGCTACGGGAGGATCTGGGGATGAGAATGCGAAGCTCCCGGGTTGATAAAACGAAGGAACTAACACTGGCCGGTTCAGAATGTGATTTGTTTGTGATGGCAGTGATTAGATGCATGACTGTGTAAAGCAACGAGATACGCCGCGACGTTCCTGTTTTTAAGAACAATTCTCTGATCTCGTTTTCTTGCAGCAAAGAAAGGTTCAAAATCCTCGGTCCCAGGCTCTTCCTGCAAAGATATTTTGATAAGCGGTGACGCTCAGGGAGATGGTGAGTACTGGATCGACCCAACAGCCTCAGGGGACCCCTTCACAGTGTTCTGTGACATGACAACTGATCAAGGTGCGTTAAACGAATATTAAGAATCATTTTGTTGTCAAAGATTACATTCTTATTTCTCTTGCACAATTTCTCTATTTCATTCTCGCCACATATGTTCGTTTATTTTTTTCGCATTTTTATAGCACATTGAAGAAGTTAGGCTATAAAGATAGAGACTACCTAAAATTCTGTCGTTAGGTTGTCTTGGCGAGCAATCTTTTAATTCACTCTGTGGAAGGAATGAACAGTATAACCTTTCTGACTTCCTTCCATTTATATTTGTTTCATTTTGCTGTTAATGTGAGACCTGTAAAGGTGCCATAATCAGATAAAAAGAATTCATAGTTCTTACAAGAATGACGGGTTAACTGCTAGTACTATTTCATGCGAGGAGCGTTGGCCTAATGGTTAGCGCTCTCAGTGGATTCCCAATCGAGCGGTTCGGGTTCAAAGCCTGACCGAAGTCTTTTTGTGACTATTGGGCGAGAAACTTTACTCTCACATTGCCTCGCTCCGCTCAGGCGTGTAGGTAGAGCCGACGAACTGTGCAGGGGGGTAACCCTGCGATGGACTTGCATCCCATCCAGGGAGGAGTAGAAATTCTCCTAGTCACTTACTGCTGTTAAAACTGCGATGAGCTCGACACCTTGACCCGATTAAGACTTGACTTTTACCTTGGTACATTTCCCTTGCAGGTGGATGGACACTCATCTTTCGTTTTCTAATGAAGGACGCAAATTCTCTAAATGACCCGGCTGTCAATTCTGGTTCTTATAGACGGATTCTTCCTAACTGCAATTCCAATAATCAGTATTTAAAGCTAAATGGCTTCAATCAGTTGAAAATCGACATGGGCTTCACTCAGATCCGGTTTTACTGTTTTAAAAAGAAGAGAGGCCGAGTGTTGCACATCATGACCAACAACAATTCCTCGGGAGCTAACGTGGTGAAGTTTTTCACCGATTCTGATACCATGCCTGAAGCTTGTGGTTCTTTTACACGCCTCCCAGATGACAACTCAACTCTGGCTAACAACTGTGGTAGCTGGGGTTATCCGAATACAAACGAATGGGGGCATAGAAATTACAGGACTAATACACGCCTCTATAGTAGACCAATGGTGTGGAAAGGCAAACTTTACTTTTCACTTCATAATAGCCCTCACTTGTGTGACGACGATAAGAATGAGTTCGCCATGTCTCTGGGTGACACATGGAGGATTTTTGTGCGATAAGTGAATTAGTTTCATTGCTATACACTAATAGACCGGTCGGTTTTCGCTTCCCATCTGCCTTGGTTTTTCATTACTACACTTAGTGATTGGTTTAAAACTCTTGCGACACTTTCTCAGCCAATCACAAGTAAAACCAAAACCAATCATGGCTCGTTCCCAACCTTTTTCCGCGCAGGCTACATGTTTTTACTTCGACTTCAATTGGTTAAAAATTGATTGTCTGCGTCTTTTATGATAGGTAAGAGTTTTGGTTTTACAACACTAATTTGAAGATAGCTCTATCGATTAAGCTCGATCGTAGAATTAGGCCCACTGTTATTCATTAGTACGGGCGACTCTTTAGGTTTTAAAGGAAATCTTAATTCACTCATTAATTCTACTTTCAGTTATTCTCAATTCTTATCAGAGTAAAATAAACAGAATGTGTTGATCTTACTAGACATTTTAGTCTGTACCGCTGTATATTTTTACGATCGAGTCCGAGGGTGCGGCCACTTTAAGACGTTATCAATCTACCGTTCCCGTGGTCCCACAGTGGCGTAAAACATGATTTGTTTTAGTTAGTTCCAGTCTGAGCGCACTGCCGAACAAAGTTAGTTGAGCAAAGTTAGTTGCGCAGCATTTTGAAGATGCATTTAAAGTATTCTGAAGTTTAGCCAACCCGAGAGCGACTATACACCGTTATTTAATCTTTCGCATGGTCAGGAAGACTAAGGGTACTATCTGTACTCGTTTTGTGCGTTACTGTACTTCACTAATTAACTTTGTTGTACTTACTTCTTAGATTTCCACTGGCCAGGGTAGTACAGTACATTCCATATTGTACACTTCCTATCCCAAAGAATAAAGTTTTACAGAAGGCTAAGTGAAAATAAAAAGAAAATTATAATTCACTAAGTTAAACATATATTGGCCTTGATAATATAGGGATGTGATTGGCATTAATCAATTATCCATGTCACAAGCTACTTGGATGATGTTTTTTATCCCTCCCAAGTGATCCTAACACGAGGCTATCGTTTCTTTTTCCTGAATCACTTATCTTGCACATTTTAGTATTCAATTTTTTCTTTTTTAGGGAATAGTAATGTACGCTAATATCTAGTCTTGTCAGTGTCGTGAGTAATGTTAGTATAATTGTAAGTAATCTAAAGAAAGTAAGGTAATTAATGCCTATGTAATATTATTTTTATCATTATTGCACTGTAGGTTAGTTATGTTAAGGTATTGTTAATAAATGTTGCGGCATGGTAGGTTACATGTGGTATTGTCAATTAGTAATTAAATATTGTAAGTAATGTTAGTATTGTAAATTACGCTAACAAAGTAGGTAATTTCTGTATTGTAGGAAATGTTAGTATTGTAAGTTACGCTAACAAAGTAGGTAATTTCTGTATTGTAAGTAATGTTAGTATTGTAAATTACGCTAAAATAGTAGATAATTTCTGTATTGTAAGTAATGTTAGTATTATACGTTACGCTAACATAGTAGGTAATTTCTGTATTGTAAGTAATGTTAGTATTATACGTTACGCTAACATAGTAGGTAATCAGTTCTGTATTGTAGGTAATGTTAGTATTATATGTTACGCTAACATAGTAGGTAATTTCTGTATTGTAAGTAATGTTAGTATTGTAAATTACGCTAAAATAGTAGATAATTTCTATATTGTAAGTAATGTTAGTATTGTAAATTACGCTAAAATAGTAGATAATTTCTGTATTGTAAGTAATGTTAGTATTATACGTTACGCTAACATAGTAGGTAATTTCTGTATTGTAAGTAATGTTAGTATTATACGTTACGCTAACATAGTAGGTAATTTCTGTATTGTAAGTAATGTTAGTATTATACGTTACGCTAACATAGTAGGTAATTTCTGTATTGTAAGTAATGTTAGTATTATACGTTACGCTAACATAGTAGGTAATTTCTGTATTGTAAGTAATGTTAGTATTATACGTTACGCTAACATAGTAGGTAATTTCTGTATTGTAAGTAATGTTAGTATTATACGTTACGCTAACATAGTAGGTAATTTCTGTATTGTAAGTAATGTTAGTATTATAAGTTACGCTAACATAGTAGGTAATTTCTGTATTGTAAGTAATGTTAGTATTATACGTTGCGCTAACATAGTAGGTAATTTCTGTATTGTAAGTAATGTTAGTATTATAAGTTACGCTAACATAGTAGGTAATTTCTGTATTGTAAGTAATGTTAGTATTATATGCTACGCTAACATAGTAGGTAATTTCTGTATTGTAAGTAATGTTAGTATTATACGTTGCGCTAACATAGTAGGTAATTTCTGTATTGTAAGTAATGTTAGTATTATAAGTTACGCTAACATAGTAGGTAATTTCTGTATTGTAAGTAATGTTAGTATTATAAGTTACGCTAACATAGTAGGTAATTTCTGTATTGTAAGTTATGTTAGTATTATAAGTTACGCTAACATAGTAGGTAATCTCTGCATTGTAAGTAGTGTTAGTATTGTAAGTAATTTTGGTACTATCAGTAATGTCAGTGTT
Source organism: Meandrina meandrites (assembly GCA_963693305.1). Taxonomy (NCBI): domain Eukaryota; kingdom Metazoa; phylum Cnidaria; class Anthozoa; order Scleractinia; family Meandrinidae; genus Meandrina; species Meandrina meandrites. Next base: position 27,052,909 of record OY855904.1, read on the forward strand.
GTAAGTAATATTAGTATTGCAACTCATAAAAAAAACTGATCCTAACAATAAACAATGCTATGTGCACCTCACAGTTCCTCACAGTAAGTGACCTCAGATAAACACAACAGTAAACATCAACCGTAAACAGAACTTTGACTCGCAACAGACAGATCAACATTGATAATAACTGACCAATCAATGTTTATGAACCTTTCAACAGCCAACTATAAACATCCTGGCAAAGCCTTCCAACCAGACCTGGCACCCCAGGGGAGAGGGGGCATTCCCTGAAAATTCAGTGTGCACGTGCAGTGCACTTCTCAAGCAACTTTCGCAGTATGGAGATTTTACTTATCATGTTTACTTATCAATATTTACCTTATTTCAGACAAAAATCGATTTTCCCTGCCAATACATGACCCAAGAATTAATACCCTATTTCGGACCACATTTTATACAGGAACAGCTTTGCTTTCATCTGAGAAAGTCTTCAAATCTCCAAAGTTAATCAAATTGCACTTCTCAAAAGATGAATAACATAAAAAAATTAACAGGTTCTAAAAAATATTTTGCTAACCAGAGTGCACAAACCATACCCGATTCCAGACCAAAGAGGTTAAAATCTGTTCCTTATTTCAGACAAAAATGTCTTGACATCATACCCTTTGCCGCTGCACACTCACCCCTTCTCCAGCTCCTGAAAGACGATTAGACCTTGTAAATGACTTGTAAATATCAGTCACCAGCAACAGTCTTGTTTGCATGGGGCTTTCCTAAACTTGAATAACTACACAAAATGAGCAACTGTACATTACTCCAATAATAAGCCGTTCTCTGCCAGAAGGGATACCTTTTTCAGGCTGCAGCCTCATAAAAGGGTAGGGTTTTTATGAGTTGAAGTAGACAAAAGGATAAAATGTAGATATTTGAAAGGACCTTTCAAAAATCTCGAACACAGCCACCGAAAGGGGAAACGTGAATTTGAGTGACATCTTAAGAGGTTTAAAAAAGGGATAGAAGAAAACAATATATTTTTGGAACACCACTAGGCAGTAGACCCCAACGCAAGAGCACCTAGTGTACCCCCGTTTTAAGTATTTTAAGGGGACTGGACCTCATGTGCAAGAAAATTATGAGTACTCGCTAACCCTGGGCAATTTAGTGTTGCGTGACAGACAGGCCCAGAACCGGACTGGTAGTTCGTTCATTGGATCAAAGCTCCTAATTGCACCGGTCATTTAAATGCATCACCAACAGAAAAAGCCAAAAGAAAAAGGGGAAAGCCTTTTGGAACTCAGGTAAACTTAGTCAATTTATAGTCCAACAATCAGAGAAAATGAATTTCGATTTAGTGTTGACAGTGGTCGAGTAAATCGCGAGTGAACTCCGTTTGTATTCTAAGTGCATATTCAAAGCTCAGATTTGGCTTTAACTTAAACACAACAACAAAATAGTATTTTCAGGATATTCGATTTGTGTACAAATGTGATTTGAAAAGAGATTCAATGAAATTCAGACGGCCAAGGCGATATAAAATTTGACAGTCCTGGTTTGGATCGAATTTCACTGTTCGGTGAATATTTAATGAGCCGATGATCACTCTCATCCCAGTAAATTGAAACTAAAACTTGAAAAAACTATTGAATATGGCTTTTTATTTCTATTCCCTAATGTTTTAGTTTACTTTTCTTTAGTTTTCTTGATGTAAGACCGGTATTGGTCCAAGGTATTCAAATTTAGCGATTTGGTGTTGTTTTTGATAATTTCTCAAAATTAGGAAAAATTATTCCCTCGACATATACAGGAAAGGCGTTATAGACAATATTTTTTTACATATTCGTGTAGGGGAAGGTTAAGGCTTTACATTGATGTAACTGCCATGTTTTGATTTTATCCGCCAGCTGAGAAAAGAGGTCCACAAAATGGCCAATTTTCGGGTTGTCCCTCGAGCCTCCTAACGTAGGGGTGAGGAATATCACAGAATGCCAATAGATTAACTTCAAATAGCTTGAAACTCCTACAGCTCATGAAATAGAAGTAGATCTTTCTTGCTATGTAAAAGTTATGGCGGTACACGTTGTCCTTGCTTTGCACCGATCACTTAAAAAAGGTAAACAATCGTCTTGAATTTTGGTCGCGCGAGAGCGAAATTCGGTCAAAATTATTTTTAGCTCTAGCGGAAAAAACCTTAAACCAAGAACCAAAAAGATTGTGGTTTTGCTACTTTGGCATGAAGGCCTTTCACCTCACAAAAAATCAGGCGATTTGATTTTTCAATGCGGGTTTAGGGACTGCCTCTTAAATCAGTCAACCTCGACGATTTACTACACAAAGACGGCTAATGTTCCAAAATAATGACAGAGTGAGAATTCGTATTTTGTTTACTCAGGAATCACTTGGTTAAATCACTTGGTTTAAACGATTTCACATCTGTTAAGATTGTGCTCGAATTACTAAGTTCACCTTCCCTCAAAACAATGGCGACGGAGGGCTCTTTCATTTGTTTTCTCAAAAATAAATTGTACTAAAAAATGCCACATATTTACCATTCAAAGCTTCAAAACAGTTAATAAAGCTCGCTACGTTGGCTAGCGATTCAATATGATTATTTACCCAGTCTTTTAATTAAACCGTTACAACATGCCTCCCAAAAGTGAGTCAATTTTCTGTCAGTTTACAAAACGATTTCCTAAATTTAAAATTTTCGAAGAAAACGGACTTTTAAAAAGTTTAGCTCACAGATTGTATTTCTCGTAACTTCTCGCATTTATGCACCTGCACTGTTGACCACTGGTTCTGTCGGCACATCTCCCGCCTCCACCCCCCTTGGTGAATTAGTGGGAAACCAAAGTAATAAACCTAAAATGCGTCGATTCGCAAATATAAAGAAAAACTCTATTTATTTTTTTCTTGCTTTTGCTTATGGAGACCACACAACTCATTCTTTACACAGCATAAGGTTTCACTGATCGTCTTGCATGTTTCAGGATGTTATTCACAACAGTTATCCGTTTTGCCCTGCTACACTTCTTGGTCCACCCAGTAGAAGTCTTTGGTGGTGAAGCATGCAGCGAGAACAGAGAAGAATTTGGCTTCGCTTTAGTTGGGCATGACTTGAGAACTGAATACGCTGACAATTTTGCTCGCTGTTTCTTTGGATGCAGTCTAGAGGAAAGATGCCAAAGTGTAACGTTTCTCTGGAATAATAAAGAATGTCAAATAAAGAACGAAACAAAGAAGTCTAGACCTGGAGATTTTGTGGAAAATCCAGCTGCCACTTATATGGAAAATAACTTTCGAGGTTTGTTCACTTCAGCTGCGGTGTTTAGCCGTTTTATAGTGTATACTGACAAATGATCCGATATTTTATAACTCAGTAAATACTTAACAAAATCTATCATGCAGGCGTGTATAATTGAAAAAGTTCAATTTTAGTCCCCCAGAGTCGCTTGTCCCTCATAGCCGGCGTGGCCTCAGCACGAGAAAAAGGCGGCTCTGGGAACACGTGATTTGATTATTCACATGCATTAAACAATCAACAATCAAATCAACCACAAAGGGATTTTAGAACGGTTGATTTGATTGGCTAGATTTCAAAATCCCCTTGTTAAAATCTAGCCAATCAAATCACGTCTCCCCAGAGCAACCCGTTTCTCATGCTACGGGAGGATCTGGGGATGAGAATGAGAATAGAGTCCCGGGTTGATAAAACGAAGGAACTAACACTGGCCGGTTCAGAATGTGATTTGTTTGTGATGGCAGTGATTAGATGCATGACTGTAAAAAGCAACGAGACACGCCGCGACGTTCCTGTTTTGATGAACAATTCCCTGATCTCGTTTTCTTGCAGCAAAGAAAGGTTCAAAATCCTCGGTGCCAGGCTCTTCCTGCAAAGATATTTTGGTAAGTAGTGAATCTCAGGGAGATGGTGAGTACTGGATCGACCCAACAGCCTCAGGGGACCCCTTCACAGTGTTCTGTGACATGACAACTGATCAAGGTGCGTTAAACGAATTTTAAGAATCATTTTGTTGTCAAAGATTACATTCTTATTCCTCTTGCACAATTTTTTGATTTCATGTTCGCCATATATTTTCGTTTTAATTTTTTTCGCATTTTTAGAGCACATTCAAGAAGTTAGGTTATAAAGATAGGGACTACCTAAAATTCTGTCGTTAGGTTGTCTTGGCGAGCAATCTTTTAATTCACTCTGTGGAAGGAATGAACAGTATAACCTTTCTGACTTGCTTCCATTGATATTTGTTTCATTTTGCTGTTAATGTGGGCCCTGTAAAGGTGCCAGAATCAGATAAAAAGAATACATATTTCTTACGAGAATGACGGGTTAACTGCTCCATTATTCATGTTAAATCTTGCTCTAGTACTATTTCATGTGAGGCGCGGTGGCCTAATGGTTAGCGCTCTTAGTGTATTCCCGATCGAGCGGTCCGGGTTCAAAGCCTGACCGGACTCGTTTTGTTAGAGCCAACGAACTTAATGCAGGGGGGTAACCCTGCGATGGACTTGCATCCCATCCAGGGAGGAGTAGAAATTCTCCTAGTCACTTATTGCTGTTAAAACTGCTATGAACTCGACACCTTGACCCGATTACGACTTGACTTTTACCTTGTTACATTTATCTTTCAGGTGGATGGACACTCATTAGTCGTTTTCTAATGAAGGATGCAAATTCTCTACAAGATGCTCGTGTCGATTCCGATTCTTATAGACAGATTCTTCCTAAATATAATTCCAATAAGCAGTATTTGAAGCGAAATGGCTTCAATCAGTTGCAAATCGACATGGGCTTCACTCAGATCCGGCTTTACTGTTTTAAAAAGAAGAGAGGCCGAGTGTTTCACATCATGACCAACAACAATGCCTTGGGAGCTAACGTGGTGAAGTTTTTCACCAATTCTAACACCATGCCTGAAGCTTGTGGTTCTTTCACACGCCTCCCAGATAACAACTCAACTCTGGCTAACAGCTGTGCTAACTGGGGTTATCCGAATAAAAACGAATGGGGGCATGATGGTTACAGGACTAATAATCGCCTCTATCGTAGACCAATGTTGTGGGTTCACAAACGTTACTTTTCACTTCTTGATAGCCCTAACATGTGTGACGACGATAAGAATGAGTTCGGCATGTCTCTGGGTGACACATGGAAGATTTTTGTGCGATAAGTGGATTAATTTCATTGCTATACGCTATAGATCGGTTTTTGCTTCCCATTACACCTTATTCATAAAGCGAAACGCGTGGAAGAGCTTGGGTGGAGTACATAAAAAGCGAGGCGAGAGGGGCTTCGCTTCGAACGAAAACGGCAAAGCAAAGTATGGGAATGCAAGTAGTATCTCTTGTGATTCTTGAAACACCTCGTCAGTTAGAAAGTGATTCTTGACTGTTGATGACTGCTATTGAAATTCCTGATTTTACAACCGCAGATACGGTCGTATGGTTTCGAGGTCAACACAAAAAAGTGGGAAAATGTCGTCGGAAAACCGCATACGATCGAGTCGGAGTGTGCCCACTTTGAAGCGTTATTAATGTACCGTTCATGTTCAAATTTTTTAGTTAATTCCAGTCTTGCACTCCCGAAAAAAAGTAAGGCCAGTAAAGCGCAGGCTTAGTACAATGTTTTCATGTAAATTATGATAACTGCAGGTTGAGCAGAATTTTGAAAATGCAATGCGAAGATTATTTTTAAGCCAACCTGATGGAGGCTGTCCACCGATTATTTAATCTTTCGCGTGGTAAGATGAACTATAAAGAGGACGATTTGTAGTCGGTTTGTACGCTACTGTTACTGACGAGAGGGGCTTCGCTTCAAACGAACGAAAACAAAGCAAAGTATGGGAATGCAAGTAGCATCTCTTGTGATTCTTGAAACACCTCGTCAGTTAAAAAGTGATTCTTGACTGTTCAATTTTTTCTTTTTTAGAGAATGGTAATGTACGCTAATATCTAGTCTTGTCAGTGTCGTGAGTAATGTTAGTATAATTGTAAGTAATCTAAAGAAAGTAAGGTAATTAATGCCCATATAATATTATTTTTATCATTATTGCACTGTAGGTTAGTTATGTTAAGGTATTGTTAATAAATGTTGCGGCATGGTAAGTTACATGTGGTATTGTCAATTAGTAATTAAATATTGTAGGTAATGTTAGTATTGTAAGTTACGCTAACATAGTAGGTAATTTCTGTATTGTAGGTAATGTTTGTATTAAAAGTTACGCTAACATAGTAGGTAATGTCTCTATTGTAGGTAATGTTAGTATTATAAGTTACGCTAACATAGTAGGTAATCTCTATATTGTAGGTAATGTTAGTATTAAAAGTTACGCTAACATAGTAGGTAATTTCTGTATTGTAGGTAATGTTTGTATTAAAAGTTACGCTAACATAGTAGGTAATTTCTGTATTGTAGGTAATGTTAGTATTAAAAGTTACGCTAACATAGTAGGTAATGTCTCTATTGTAGGTAATGTTAGTATTATAAGTTACGCTAACATAGTAGGTAATCTCTATATTGTAGGTAATGTTAGTATTAAAAGTTACGCTAACATAGTAGGTAATTTCTGTATTGTAGGTAATGTTTGTATTAAAAGTTACGCTAACATAGTAGGTAATTTCTGTATTGTAGGTAATGTTAGTATTAAAAGTTACGCTAACATAGTAGGTAATGTCTCTATTGTAGGTAATGTTAGTATTATAAGTTACGCTAACATAGTAGGTAATCTCTATATTGTAGGTAATGTTAGTATTAAAAGTTACGCTAACATAGTAGGTAATTTCTGTATTGTAGGTAATGTTAGTATTAAAAGTTACGCTAACATAGTACGTAATCAGTTCTGTATCGTAGGTAATGTTAGTATTATAAGTTACGCTAACATAGTAGGTAATCAGTTCTGTATTGTAGGTAATGTTAGTATTATAAGTTACGCTAACATAGTAGGTAATCAGTTCTGTATTGTAGGTAATGTTAGTATTATAAGTTACGCTAACATAGTAGGTAATTAGTTCTGTATTGTAGGTAATGTTAGTATTATAAGTTACGCTAACATAGTAGGTAATCAGTTCTGTATTGTAGGTAATGTTAGTATTATAAGTTACGCTAACATAGTAGGTAATCAGTTCTGTATTGTAGGTAATGTTAGTATTATAAGTTACGCTAACATAGTAGGTAATCAGTTCTGTATTGTAGGTAATGTTAGTATTATAAGTTACGCTAACATAGTAGGTAATCAGTTCTGTATTGTAGGTAATGTTAGTATTATAAGTTACGCTAACATAGTAGGTAATTTCTGTATTGTAGGTAATGTTAGTATTAAAAGTTACGCTAACATAGTAGGTAATTTCTGTATTGTAAGTAATGTTAGTATTATAAGTTACGCTAACATAGTAGGTAATTTCTGTATTGTAGGTAATATCAGTATTATAAGTTACACTAACATAGTAGGTAATTTCTGTATTGTAGGTAATGAGTATTAAAAGTTACGCTAACATAGTAGTTAATCAGTTCTGTATTGTAGGTAATGTTAGTATTATTAGTTACGCTAACATAGTAGGTAATTTCTGTATTGTAGGTAATGTTAGTATTGTAGATTACGCTAACATCATGAGTAGGTAATTTCTGTATTGTAGGTAAGAGTATTAAAAGTTACGCTAACATAGTAGGTAATCAGTTCTGTATTGTAGGTAATGTTAGTATTATAAGTTACGCTAACATAGTAGGTAATTTCTGTATTGTAGGTAATGTTAGTATTGTAAGTTACGCTACAAAATAGGTAATCAGTTCTGTATTGTAGGTAATGTTAGTACTATAAGTTACGCTAACATAGTAGGTAATTTCTGTATTGTAGGTAATGTTAGTATTATAAGTTACGCTAACATAGTAGGTAATTTCTGTATTGTAGGTAATGCTAGTATTATAAGTTACGCTAACATAGTAGGTAATTTCTGTATTGTAAGTAATGTTAGTATTACAAGTTACGCTAACATATAGTAGGTAATCAGTTCTGTATTGTAGGTAATGTTAGTATTGTAAATTACGCTAACATAGTAGGTAATCTCTGCATTGTAAGTACTTACGCTAACATGGTAGGTAATTTCTGCACTGTAAGTAGTGTTAGTATCGTAAGTAATTTTGGTGTTGTCAGTAATGCCAGTGTTGTAAGTAATATTAGTATTGCAACTCATAAAAAAACTGATCCTAACAATAAACAATGCTATGTGCACCTTACAGTCTACTTGTTTCCCACAGTAAGTGACCTCAGATAAACACAACAGTAAACATCGACCGCAAACAGAACTTTGACTCGCAACAGACAGATCAACATTGATAACAACTGACCAATCAGTGTTTAAGAACCTTTCAACAGCCAACTAACATCCTGGCAAAACCATGCAACCTGACCATCTGGTTTCAACTACCAGACCTGGCACCCCAGGGGAGAGGGGGCATTCCCTGAAAATTCAGTGTGCAAGTGCAGTGCACTTCTCAAGCAAATATCGCAGTATGGAGATTTTACTTATCATGTTTACTTATCAATATTTACTTTATTTCAGACAAAAATCGATTTTCCCTGCCAATACATGACCCAAGAATTAATACCCTATTTCGGACTACATTTTATACAGGAACAGCTTTGCTTTCATCTGAGAAAGTCTTCAAATCACCAAGGTTAATCAAATTGCACTTCTCAAAAGATAAAAAAAATTAACAGGTTCTAAAAATATTTTGCTAACCAGAGTGCACAAACCATATCCGATTCCAGACCAAAGAGGTTAAAATCTGTTCCTTAATTCAGACAAAATTGTCTTGACATCATACCCTTTGCCACTGCACACTCACTCCTTCTCCAGCTCCTGAAAGACAATTAGATCCTGTAGATGACTTGTAAATGTCAAACACCAGCAACAGTCTTGTTTGGGGCTTTCCTAAACACAAAATGAACAACTGTAAGTCACTTCTCCCAGCCATCCACTGCATTTGGTAAAGTACCCAACAAGAAAAGACCGATCAGAACATAAGCTTAATGGGTTTGACTCCTGTTAGGAGAACACTAAATAAGATTTTTTACCAAGTATAGTGCTTGTTACTGGTTAATATCATTATCACAAGAAAAAAAAATTAACTGACATATTTATTTCTAAAAAAAAACCACAACTAACTCCTTCCCCCCTCCACAACCCCCCCCCCCCCCCTGCCCCACAAAAGTAACAATTTGACACTCAAAAGTATCTGTGCAGCTCACCACTACTGCTAATAGTAGATAATAATTATGTCTAAAAAAACAGTCAAAATCACTTTGTGAGTCTCATTTTATATCCAATAGTAATGATGGAATAAACCAGAACAATTTAGAAAATTTACCCATGGCTACAAAACTTAAACAAATTATGTCAAAATGCGCTGTTGCAGAAAATATCCATACCCCTCCCACAGTGGGTTTTTTGGTTTGAATCCCCCCACCACTCTGGAAATTCCAGTTAAGCCCCATACTTCCTCACACCCCCACCCCCTCAGAATTTTCATTGACTTTCCATGGGATGGGTATTGATATTTTCTGGAACTGCACAATGCCTCCACCTTTCTCCCCAGTTTGCTTTACATGTAACATTGATTCATGCATAGAAATATAAAGAAGAGATTTCAAGGTGCTACCAATTTAGCTGTGCTAAAGTTGCGAAATTGGTGAGCAGTGCTGGTTCAGTGCATGAACTAAATGCATAAACATCCCCAGTATTGGTTCTTCAGATTAAAAATAAGCACATTACACAGAGTTTTTGTTTTACCTGTAAATTTGTCCACATTGTTGGACTTCTCTCTGCCATCTTGACTATGGTCGTTAATGGGAGGTCTGGGACTTTTACAACTTGTTGGTAAATGTTGGAAATTAAGATCATCAAACCTATTTACCAGGAGTAAAACATCCCTCAAGTATTGAGACAAATTGAGAAACATATATTAACTGTTTGTGGATTTGAATTCCCCCACACAGCCATTTTGAATCGTATGACATCACATGGTTGTCTATTGGGTGAAAGCTGGGAGAGTACAAGTCTACTACTAAGGTGGTGTTTTTTTTTTCGTTTTTGGCAATTTTTTTTCGACAAGTTAAAAATAAAGGCTTCGTAGGAGGCTAGAAGTGTGGTTGACAAAAACAACTTGTATAGCATTAGGCTATTCACAGTCCTCTATTTTTTCAATTTTTTCTTTAATCAGCTAACAGAAAAAAAATCACAATAGAACTGGACGTCAGTGCAAAATGAGAGGCAAGGTCTCTTTTGCATTGAAATTATAGAGGCTGTGGACAGTCTATCTTTCTGTAATCTTTTCTTCTTAACTAAGTTCCATTCCAATGTTTTGAAAATAAAGACATGCCCCTTATTATCCACCCTGTATGTGGCCTAAATTTCAGCCATGCCCTGTGGTTGCCTACTGTCGAAAAAGAAATATCTTCTTTGGAGAAAGTGACCAAAGGGAATGGCTGAAATAAATTAAAACTAACAGTGTTAAAGCCAACTTTTAAACCTTTTAATGTCACTTTAATACTCTGCACTTAATAAATAGAGTACATGCAAGTTTGTTAACACGCCATTACCCAGGCACATGCTGAGACTGTTTTTACCTCAATTTTTGTAAACTGCAGATGATATAGATTAGAGGACATTGGCCGAGACTCCAATGACTAACAAGTAATATGACCCACCAACACTTTTAAACAACAATCTGGAAGCCTGAGCATATAAAGTTATATAAGAGACTAGTATTCTGGAGGGTAAGAAATGACACATTTTCTTTTTACATAAATCAGAAATTTTGTATTCATCATAACTTTACCTCACACTCCATTATAGCTACCAAAATCTACTTTTATCCTCACTGAACATCCATCTTCATAGCCCCTTTACATCTTTGCAAATTTTCTTTCAATTTTAACCACACAGTCAGAGGGCCAGTCAGTCATAAACAAAAATGATCCTTTTTTCAACAGGTGAAAATTATCAAAACCAATATTCAATAAAATTTATTTATTTTAACCATCATCCTGTGACAGTTCTCTCTTCGCTGTTTTGACTGCCTCAGTCAGTCTTAAATCCAAGTGGCCCATTTGATTTTCTTTCTAATCTGTCAGCTATTAATGAATGAAAAAGTTAAAAGTATTCTCATAGCAAAGTTAATCTGTCAAACCAGGGTAAATGTTGATTGTAGCATTTTGAACCCATCATTCCTGAATAAGTACCAAACAACTGGCATGCTTATTTCTTTAATTTGTTTTCCTTTAGACTGGAAACTTAATTAATTTGTCATAATTTGTCAATTCTTAAAAACTGCCCAATTTTAGTTGCATAATGGCTAAAGGAAAAGTAAATTCTGTCCATCAATCCAAGTTCTACTTGCGCAGATTTGTCGACATCCCAGTTTGTAGCTTTCTCAATTTCCTTCATCATCAAGTCCCGTCTTTCAGGTTCTGTTTTAGGAATTGTTGGGGTTACTTTCAGAGCATGCATAATCTCTTCATGAAAATACAGCAGCGATGGAATGTAGGTATGATTAGTAACTGCTGAGGAAGGCGTGTCGAATTCGCCATCTATACAGAACATAAAAACACAACAGAAATTTGTTTAGATAGGTTTATTTTCGGGGGGGGGGGGGGGAAATTCATGCAAGGGTGGTAGCCTCAAAGCTGGCTCCCCAGTGTAGTACAGGCAGGGGTTTCAATAAGAGCCAGTTACTGGCGGTCTACTATCACCTATAGGGCCTCTTACTGCCGTCTGTAAAGATTTCATTTAGAAATAAAAGTAGTAGTAATATAACAATAATAAAAATAATAATAATGACAATAAAGCTGTTAAGGACGTTCGCGCTAATTGTTTATGCGCATCCTTACTGCGCACGTAATTCCTGACGCAACGCTACGCCATGTCATGCATCGAGCGCGCGCGCTGAGGAAACTTTCCAACCACATATAGGGTGAGTAGCCGTTGCGATAACTTCACTTGCAGTTTGCTAGCTTAAATGGTCGGTGACCCCCACTTTTTTCTTAACAGATCACTTTTGTTAACGATTATCTACGTTTTGTGGGAAAATGAAAAAATTCTATCGATTAAAAGGTTGATTTTTTTTGCCCCACGCACGTTCGAATTCCGCTTTTTGATCTTTTCGTTTTGTCGTACGACGGGTTCAAATGCTTCTTCCAGGCTAAATTTGGCATAAAAGATGGCAACACTTAAACTTATTTACGCAACAGACGCACTTCTTCAAAATATCACCAAGATCGTTTGCCTCCATTTTCTCATCATCGATAATTTAAACTACAAACCTTGAAAGCCGTGGAAAATTACGTGTGCCAATTTTTCAAAATCAGGGCAGTTTTCTACAGACTTTATCTCTGAAACGAAGTCGGTGACCCCCACTTTTTTTTGTATTTCTGACACAAGTAACTCATTATCCGTCCTGAGTAAAAATTTTAGAAAAATCTATCGACTAGAAAATTTTCGCGCGAACGTCCTTAAGTTGTTTAAGTCACTCATCAACAGCATGCAGCAGACCCCCCTAGGGGAAGGGGGCCAGCATCATTATGTAGGTTGAGTTTGTTGTTGATTCTCGTCCTTGCTCCAAGGGTTTTTTGTCGGTTTTCCGATTTTCCTCCCTCCACTAAAAACAGCACTTCCAAATTCCAATTCAATAAGGGAACAGTGGATGAAGAGTCACTTTGAAGAAGCAAATTCCTATTATTATTATCATTATCATTATTATTATCTTTATCATTATCATTATTATTATTATTATTATTATTTAACTTTGCCAAAAATATTCCATCAAAGGTATATGTGAATTCTCTACAGTTTGCTTTCAACAAGTGAGTTACTGACCCTTCACAGCTGCCCTACTCTTCCAGTCTCTTCTTTCCCAAGGTGGTTTAGGAATAATGCGCCCAGTGCGTTCTGATACTCTAATCTTTTCACCTTTCTCTGAGAATCGGTATAATACATCTGTGGGTTTTCTACAGAAAGTCAGAACAATTCCAGAACCTTTATCAAAGTGCCTGTAAACAATTCTATATACTTTTTGACCTTAAAAAATGTTCCTGAGGAGGATGGAGTCAAGTCCAATATTTAATGGAAGGGGATGCTCTTCACCTTGCTTAAGGGGGGAGACTTTTAACTACAAATCTGGAGCAGTTGCTAAGAAATTGCTGAAGACTGTACTTTGAAGCAAGCGATTTTGAAGCTTTTTGTAACTCTAAATGGTGAATTTTATTTGGGGGTACACCTGCTTAAAAAATATATCATTGCGCATGCGAAACTAGTGCCAGTCCCAAACCGCGCGTTAGAATTTAAAATCCCTAACACTCCACGGAAACAAGGTAAAGTTCCGATTTCTCTTACGAATCAGAGATAACAAGGCAGTCTTTATAATCTGACGTATGCTTTTACCGTTTACACGAAAAAAGGAAACACTACTGATGAAAGTCTGTAAATACGAGTGTTTATTATGCCATATCTCTTATAATAATGCGAATTTCACAAAAACGATACGTCACATTACGCATGTGCACGTTCTTTATTTATTGACACTCATGTTTATTTTAAAATCTATCCGCCATTTGAGTTTTAGGGTTTATTCTGTTCTGGTCACGTGACACGTTTAATATCGCCGTGACCTGAAACTCTTGGAGGAATCTTCAAAAGAACAAACTCATGCAAAAAGCTTATCTGTATGATGTTTTGTTTCCAAAATACAGCAATTAGAAACCTGCCTTAGAAACAAATTGGTAGTTAAGAGTCACCCCCCTTAAATAAACCAATTAAAAATTAGTCTCACTTAGGGTGATCGAAAAGGTAGGTTAAGTCTGTATACGAGCCTAGTGGCCCATCAGGCCGGAGCTTATCCCAGTTTCCGTAGCATGAAGCGACCAGGAGTATTTCTATTCCCCCCTGGATGGGATGCTAGTCCATCGCAGGGTTACCCCCAGCAGTAAATTCGCCAGTACCCATTTATACACCTGGGTGGAGAGAGGCACTACGAGAGTAAAGTGTCTTGCCCAAGAACACAACGCAGTGCCCCGGCCAGGGCTCGAACCAGGACCGCCTGATCCGGAGTCCAGGGCGCTAACCATTAGGCCACCGCGCCTTGCAAGGGGGTGATCGGAAAGGAACAGCAATATTTTCAGATGTCAAGGCGACAAAGGGTTGTGCTAAAACGACTAGTGGAGCAGGGAAACATTATCTCCCTTTGCCAGAAGAAGGTTACAAAAAAATGGTAGAATATTGAGCAAAAACAGGAGGCTGGAAACTTAATCGCTGAAAACAGGAGGTTTCTGGCCAAAATGGGAGAGGTGTAATCACTGTCAGTGGTATTCGCTTTTAATCAAATAACATCAAATTAATGGCTTGTAATTTTTTGCCAGATAAAGTAAATTTGGCCTTAAGCTTGGAGATAAAAAAGGGTTTGTTATGCCCCCAGCCCCTCAAATTCTTTAATTATAAATTACAATTATATTCTATATTTTGACATACTTTATTCTTCTTCACAATAAAAGAAACTCACCCATCTGAGGGATCCAGAAGAGATACTTCTGCGACCTGCATTGGAGCTTCACTGTTCACAAGCCCTCCCTTAAAATCACCTTGGGGTGGCAAGTAACGTTTATGCTGTAAAAAAAGGAAAAACCAAGTCAATACAAAGATTCACACAATCACTACTTGACAATTAACAACAAGACAATTAACAATTAACAAATACGCTTGTCGCAATTCTGCTGAGAGTTTTTCCACGCTCCACATCTCCATCTTGAACTGTCAAACATTAAACAATCAAAAATTATTTGAGAGGAGGAGGAGACCTATTTTAATAAAAACCTTTGTATGCAAGTTTAAATCTAACGTATGTGTACTGGCATTGTTTTTTTTAAAAACAATAGTTTGGCAACACATTCCAACTTCTTTGACGTTAGTATGGTTGTGGTTAGCTCAGAGTGTGAAAGAAATACTCACTAAACATATTTCTATATAGATATTTTTCTACCAGGTAAACGTCAATTTTAATAACAATTTAATGAACATCTGCCACTTGGGCACTACTAGTAACCCTTACTGGAGAGATATCAGTGCTTGCTGTGGAAGCAAAACAGATTGAAAAATTTACAACTTAAATTGAATAAGGACAGTAACTATTTACTGTGCTTCATCTAGTATGTGAATGCTTGCCTAGAGTACATGTAATTCCCCAGCTAGATCTAAAACTGTTGAACGTGTGAATTTCAAATAAAAATTACCGTATTTAGTCCCTCAACAAAAACCCAGTTCTTGCTCCTAACTACTTCAGTGACTTTACCAGTCTTTCCTTTGTCTTTTCCACTTAGAAGCATTACCTAAATAGATGAAAAATGCTTATTAGAATAATAGTTAAGGGGGCTCAACTGGATTTTTTAGGGGCAACACCGATCAAGTTTGAGAATTAACTACATCACCATTTTAAAAAGGTATTGAAAAACAATCACCTACAGCTGAATTAGATAAAGGTGGAAATTTGTTATGACCAGTGTTATTTCGACATCGGAGTTGTCATAGCAATGCAATGATGCCATTACATTTCTCACTTCCATTCATTTTCCTCCACATCAGGAGATCTTTGACATTTTTGCTCGGGCATGTGCAAAAGTCAAAGCTTGGTCAATCATTTTTGTCATGGGTCTGAAAGTGCCCTACAAGTTCCACTTTAGGCTTTCCATATTTTTTTTTGCTTTCCTGTTTTCTTCCTTTCTTGTCGTTTGCTGCAGTTGTTGGCCTAAAATGTTCAAAACTCAAGTGGAACTAAGAACCATTAGGCAACAGGTTTCACTGCAAAGTTTGGACATTTTACAGCATCTGATTTCTGGTTGTGTATGTGACAGCTCAAAACGCCGCAGTATTCTACTTGAAGACACAGAAGATGTGGGATTTTTTGCCCCACATGCTCCCGTTTCACAACTTGCCAGATTCTAGTTTCAGAAGTGAAGACAATTTCTCGAGTTTTCTGAAATATTCCATTCATTATGCTACAAGTTACATCATTTTCATGGTCTATACTTTTATTGACCATAACTCTCGACCAATGAGCTTATGAGAATTCTCTCAGTCATCATATAAATTATTTTGCGCTGATTACCAAAAAATAGGTCAAAATAATGCCTTGTCAGGGCGTCAAATTGCGCCTAATACAGGCACCAATGCAACTAAATTTTTCACTTTGGCGACCAAATCCTGAAAGCTAGTCGTCAAAATGGCGACTTTATTTCTGTGTGTTGACGATGAATAACGGACATTTCCTCGGACATTGTGCCCTTCCATAAAGTTATATCAGAAGATCTTTGCTTCTAAAACATCCAAAATAAAATAAAAAGTCAATCCATCCTCTTCCTTTGCTGTAAAAGGTTCTATCACTTCGGAAAACTCGTAAAAAGCTGACTGCATTTGGATTAAATTCCTAGAAATGATTTTAAACACTTTTGAACAAGGCCTTATTTGATTTTGCAATCTGGCGACTAAAAACCGTTGAATAAAAAGCTGGAAAATAGCGCATGTATATATGGTTCTGTCAAAAAAGATCTTATTCTTGCCCCAGAATGCAGAAAATGCACTCTTAGAGGTTCAGATTTAAAAAGATTCCTGGGGAGCATACCCCTGGACCCCCCTAGAAGGTCGCGCCTGCGGCACGAGTAACCCCTTGAGTCTTCGCCGCCTACTTCTACATTTCTGCTGCCTACTTTGATTCTTATTGAAAACCTGATCTATTACCATGACAGGGTAAAAATGTTTTTTTGTCATAAACATAATGGCCACCAACTTTTTTGAAATAATGACTACCACTTAATGGCGACCAACTTTAAGGAATTGGCAGCCACTTTAAAATATTTAGGAGCCAAGTGGCTACCAGAAAAAAAGTTAATTTTCCGCCCTGCTTTTGTCATCAAGTTTGATAATAATATGGTTTACAGCTTACCTCTTTGTTTTAAAATAGGGTTGAGCTAGTTTTAAAAGAACAGGTCTCAAATATGGTCTAGAGAATTGAAAATGTCTGTTTGGTATATCTTAAGGATTTTGAAAGTTCCCCCTCTCCACCCCAGGCTCTCCAGACTCCAGTGACCATGCACTCTATCAGGGTTCGTACAAAAAATCGTAACCATTTTTCCAGGACTTTTCAAGGACTATTCAAGGACCAAATTGAATTTTCAAGGACCCCGTACCAAGGAGGTAATTTAACAGATGGTATATAAATGCTGTAAATGTGCTTGCTCCATCTCCTTCTCTACATTCTTGATGGTATTTAAATGCTATAAATGTGTTTGTTCCATCTCCTTCTCTACATTCTTGTCTTTTCTCGTTATTGGCTGCTTTTACACTCGTGTTTTAGAGTTTGAAGGTGCTTTACACAGGAAAAGAATACCATAGTCTATGCAAAGCAATTTGGTTTCGACGCCACTATTTTTAAAGTTGAAGAAAATTCAAGGACTTTTCAAGGACTTACACTGAAATTCAAGGACTTTTCAAGGAAAAATGGAATTCAAGGACTTTTCAAGGACTCCCCCTAAAATTCAAGGACTTTTCAAGACTGTGCGAACCCTGTCTATACTCCTAATTTGGAGAATTGCATTTAATAACATTCTTCGTCTATCATCTACATTAAACTTATTAAGTATATTCTCAATCAGTGCCTGTTAATGCGTTAACACGTAGTTTTGTACGATGCACTAACTTTTTTCGGCCTAGTGTTCACGTAACATTTGCACATGGCATCAACTCATCTATATCACTCAGGTCTTACCGTGTCCCCTCGTATTATTTTCCATTCTTTCAACGGTACTATCGGTTGGCGCTTACTACCACGACGTGGACGAGGAAAACGGCGAGGCAAAACACTAAAACCGAACGGGTTCCAAAGTTTGGAAGGCTTGCGAGCCGCCATTTTGAAAACTACCGCCGAGGAGCGCCGGGAGAGTCCTGGGAATGATTGATTCGGGTATATTCGAGGGAAACTGGAAACTATGTCTTTATCTGTCTTTATATCATTCCAAAATTTTAAAATTTGACACCAATTAAATTAATTAATACTTTAAACCGGAAATCCTTTCCTTTGGAAGGTGTTTTCTTTGATATATTCATTTTCATTCCCAGAGCTGCCTGTCCCTCTTGGGGCCTGTTTACATGGAGGGGGGGTTCCCCAGCCCCGGCTAAGCAGGGTACCTACCTAGCCAAGCTATTAACAGTCAGAGATTCCAACCCTTTTTGAAGGAAAATAGGGAGTATTTTTATCGCTGAAGGTGCTAGCTTCTAGGGGGATCTGGGGGCATGTTCCACTGGGAAATTTTGCAAATTTAGGTTCTCTCAAGTGCCATTTCCGGCATTTTGATATCATTTCTGAGTTGTTTTATAAGGTCTTTTTTCTTTTCACAAACATTTTTGGTGCTTTTCTTTACTTTTGCTACACTCTGGTTGCAAAAGAGTACTAAAGATTAGCAATTTTTCTCTTGTTTTCAGAATTTTTGATAAATCGGGAGAGCGGGAGGCAACTCATCAAACAGGGACACTCCAAATCAAATCGGGAGGGTTGAAATCTCTGTTAACTTTTTATACATTTCCTTACAAAACTCGTTCAACTGTTTACATGCGAGGCTGCAGGGTAACCCACTTAGCAGGGACAACCTGTCTGCTTGCCAGGGGCACCCTTCTTATCTACAGGCGGGTTATCTTTTTGTCGTTTAAACAGTTGCACCAGGGCTAGCCTGGCTACCCGGAATAAGTCTTCATACATGTTCGTAAATGAAATGTGAAGTAAATGGCATAAACTGTGTAAATTCTGAGCCCAAACAGTGCCATTTAATCAAAATTTGACTGGAAAAAAT
This sequence comes from Meandrina meandrites, assembly GCA_963693305.1. Classification (NCBI taxonomy): domain Eukaryota; kingdom Metazoa; phylum Cnidaria; class Anthozoa; order Scleractinia; family Meandrinidae; genus Meandrina; species Meandrina meandrites. Next base: position 27,071,787 of record OY855904.1, read on the forward strand.
TCTTTGAACAAATCCTAATTAATTGAGGCTAAAGACTGTTGAAACTTGTAGAAAGATGTACCTGGTAAATTTCTAAGAACTGCTTTGTGTGGCTGGCTGGCCTTATGGAGTGAAAAGTTGTATTTTGTTTTAATCATTTCAGATTTGGAGGTACGTGTATTTGGTTTTCCCGCAATGTGTCACACTTCAATGATGCTGTCACAACTTGGACAGAAGGGTTTAGAATTCTGTATGTGAAGGAGGGCTATGTTTTAGCCCTTCTAGGTGGGTAACTCAGCTACCCGGTACTCCCGCGCACTCTCTTTCAATGTAAACAGGTTCTTAGTTGCAAAGTCCCTGCCGGCTAAAAGGGACAGACAGCTCTGGCAACAAGAATGTGGTATATTTAGTCAATGAGGATACTTCTGATCCACTATTTATGCAGTAGCAAGGGGTAGATGCCTAGCGATATACACAAAGACGAGACAGGGAGAAATGAACAAAGACCGGAGGGGTCCAGGGCCAGACCTGACTAATCACAGGGTGCATGTCGACAGGTGAAAAAGAGGTGGAGAAAGGTGAATTAAGACCTCTAGGATCTAGGGACGCTGACCAACGTGCCCGAGGGAGTGGGGAGAAAAGTACAGACCAAGAAAAGAATAAAAAGTACAGACCTCAAACCTAAAAATGTCAACACAACACAAAGCATTTGTAGCATGCCATTTATACCCTTTAGAATATTGATGCAAGTATTGCTACATGGTATCACAACTATCTCTAGTTATATCCAAATTAAAGGGACACTGTCACGAAAAATAAAAATTTCCTGCATGGTTGAAAGTACTTACCAGTAGTTGTAGTTTTCGTGCCATTTTACTGAAAAAGCCAAAAAATGTCCATGACACTGTCCCTTTAACCACTAACCAATCAAAGGGATAGGCTATACCACCAAACTTTTGGAGCAGAAAAAGCAAATGCACTACAAAAGGCATATATATATAATATATTTATTCAACTTTTACCAATGAAAAGTTACATGCTACCGACTTGCCTATTTTTGAAAAATTCTCTGTAAATGTTTTGCATTACTTCTACAGAACATCAAATTATTCTATAAGAATGATTAATTACTGTCCTTCGTAATCCTTTTTTCTGGATTAACATATATGCAGGCAACAACAGAAAGGGGAGACGGGAGATGGTCAGTTGTATTTTACTGTAAGTGAGTAATAAATGGGCACAAAAACAGAGGGCAACAGAAGATGCAATCTGACAGGAGTTTTAGGTCAACATTCACAGATAACAGAACATTGATACCTGCTGGCATCATGGATTTTGCAATCAGTGCTTTCAATAAAACCTGGCACCCACCGGAGCTCCGGCAGGTGCTTTGAGGTGAATCACCAACTAAAATTCATGCAGGTGTTTAGAGCTTAATTTTTATATGCACAAGGGCAGCCACTTACTTAAAATCTTATTGAAAGCACTGGCAATGCTGTCCACAGTTTTATTGTTACGGTAGATATCATGTGACCTTGAAGTAGCCAATGAGTCTGTGAACTGTTGGCGAAACAATCTAGCTATATAACATTCATTTTTATATGTACAGGGTTTCTTTTGTATTAATATAATGCTGAGGTAGGTCCTCCTGCTATTACCTAAAAGTACTCTTTGATTGTAACATCTTACAGTCCCAGTTGATAAAAGCTATTGAAAAAGGGAAAATCTGAACCTTGTGTTGCAAAGTTTAGACTTTTCCCTTCTTTTGTTCCTGCAACAAATGTGACTGTCTATGGAATCTGCTTAGACTAACTGAAATGATTTCCCAGCACAAAAAGCAAGTGTTATTACAAAAAGAGAAAGGTCTCTGGCACAAGAAATGATGATGTGAAGATGATATCCAAGTCATAGAACTCTGCAGATGTGTTTTACAAGATTACAAATGAAGAATGTAGAAGTACCAACAGTTCTCTTCAGCTGGAAAATCCAGAAAACAAAATTTGATGGGTTATTTCTTTGCACCTCCTTCGGCAGCTTGTTTCTCTGCAGCTTTTTTCTGCTTTTCCCTCATCATAGCTGCATCCCTAAACACACAAAAACAAAATCCAAATGGCAGGGGAAAAAACTGTTAACAAAGTTGGAAATATGTTGATAATTAAATAGGAAAACTCGGTGGCACAGAGACCAATATTTAACTTAACACTGTTCAAAAAGAATGACCAAAGGCCAATGACTTCAAACAAGGATTTTTTATTTAAAACTTTTTATTACACAAGTAAGACCCATATGACTTATTTTCAGAAAAGTGGAAACACATTTTCATTAACCTGATATATAGAAACAAAAATTAAAAGAAATAGCCTCTACGGTAAAAACTCTTGAAAAGCTCAGGCAATCAACTGAACGCAACCAACTGAAATGGGCAGTGTCTTTAGTTATATTTTGAGAAAATTATTTCCAGCAGCCATACTATTGCTTGCCGTGGGAAACTGGCCAACACAAAGTCTCTAGGCTTTTGGCTCAATAGCACCACTATTGTTCATACAAACTCTGGAAAAAACGATGTTTACAGGGCTATGGGACAACCACTAAAATTTATATTATCCCTGACAAGACACTCACACATGCTAATCATATGACATTTTTTTAGATCAATGTTAAGTATCTCACTTGAGCTTTGAAATCAAATTTCTAATGGCAGATTCACCACTCTACAGTAGCTTGCAGTGAAGGACTAATTTAGAATGGTGGCTCTTTTCATCCACCTGAAAGAATAGTTATGCAGAGCCTCTCGTAAGCTTGTAATTCTACTGGTCCTCTAGTGTAGCAGCTGCTATTGTTTTGGGGGCTAAGGGCATTGTTCTTGTTGTTTGTTCTATTGTTCTCTCAGTCACTCATGTGAGACCTTACGAGAGCTGCATGGTGACCTACCTGTCACGGAATCTTTGCAGTCAGGATTGTCAGTAGCGAGGTGACTAGTTCAAATAGTATGCTGGGTCTGTTTCATTTCTCTATCCTTTTTCAATAAAGGCCTGTCTAACTTTCCACGCAAATTTATAAAGCTCAGTATGGAGATGCCATATTTGTGTCCTTCCGAGGGACACAAATATGGTGCCACCATGGTGTCAGAGAAACCATCTGGAACTCAATTTGGCTATAACAGTGACTACTTTTGGCTGATAAACAAGTATACTTTCCCATAAACACCACTTGCTTTATGTGAAATGTTCAATCTGCTGACAATGGAAAGAAAAGGTCTTCTTTCAAACAAAACAGCTTTGTCGTGGCGCGCAGCTTGATGTCACATACGGCTGAGAACTCAAATATTCAAAATGCTCTGTTTTAAAAATGGAGAACACTACTGAGCTGGAAATTTTCAAAAAGATATATTTTACCTTATATCTTACACCTACTCAGTACTGACAACGAAAATTAAGCAGGTCTAGTGAATTTTGATTTCAGAATTTTATGACGTACAGCATGAAAACCAAGAACAACAGACTGCATTACATCTGTAGAAACTACTGCAGCTTTTTTATCAACAATTTAAATTTTGAAAAAGGTAATGACTTTAAATGAAATTTTGTATACCTTTCTTTTCTTTCTTTCAGTGCAACTCCACTTTCACCTCCTTTTTTCTTTGCCTGTTCTTGCTGTTTCTTCATATTTTTTGCACGAGCCAACTCACGCTGGTTTCCACCTGACAATAAGTTAATTTAACAACTTTCATTTACACTCAAAATGTATATTTTACAAATGTTGCTTTTTAGTTTCCTAACAAAACATCATTTGGTTTCTTTTTAATTTATGGGCTCTTATTATTGAGCCCAATCACACAAATCAATAGGCAACTAAAATCTTTTCAAACCAGCATCAGTAAAACAGTTTTCTGGCTTTTTCTTTCCTTGGGAACACAGCAGGGAATCCTGAATGGTTAAGATGGTTCCATCTTGACTGTGTGGGTAGCCAATCAAACACAAGATTTGCTTCACCTTGACCACTCAAAGTACAAAAAGTATTATCATAATACACTGCGTGGTTCCAGAAAATATCCATACCCACACCACAGAGGGAATTGGGTGGGGGGTAAAGGCCCAGGAAATTCTGGAGATGGGGGGGGGGGGGGGGGGGATTGTTAGTGAGATCACATTTCCAGACAGTCAAGTTCCATGCAGTGCAAATTAGTTTCAAAATCATTTCTAACCTTCTCTGAATATCTTTTACACAGACAAAAGGCAAGGTTTTTGCTACAGTATACATGATTAATTAGCCGTACATTTTAAACATGTTTTCTTTCTCCTGAAAGCACACTGAAAGCTAACAAGTTCAAAGAAATCCTCCATGTTGATCCATGGATCATGCAACTGTCATTACTTGTTACATGTCCACATAAAATTGTAATACAGTTTGACCAAAATGCACTGGAGACTAGTGTTGTTTGTTTCTCACATTCAATGGAAAAAAGGTTGTACTTGTTTGTGAAAAGCTTTCTGTTTATTGGTGATGAAAATAGTGCGACAATTTCAAAAACCTGAGAATATCTTGTTCTTGTTATTTCTGGCTATTCATTTGTAATTTTTCAGTTAAATTTGGCTTTCTCAGCAAGTGTGTTTGCAATTTTGTGATCATGTTTACAGTGAATGTTATCAACACTTTCAAATCCATGTTCTATTACATTTAGCAGTTTTCTAATGCCATTGGAATGAAAGGGGATAGATGGTTATACATCAAGGTAATTGAACAAGTCACTACCAGATTTTTTGCTGTTTACTTTTAAACAAAGTTCTGTTTTTAACAGTGGTTTTTCCAGAGGGGCTGGGGGTATGAAAAAAACTTTTGGAAATTTTGAAGGGGATGAGGGTTTATAGTCATAGTCATAGTCACACCAGTTTTTCTTGGGCAACTCCGTCCAAGGGGGAAAGGTACAATGAGGTTAACCCTGTGTGAAGCACCAACCCACATGAAACAAGTCCAGACCACAACACCGGGAACTCTGTGCCCTACAAGTGCCTGACAAGTGCTCTGTGCCCAACTCTTTGCAAGATTTGGGGGGCTTATCTGAGAATCCCCCTGTGGTGGGGGTACAGATATTTTCTGGAACTACACAATATCTTATGGTAGTAAGTAAAATAAGAATCATCCATAAGCCTGGGAGCTAAATGAACGGTTATATTTTCAAGTTAGTCTTCAGCCTTATTATAATTATTACAATATAATAATATGACATTGGAGTAAAAAGGATTTCCTAGTCATTTACAAATTGGTTTGAGGAAAGAGTAGAATGAGTCTGACGTTGAAGATAGGAGTGTTTAAAAAGGCATAAGAAGGATTCTAAATAACAAATATTTAAAAATGAAGAAACCTTATGTCTAGCAATTATATATAATGAGCAATCGGCAAAACAATGAGGCCCTGTTGACCTTTTTGGCATAACTCCCTGCACGAATTTTACAATATCAAATTAATTATTTAAACTATTCACTTTACACACGCTTTTGAAACATCAAAGAAAAGATTATATCTTCGGCCAGGTTAATCACAAAAAGATGCTAAGGATTCCTGTGATTTATCGATGATAAATAAGTCGTGAGTCATGATGCATGAAGATTGCTAGGCTATAGCTATCTACGTGCATATCCAATGCTTCATAACTGGAACAGTCATTTACTGTCTATTAGCCTTGTCTTGAATTCTGAATCGATCGGAGCTTGATAATGGGTACTGACGATACAACATTTTTACAGCCAAGAGTAACATGTCAAGATAAGTGTCTCAAAAAAGAAGCTTTACTCGCTAAGCTTTATAAAGCTGTATAAAGTGCTGATGTTACAAATTTACGTATGTACGAAAGTATATTCGCTACGATCGCAAATTGATAAACGCAAATCGCCAAAAAGATTGTGAGATACTTAAATGAGGTACTTACGAGTCATTCTGTGAAGAATCCCAAAAGAAAAGAACAAATCTTGGCAAAAATGACGCCTGCAAAAGCTCAGTCGCACACAGTTCTAAAATACAAAATCCTTGTTGTCTTGAACTTGGGAACCAAGCCTTTTACGCAGCCAAATTATCCCGTGAACCCTTGCTGTCCGAGAGTTCACAGACCTTACAGGATCAGTCCACAGGACGCCTAGCGGCATTCGCTAAATAAAGTAAATTAATCTCGCCGGAATGCGGATTAGGGTGACTGAGATCGAGGGAAGAATAACTAATCAAACCTCGTACAAAAATGTTACTAAGATTCTCTTATGATACAAGAAGGGGGCATTGGGGGTTGGTGGACACAGCATTACCGAAAAAAAAACTCGGAAAATACCGCAATTTCATAGTATTGACATAGTAAGCTTGTATAGTGTAGCTGGTGCGTTCGTTGACGCGAGGACGAAAAAAAAGGAAAAAACGAGTGGTGCGACCGTGAAAACAATGACACGGCTTTAAACTTGTTGTTAAAGCATCAAATTGTAGATTAAAATGTGTCACAAAGTAAAGCTGTTTCAAGGTGCTTCTGAAACGACCAGAAACAGCTAAAAATGGTCGGAAAAGCATATGAAGCATAGGCAATCCAATCGTAGTAGGTGACTTTATAACACATATAACATATAACACATAATTTATCGAAAGTTGTAGAAGAAACTTAGTTTATTTCAGAATTAAATTTATTGTTTCCTGCTTGCTTTATAGTCACTGCCACTGTATTTTCACACCAAAGTTGTATATCATTTGAAGTCGATTGTAGACAATTTTTAAGACGGTAAATCGTGATTTTTAGCGGACGAGTAGCCACGGTAGCAGCAGAAAAATTGCGAATCATGCTAAAGAAGTCAGCTTATCTTTAATCCATTGTCTCCTGTTATGTTCTGGCTGGTTTAAAAGCAATTCTGAAGATTTTCAAATTTTAGCGTTTTTTGTTGTCTTCTTTCGTATACTGCAAGATTCTTAATTCGAGTATGGGACGACTAAAGAATACGACTAAAGAATACGCATACAAAAAACAACTATTTTTGTTATGAACTATTTCATGATCTATCTTTTGCTCAATTATTTCTTTGCTTGATTGTCATTCATTCATTCATTCATTCATTCATTCATTCATTCATTCATTCATTTATATCTCTATTTCTTTCTTTTTTCTCTTTCTTTGTTCGTTCGTTTTTTATTTATTCAATTATTTATTTATTTATTTCTCTAATTACAACACAAAAATCAGGGTCAGTCGTTGCACTTTATGCATGGGCTTTAAATAAATGGATAATGATGAGCCTAAGGTGTCCCCTGCGACAATAATGAGGATTATTTCTGCGCCCACGGACAGAATACATATGTGTAGTAGTTTCTAATCACGTTTTGTCTTCCTAACTTCTTTTTGTTAGGTCCTTATTTATAACTTGTAGTGAACTTTTATTTACTATTATTCCTACTATATTATTGTTACTATTATTAGGCTAAAAGGTTATTAGCATTTATCATAAATACTCGATAAATACGGGTTTACCCTTTTCCACTCGTTTCTTCCCCTCTTACTTTGCTAAGCAAAAATCAGCGAAGGCTTGCTCAAATCACTTTCGCTGACCAAATGGAATGAAGGCTTTTTAAAGAAGATGTATGCACTCGCAGCGCGCATGGGTACGGCTTCAGTGGCACTATTACCTATACCCTCTTTGTGCGCTGCTAATTGGCTTTTGTTATCCGATACACTGCACGTGTTACGCTTGTCAGGTGTCACATTAGCCTGCGAGCAGGCTCCCAAAGAAATTGGCGAGCGAAGCGAACCGAGAAGGGCCAACTTTTCCCCTCCCCCACCCCCACCTTTCTCTTGCCGCTTTCTTTTCGCCCCATCCTCGACCGGAGAGCCTGTTCACAGGCTAGTGTCACATGATCCGCGCCAGCACAAGGAAACCAGCGGGTTTTTGAAAATACTCCAGCGAAATATAATTGACTATTTCTGGAGATTATCAATTTCACTTTGTCTTATGCATACATAAGATTTAATGGTAAGTCTCTTTCTGGATCTTAGTTGTCACAAAGTTCTCTCAGATGCTCCACATTTTGAGTCAGATAGAACATGTCCTTTGCGGGAACGCCACCGACGACACAAAAGTGGAGATCTTCACACTCGGTCAGCATCGTGGTATAAGACATGTCGAAACGAGAACTTTCGTCAATCCACTCAATACCAAGATTGTGCGCCATAACTCCAAGGAATACATCATCGATGTGGATCATTTTCATCTATAACCATTAACGTGCAAATGATAGCAGTTAGTTTTATTTCCAGTGGTAAAATTATATATATCCTTCCTCCCATGAGCCAGGCCTTAGATAGCTGAGTCACTAAGTGTGGTCAGGTCACACGAGTGAACAAAGAAAACGCAAAGCAAGTACAAGCAAAGCATAAAAATACTGGTGCCACGCGGCTCACCACCATATTAGAAAAGGACCTTCTCTGCAACGTGTAAAGGTTTTTTACATTTAATTAGAACTACTTTACTGTTACGTGTTGGACCTCATTAAAAATAAAGTCTTTTCTTTACTTTGCTTAATGCGCTTGCGTATCTCGCGTTTGCAAGCGTCGCACGTGTGAAGCAGCCCTTAAAGAACCTGATCCAAATGCGGAATGAGTTTTATAAAGCTGGCCATGAGCGGAAGGCGGTCGACACAAGTAGTTCAAATCCTCCGCCCAAACTTGCTCGAGTGGCTGTTTATAGTGCTGACTGACTGACTGACTGACTGACTTACTGACTGTTTGACCGACTGAGTGAGCTGACTGACTGATTGACTGACTGACTGACTGACTGACTGTCTGACTGACTGACTGTCTGACTGACTGTCTGACGGACTGACTGTTTGACCGAATGACTGACTGACTGACTGACTGACCGCCTAACTGACCGGCTGCTTGGCTGACAGACTGACTGACTGACTGACTGACCAACTGACTGACTGGCTAACTAACTGACTGGCTGACTGACTGGCTGACTGACTGACTGACTGACTGACTGACTGACTGACTGACTGACTGACTGACTGACTGACTGACTGACTGACTGGCTGACTGACTGGCTGACTGACTGACTGACTGACTGACTGACTGACTGACTGGCTGACTGACTGACTGACTGACTGACTGACTGACTGACTGACTGACTGACTGACTGACTGACTGACTGACTGGCTGACTGACTGGCTGACTGACTGACTGACTGACTGACTGGCTAACTAACTGACTGGCTGACTGACTGGCTGACTGACTGACTGACTGACTGACTGACTGACTGACTGGCTGACTGACTGGCTGACTGACTGACTGACTGACTGACTGACTGACTGACTGGCTGACTGACTGGCTGACTGACTGACTGACTGACTGAATGACTGAACCACCGACCGACTTACTGACTGACTGACTGTTTGGTTGACTAACGGCCCGACCGACCGACTGACTGACTGACTGACTGACTGACTGACTGACTGACTGACTGACTGGCTGACTGACTGACTGACTGACTGACTGACTGACTGACTGACTGACTGAATGACTGAACCACCGACCGACTTACTGACTGACTGTTTGGTTGACTAACGGCCCGACCGACCGACCGACTGACTGATCAGATCAGTATTTAATTATGTGATCAGTAAGGAACACGAAGCTGATATGGGTTTAATATTGGAGAAATGAGGCAAGTCATTTGACGTGACATATCATTACTCACAATATATCTTATGTTATCTTATGTATGCTCCCCCGCCAGTATAGAAGCAGTCACTCAAGCATATGCAGCCTACCAACGTAACACAGACAAATCTCCCCCTGCTGCAGCAGGCTATAAAGCAAATTTATCATAATTGTAAACATTTCAGCCATGTGTGTGCATAAATCAGTAATACAATCATCAAAGACTATGAATAGTTTGTACTATGGTCAAAATACAAACAAGAAAGAATTACCTCCCGAGCATAGTTCGCCATCCTCTCACCAACATCTCGGGAGAGAACAATACCAATGCCTGACACATATGAAGGTAGAAGATTTTCTGACCATTGGTCCTCCGAGATGAAATAAGTACTTTGAGGATTCCTAACCGGCCTCACTCCGCCAGAATGACAGAAACCCGTGTACAAGCCTTCTTTATGCTTAAACTCTCCCTCGCTGCTGTCCCCTAGTGAATACAACCAGTTAATCGTCTCATGAACATTGACAAAAGAATCTGAATTGACTTTTAAAATATACTGCGGATTACAAATTGAAGTGGCCCATTTCAGCCCCAAAAGCGTCTTAACTGTGTGAAGGTCATTTTGAACGTAAGTGTCCATAAAATTCCCTCGCAAAATATCACCGTACTGTTCCGCTTCTTTTTCGAGTCTTTCATTATGTACCTCGTCGCCTCCGACCACGAAAAATACTTGAAAGGAATCGTGGCTTGAGTTCGAATTGAAGCGCTTCACTTCCGAGATGCTTTCTCCCCAAGAAGATCGAATAGCCTTGCGCGCTTCGAAATTTCTGCTTGAAGAAATGACAATTATAACAAGAAATGCTTTTTCATTGCAGCCAGACGGAGTAAGCACTAACGGTTTTTCATTTGACACAGGCGGGTACGGAGGCAAGGTTGGTATTGGAGCAGTTGTTGTGGGTGGTAGCTCTTCCTCGTCGCTTGCTTCATCCGCAGTGAGTTTCTCGTCGCTTGCTTCATCCGCAGTGAGTTCCTCGGGAATTTGTTGAGAAGTTTCGTCTTCTGCGTTTTCTATCGGTTCGAAACGTGCAATGTCCACAGCTGAGTCGTTGGATGAACAAAGAAAAAGAGTCAAAATACAACCAAAAGTGAAAGATGCTAAGCCAATCAGTAATGACTGGCCGTTCCGCCAGCGCATAACTTCTGGCGTTGTGATCGATGCAAGTCTTCTAGCAAGCTCTCTACTCTTTCGTAAGTGGTTGTAATGAGTACTCTAGACTTTCATAAGCAGCAAAACTTTTGCAATCGATGTTTGGCTCGCTTGTGTAGAATATAGTTATAAAAGAAATCGTATGCAAATATTAATTTCGATTTTCAAAATGCTAAACTGTCGCACAAAGAGCAATAAATTCGGTTGCTTTGGAAACTTGACGCTCCTTGGCAAAAATGTTGTCCCAGAAAATTATGAATCACTTTAAGGTCCTTTATTGATAATTTACGTCTTTCTAGGAAGCCCCTAAGGGGAGCTCCTGTCGGGCTTATTTCTTTTTATTGAAAAGGACTAAATTATAGGAACTCAGTCTCATTAGGGCAGTTAGAGAAGCGGTCTGATTTCAAATCGCGAAAATCAAGCGTTTATTTCTTAATAACGCATCTGCAAAATAGTGGCAATGAGAAGTGAGATGTACTTTTTTAGCATACATACAGTGCTCATTTTTAATAGTAGCCAATCAGATTGGAACATGAACGACTTTAAATACACACGGACTATCTTATCGGACTGGAACTGACCAAAAGAAAAGTGGGCTCTGAGGACGAGATTTTGTGTAGCCAGTCTAATTGTGAGTCTTCAGGAGCTAATGCGATTTTGCTAGTCGCTGTTTCTAGCTCAATTTGTCCATATCAGTTGTGTGTTACGCCATTACCGGAAAACTATCACGCGATAACACACAGTTCAAAATTATCCGCTATATCTAATACTGGTCAATACTTGGATTCGGCAGAGAGTCTCTCTCTCTCTCTCTCTCTCTCTCTCTCTCTCTCTCTCTCTCTCTCTCTCTCTCTCTCTCTCTCTCTCTCTCTCTCTCTCTCTCTCTCTCTCTCTCTCTCTCTCTCTCTCTCTCTCTCTCTCTCTCTCTCTCTCTCTCTCTCTCTCTCTCTCTCTCTCTCTCTCTCTCTCTCTCTCTCCCTCTCTCTCTTTTCCTCTCTCTCTTTTCTCGCGCCTGGGCTGCCTGGGTTCAACCCTACAAAAGGCTCGCGGAAGGGAGAGATCAGGGATTGGACTAGGCACAAACTCAAGTGGGATGGAGATTGCTTACCATTTATAGGTCTAATAAAAAAAACGATTAAGGCAATCTCGAGGTTGTGTAATTGTAAGAGGTTTTCAAACTCTCCAACTGCAATCGGATTACAAGACCTACAATATACAATATATAATAGGTCGACTTACCCTAAATGCCTTTGTATTCAAAGAACTGATTGAGGTCGTCTCGAACATTTTGACCACGGAAAAGACATCATGCATGATAATTGGTGCAGTTAGTTCATTTATGCGAACAAATTTCAAAGCAATTATAAGATCACACGGTTCCGACAAACGCACCAACGGAGTTCTGAAGTACAAGCACCCTCAAGTGAATGATGCCAAGGTCCTCGAAGGGAGTCTGGAATCGGAAGAATCCTTCTAATGTTTCGGAAATTCGATTTCGTTTCAACTGGAAAAAAGAGCAAGAGATTTTCTGGAAACTGTTTAATTTCTGACTTCCAAAGGAAATTTCGGGATTTTGGCTGAATGGTCAAATGAAATTCCTGAAAGTAAACGTACCAGCTGCCCAGAACGGAGGCTGGCATCTCTGGCACTCCAAAGTCATTTAAATAAAGGAAATTGAAAAATTTGAGAATTGTATATTGGCATCTGAGTTTAAGGGGCCGTTAAAATATCTTTCAGCTGAGTAACAACTTAAAATAACATGTGCTTCAAAAATCGAATGGACTCAGTCTGGTATCTTCTCTCCTCGCAGTTTTCTCAGGAAAAGAAAACCGAGGAAGCCTGACAAGACGACAGACGACAGTTAAATTAGCAAAAGAAATTTAAGGGGACTGTCCCCTTGTAATATCACTGAAGAAGATTTGAATTGTCGTATACACTGGTTTAGTTAGTGCACCCTGCTGTACAAGAAATTAAATTCGTGAATCAAAAATATTTTTAAAATGGTTATTCAACATACAATTTTGTACCGCTCAAACTGATCATGGGCCATTAAATCAGTATTCATTAGTAGCCATATGGTCGTTGTCAATATAAGTTAATCACTCGCGATCGGTAAGATTTCGTGTCGGCGTTCCTACTGTCCATGCTGTCTGGTTTGTTTGCGCCTTTCGGGTCCTTTCATTTTTTTAGCCCGTGCGTGGCTAGCGGTTTTTGTCACGCAAATATAGCAGCGAAGCCACGGAGATGAGAGGCGAAGTCGCGAGAAAAATAAGGCGACTTTCTGCGCCGCTAGACGCATATTGTACCATCGCGCTCCATCAAAACTGACAGCTACGCAGAATATTTATTTCTTGATTTTTTCCACCTACTATAGTCATATTTATTTTCTAATATTTGGCCTAGCGGCAGACGTATATCTTTGTACATCAGCCACGACAGACACTATGAGACACATTTTTCAATCAGATTACCAGTTAACTGAATAATCGTCACTATCGAATCCATATGTCCTACTTCGTACTGCTCAAGTTTAAACGTAGAATAGCAGATGGCTTAAATTGAAATGATTAGACTATGAACAAATTATTTTTTTTTCTGATCTTTTTTCACAAGCGCAACTTTCGACTTATTATACAAGGATCAAATGTAAAGACTCAGTTTTAGAGATTCGCAGATTTACTACTCGTCGAGGTCGTCGACCCTTCGTCAGAAAAATCTGTAGATACAGTTAAGCTAATACTTGAAGTCTGGACGTCGCTGTAGAATTAAAAAATATATTTATGTAATATATATTTTCAACGAATAAAAAGCCTCTTTGCTTTTCATTTCTCAAATACAGATAATTACGATCTCCTAGGAAACCGAAATATTATTATTTTAGGATATTTTGGGAACTATGCACCTGTTTCAGTCAAAGCTTTGTGCGTCAGTTGAAGTATTAAAAATGTATGTCAATTTTCAAATTGCGAAATATTGAGCACGATTTGCGTGCCGCGTCTATAAATAGCTAACGATTGCCAGCGGCTGCCGTCATAAGCGAAATGACATTCATATCAAATTAATAATATATACCGATATGGCGACGCGCTTTGTGTCCTTTTTGAAGGGATTTTTATAGCTGCTTTTCAGATTCTAGATTGATAAATGTTTTTAAATTCGCGATTCTCCAGCCGATAGCCCTTCAGGCATCTGCAATGTAAATCAAGTCTTAAACAGAGTAGAAACTGAAATATTTGCTCCCCGAAACTTCCTGCTAAGACGGTGCTGATACGTACTGTCTGAATCGTTCTTGGAGATCGGACTTGGCAGTATTCTGACGCGACCTAATATTATATACAGGCAAAAATTTTATACCCAGGTGGTGAGCAAAGTTGCAATTTAAATTGATTTTTGATGCAATTTCCCCAATCCTGGAATTTAATTATTCTGCGCATATTCGAATGTATTCTGTTTATCCAAATGCACAGAATGATGCAAGACTTGACAAGTTGAATGCAAAATAAACAACAAGCTTCGCCGTGTTGTTCATATGATAACCTGCGATAACGGACTCGCTTATTTCCACTTTGTTTTTTTTTCCCATGCTGTAGCCTAGCTTTCTCTCTCCTCGACCAGAATATATTAGAAAAGGCCACCGAACGTCGGTATAAAGGGCATATGTACAGCAGATTATTTATGATTGTGACTTTATGATGGTGACTTCGCCTCCGGCTCCATGCATGATCCAGTTAGTTCGCTTCACATTTTATTGACTTGTACTGTCTAGGTTTGCACCAGACAGGATCGGAAACATGAATGTTTGGAAAATTCTGGTTTTGCCTTCCGGTTCGCTGCAGATATTTCAAAACAATCGATATTAATTCGTGCGTGAAACAATGCAAAAATACCGGCCGTGGGCGAACATAGATTTTGAAACTTTTATAAGTCCTTCAATTCCTGAAATTGCAATATATCTGTTAAAATCATTTAAAACTCTGTGATATTTACATTAAAACACGAAATTTCTTACAGTACAAAGCCTGTTTTTAGATTTCTATCTATTTCTGGATTGTTTACCGATTTTTCTGGATCGCCATTCGTACGTGAGGAATGATAATTGAAACGACGTCAAAAAGTCCATAATTCCTCCGGGGCGTGATGTCCGTAGCAACAGGGTCTGCCCAGTGATGCATTGACTATATTTATCGACCAATCAGATCGTTGCATCCTATCTTCTATGCAAACTGATATATACGATCGCTTCTTTGTCAGTAGGAAGACCTTGTTTGAAGGACATACAGTGTATTTCGTAACGACCTACGCATACTCGTTCTACATTTAATCAAACGTTCTAGAATGGCACCAGCAGAGGTTTCCCACACTCCGAACATTTCAACGACCAGAAGAATGAAAAGCCAAGAAGAGAAAATCGCTTACGACTTGGCGTGCGATTATATTTACTTCAACAAACTCGGGAAGGAAGCACACAGAGCGAATACTAAAGTTGCTGCTACACTGCGAAAGGTTGGCAGTGAAGTTGAAACAAGGCACGAAGCTTTACTGAAAAACATGTGTAACAAACTCGACATCAGAGCTTCTACGGCCGAAATCACCTTCAGAACTGTTGCCGATGAAATTTTCAGTACGGGAATCAACTGGGGCCGCGTAGTAGTTTTGTACTGCTTCGCTGCCGAAGTCGCTGTGTTCTGCAGCAGGCAGGAGATCGACATCGTCGACGATGTGGTCAGATGGATTTCTGAATATGTTTGCCAGAGAACCTTTACAGAATGGATAAGAAAAGCGGGAGGATGGGTAAGTTCAAAGCGTATAAAAGAATAGAGTTAATTTATTCGCGTAATTTTACGTTATATGAAACCTGGTTGCCACATGAACAGACGTACTGATAATTTTTCAACATGAATGAAAGAAAAAGCACATATGAAAGCCATTTTTCTTTCTTTCTTGTTGTGTAGCCCTAAAATAGGTAATGAGAAGGTTTTGGTATCGAAAAACGGGAAGACGGAGTCGGAAAATTCCGGTTTTTCCCACGGGAAGTTTCAATGAAGGCGCAAAATTATAAACTGAAAACTATCTGAATTATTCATCAGGGCAGATGTTTAGTGGAAGACTTAGCGATAGAGTCATTCTGGGTTTGGAATCTTTCTGGGAATGTTCACAGGAAATATTTCAGCGAAGAAAGGCGATTATAACAGGGTGTTTTCACCATATCATCTGCTGTAAATCCTTTTTTTTTTGCACGGAAAACATTACGTGCAAATACGCTTATGTAAACTTGCTGAAAGGGTTGTGAATTACCATAATTTTAGTAGTAAGATTTTTCGGGCGATAAGAAGAATTGAATGGCAAAAGACGATTACTGATAGCGGCCCAAAACATGTTGAATTTTGACCAAAAATGGTTGGAGCCTTTTTCCAACGGACTTTGGATCACGTGGCGACAATCCCTTTCCGTTCTTAGTCACGTTTTTTTGGCCTTGTTTAGTATTGTCTTAAGAGTAAAGGTGGATCAATTCCTTTGATTCTTGCAGGCATAGACCTATCTTTTATTCAGAATACAGGCCGAACTCTGTTGTCCAAAACGGTTTTTCTCTGTCCTTGGGTGTTCCATACTTCGCATATTTTTCTAAGTGGATTTTTGTATTGGACCATGAGAAATATGTAAATTGTTATTAGGAGGAAATAAAAGCATGTTCTTTTTATTCCCAGGAGGAAAAAACCTTGGATTATAGAAAACATCCTTTGTAATGTGCAGTGTATGAGCTTAATTATCTGCAAGTAACAAATTCACTTTTCTTGGTGTTTGGACCACAAATTATAACTACAGAAAATATTTGAAGTACTATGCTCTGCACATGACATAGTGCATAGAAACATTTGTTTGAAAGCTCTGGGTTACTGTCGCACAGCATGTTCCAATAAAATGTGTCTATGCTTGCCTTTATCTATAAGGGTTGTCTATTTGACGTGTACATAGTTCAAATATTGTTTATTAACCTTGAGTATTTATCTTATTTATTTTCAGGAGGCATTTTATGAGCAATTCAAAGACCTCGGAGATGAGAGAGAAAAATTTTGGTGGAACAGTATTTTATACACAACGCTTGGACTTGGAACCCTTGCCGCAATGTTGTACGTAAAGAGTTAGAATCAGTAATCAAGCGCCCATCCCTTTAAACCATGTCATCCCAGTTGAGGATACTACCATAGCGAGAGTGATGTTTAGTTCATTATGCATTGTACTTGGATAACGAAAGCAGAGGTGATATATTTTGCCTCACAGAAATGCAAAATAACAAAGTTGATGACCAAACTCTGCTAACTAAACAGGAATTATATATGAGCCAAGATTGTTATCATGGGAACAATCTGTGTTGGTACAGATTCCGCAGTCAAACTGCAGCAAAATAGAAATAAACGAAAAGGTGTTGAAGTAAACAAGAAAATACTACGACAAAGGGTCTGATTCAATCAGCCAGCATGCAAAGGAACAGAAGGACATGTTTTATAGGACAAAGATTACAGAGATAATATTATTGATACCAAGACTGTATAACAAGTTAAACAGCGTTAAATATTATTTTAAATGATTTATAGTATTATTTTGGTGAACAAGCAGTAAGCTGTTCAATTGTTACCATATTGTACATACCTTGAGTTAGCATGTATTCTTAGTTAGATAACCAGAATTTATGATTTCGTTATAAGTTTGTTTTCCCAAGTTTGATGATTAATGATTTTAACTCTTTTATCTTACAGATAAAATAAAAAGTATCCATGTAAATGGAATATCATTATAAAAAACATTGTTGTGTTTCTTTTGTCTGAAAAATGCACTTCAGTCTTCAAAACAACATGTACCCGTATCCAGAGTTGCACATCATCTCCTGGGTCGAAAGTCGAGATGACTGACAGTTTAGGATACCTTTACATGTAGCATATTCAGTTTTGAAAGAGACTGTTACAAAATAATGCGCAGCATGGAATTTATTCGTTTTATCGAGGGATATTTTACGTTTGGGCTTGTGGATTCTGTTCGTTATAACAAGGATTTCGTTACATGGGCTGAAGATCATTGTTCGTTAGCTCCATGAACGTGTATTTCAACATTTTTACTTCTATTGTCTTGATGTTTTCCCCGTTACGGTTATAGATGTTTATAGGCCATTTGTCACCCTTCATTTCCGTTGCCAAGTTCTCTTTTCAAACCCCCACAATACGTCACAACAATATTTTTTTTTCGTGACCTTGTATGGTCAACAGTCAATCTATACGTCTAAAACTGCTCCTGCCGCTGTTGAAATCGAAAGAGAAAATCTCGATTGGCGTAAAATTTAGGTCTTTTAGTGCTTTTACTAGAAAATGGGCTAATATAAATAAATAAAATACTTAATTCTTAGCCTTGTCGTGTCACATGTGAAGACCGATCAAATACACGGCACGTAGCGAATAACATTTGATTGCGCAGGCTATGATGATCTTTGACAAAGTACAGCGCCCATTTCCTGGCAATTTTTCCTTATTCTTATTAAATGTTTTGCCTGAACCTGCTCCCCTGCACAGTTTATTGTGGTACGTAACTCCTTTTTGTATTCTATTAAAATATCACTGATAAACAAAATAGCAAAAAATAAATAAACTATTTGCCCAGTTCCCATTTTCTTGTCCCTCCTTAGCTCTCTCAGAATGTCATGTGTACACATTTTCTTCGGTCGTGAGCCCTTGGATACAAGAGGAAAACCTTGAGAACAAGGCGCAAGTCAACTGCACTCATGGGTTTTCATTCAAACTGGCTGAAGTGTGTTCTTGCCAGTGAAAGAAAAATAGTTCACGTTTCATTTCGATTAAAGTCGTTAGATTTTTTAATTTTTGTTTTTCAGGTATGCCTGGCTCTGTTTTGCGTGCCAAGAATCACGAAAACGTTTTCAGAACAAGGAAACGTGATGAGGAAAAAACCCGGGGGGGGGGGGTACTCCCATAAATTTCGGATAGGGGTGTGCCGCGAAGGTTCTTAAACCCTGACCCTATTTAAGGATAAAGAAAACGAAAATTGATACCCTTTTTAAGGCTCAAACCCGAAAAATGACACCGTATTCAAGGAGAAGAGAAGCGATGGGTGACGATCCAAATAACGGCTAACCGCACACGGCAAAACACAAATCTTTGTAAAATCGCTTTGCTACTAGTTGAACGGATAGTTTGGCATTTATTTTAGCTGATAGAATTTAGGTACCCTATCTAAGGATAACACTGGGAACACAATGCCAAAAGGAACAAAAATGATACCCTATTTAAGGACCAAGAACCTCAAAAACCATACCCTATCCCGCGGCACATACCTATATAGCCCATATATGGGGGTACCCCCCCCCCCCGGGGGAAAAAATCACCGATTCCTTTTCAGCACGATACAGTGTAACCGTCCCAAACTGTCATTTCTGTTTAAACACGTTAACATGTGTTCTCCAAACTTGAAAAGTTTATACAAAGATATACAAATCTTCGCCTCGTGACTCACAATCAAACTTTACTTGAGTTCTTCCAACACGAGCCGATAGAATGTTTAGCCGATCAAGTCTCGATGCGTTTTCAAAATGGCATTTCCGTAAACTCCCTCGACCTTGCCCCGACCATTAACCCGAAAATTTCCGAACGAATTATGATGTTATTTGATCGCCTTCGGGAGTGCTCGTGTGTACTTCGTGCTATTTATCAGTGCCTCGTAGAAATACAACACCCATTTGTCAACATTATGAGGTGTGAAAAATGTCACTTTTAGAATTTGGAAAACCACCCCATGCGGCCAAATAAAAATGTTGCCAGGAAAAAATTCTGAATATAAATATGCTATCAATCGAAACTTGCCAAACTTGGATCTGCGGAAAAAATTGTAAATCCTTTAATATCATGGGTGACAAATTACTCCTTACTTTTGGGGCGAAATTTTAGCGTTAATTTATAATTTCACATGTGAAATTACAAAATTGCCATGGCAACGTTTCTTATGTCTCAGTGCCAAGAGGGTCTCTGTAAAATGCTGACCGGATGGCGGATGGAAAAATGCGGATGAAAATATGCGGATACTAAGGAAATTAAAAAAAATCTATCAATTTCCCAGCCAACATATATTGTTAATAAAATGCCGATGAAATTAATTTGCGGTGTTCTCCTAAAGTTGTTCAGTTCTTAAAAAAGAGAACAGCCCATTCAATCGAATTTAGTCCGTGAGAAGCCCCACTTTTTTTCTTCATTTAGTCGGATCCGAATAAAATGGGAAAGAATTTCATCGAAGAAGAGATACTCGACTTTCCTTTATAATTATCATCAGCCGGTCCGTTCTACTTTTACCACATCGAAAAAGCACCAATCGTTCAAAGGCAAGCGCGAGTGAACACGGTGAGGGTAAGAGGCGGAATGAGTTTGCGGCATGACTTGCGGAATGGCATAATTATACTTGCGGAATGGTGTGATTATGCCGAATGTAATTTTTTAAAAATAAATTATACTAAAAACGCGCGCCAATTTTTTAAGAGAAGCCGCATTGTTAGTGAAACGAACTCAACCGGGGCCACCCAACGTTTTTAAGTTAATCACAAGACAAGCTCAGAACAAAAGATTTGGAGTTCGTTCATCAGCGGACCAATCACAATAAAGGGGAAATTTAACTGTTGGTTTGAGATCAGATGCGAGGGAAAGCAAAAAATTAATCTAAGTTGTTCATTTCGTTTACGGTAAAGGTGAATAAATATTAACCGTATGGCGCCCGCGAATTTTGAAGACTGAATGAACTCATCCTAAATAAATTTAAAGAATTACGGCCGGCTCAACGTTTAAAATTTATAGCTTCTGAAAAATGGTAGGGAATGTCGAAACGAAAGCTTATTTAATCCCAAGAGTTTAATTTACCGAATTGCATCCGCTAACTCTGAACACAAAACGGAAAGTAAATAAATTTATGGAATTTCGGCCGGCTAAACTTATAAAATATATTTTCCCAATGAAGGCCTGGAATGTCGAAGGCGAAACGGACTCGATGTAAATAAATAATTTGCAAAAGTCAGAAAAGTACGGCCGGAAATTTTGAACGCGAAACCCGCTCAAAGAAAACAAATTTATCGAATTACGGCCGGCTAGACTTATCGGGACTTATAAAATATATTTTCCCAGTGACGGCCTGGAATGGCAAAGGCGAAAGGGACTCATCAATGTAAATATGAAATTTACCGAACTATGGCCGAGAATTTTGAGCACGAAACGGGCTCAACGCGAGTATATTTTCGATACATATTTACCCACAGGTAGCCCAAGCTCGATATATGAGTAGCTTTCATGTCGACCTTTGCATTGTTACGTAATTCGAGCAATTTGCATATTTATAAGGGTTTGTATGGGGAAAGAAATAAAGCCGAAAAGAACGAAAAATTAACCGTTGAATTACAATAAAAACTGCTCACCTGAACTCTTGCGTTCCTTTTTTTGTGTGCTGTGTGGTTTTTTAACCGATTTGGTGCGATTTAGTGCAGTTTTAGTTCCAATGGTTGCTCTCTCTATATATCCTTTCCCAAGGTTGGGTACTCCAACGAAGCAGTCGAGCCGATCCGCTGACGGAAAACGGCCGTAAATTCGCTCCAACAGCTCCAGCCGTCTCCAAACTCCGGGTAGATCACGGAGGATAGATACTTTTTCCATTCCTGTCCTTTGTTTCCGTTGAATTTTCACACAAACCGAATAAAACATCGCCAATCGCTAAAAACTTTCCCTCTCGAAGCCATCGGCAGAGGCTTGATTCAAACTCCGCGTTACCCAAACGGTCAACAGATAGCTTAGCGACCCGGCCTAAGACTCGAATTACTTCCACTCCGGGTGGGTGAGAGTCCTTTGCTCCCATTGACAATCAATACCCTGATTGGGAGCAAAGGACTCTCACCCACCCGGAGTGGAAGTAATTCGAGTCTTAGGCCGGGTCGCTAAGCTATCTGTTGACCGTTTGGGTAACGCGGAGTTTGAATCAAGCCTCTGCCGATGGCTTCGAGAGGGAAAGTTTTTAGCGATTGGCGATGTTTTATTCGGTTTGTGTGAAAATTCAACGGAAACAAAGGACAGGAATGGAAAAAGTATCTATCCTCCGTGATCTACCCGGAGTTTGGAGACGGCTGGAGCTGTTGGAGCGAATTTACGGCCGTTTTCCGTCAGCGGATCGGCTCGACTGCTTCGTTGGAGTACCCAACCTTGGGAAAGGATATATAGAGAGAGCAACCATTGGAACTAAAACTGCACTAAATCGCACCAAATCGGTTAAAAAACCACACAGCACACAAAAAAAGGAACGCAAGAGTTCAGGTGAGCAGTTTTTATTGTAATTCAACGGTTAATTTTTCGTTCTTTTCGGCTTTATTTCTTTCCCCATACAAACCCTTATAAATATGCAAATTGCTCGAATTACGTAACAATGCAAAGGTCGACATGAAAGCTACTCATATATCGAGCTTGGGCTACCTGTGATTTACCGAACAACTCGAGAATAACGGCCGGTCGTAATTCGGTGAATTGATTTTATTACATTGAGTCCGTTCAGTCTTCAAAATTCACAGCCGTAGTGTGGTATATTAGCCTGAATGTCGGAGAACTAAACTTATGTATGTTTCGGAAAATAATTTTTTAACGTTGAGCATGCCGTAATTTGGAATATTTATTCAGATATTCACGTTGAATCGCCGGCCGCCGTTTGGTAAATATTTATTCGAAATGGACATTACATTTTAGCCGTTAAAACCAAGCTTTCGCATTCCGTCGCAGCTAAATTTGCCCGTTATCGTGATAGGTCCGATGAAGGAACTCCAAATCTTTTGTTTTGAGCTTGCCTTGTGATTGGCTTAAAAACGTTCAGGAGTACCCAACGACGGTTTCGAAGAAAATCCACCGTACAGTGTACTTAACATTAGGGAGTTTAAGAAACCACGACGGCGACGGCGAGGACAACGTCGATTAAAAAATGAATTATATTTTAGCTACGAATATCACGATACTCGAAAGTCATTTAGTTTGTTTCTCTCTGTCAAAACTATCTCAAAAATAAATCTGGAACACAGCGATAAATTCGAAATAGAAATTTAAAAAGTTAGCTGTCGTGGTTTACGTTCTCCAGGCAACGCAGAATTCGGTCATTTCACGTTGTCATTTTGCAGAGGACGGCAAAGAAATGTACCAGGAATTAAAACGCACGTGCACAGCCATTGTTCTACTCATTAAACCTTTTGTTTAGTGACGTTCCCGTTGCCGTTGCCGTTGTGGTTTTCTTAAACTCCCTATTATCTGAGTGTCGCTACGTCAATCTTGTTTAATATTTAACTTTCCTGGGAAAAAAAATACCCGCTCTTCACTGCCAGCAAGCAGGATTTTGAAGTTATCGGATTCCCAGCCAGCGCTCGAATTTGAGGTCGTCAACGAGCCAGCAGGCTTTAAATTTGTCAACTAGCTAGCCAGCATAAAAACAGTTTGCCAAACGTTTGCCAGCATGTTCGAGTATACGATTTTTTGCCAGTCAGCGAGAAATTTCAATATATACCATAGCACTTGTGCATTTCCTTAAAAACTATTTTTATAACAACGGATTTAGTATCATGGACACAAAAAGTACGTTTAAAAATGGTTTTATTTTTACATTTGACTCAAAAGTTTTTGTAACACTTGAAAGATTACACTTACCACACAACAGTAAACAAAAGGAAAAGGTAAAATGTGCTTACAGTGTTCTGATTATCCACCAGGGATCCAAGCTGCACTCTGAAAATAAATCGTGAAATCCCTCCAAAAGAAGAGTGAAGTATAAACAATGTTCACACAGTAAACAGACGTAATGTCACAGAGCAGATTTTGGAAAACAGTACTAAAACAGCACACGGAGTTCTTCTGGCAGGTCTTTTAATCGGTACGGTTGTCTGTTGTTAAAGCCAACTATAACTGTCGTTTTACAATCTTTTACAATCACTGTTTTACAGTATTATCCGAGCTCTATTTATGATCATATGTTATCATTTTAATTAAAAGACAAAAGTAAACTTCTTTGTTATGGATAAGTTGGGTGGCCTCAGCTGTTTAGGGCCGCGAGAACAAATGAATCGTAAACTTTGCAGGATTTGTTTACTTGTGCAAAAATCTGTATTTTAAGAAATATCAATGTTAAAGATGCCTAACTGAGAATAGTAATCGAAAGAGAGGAAAGTTGTTACACTGAACTAAGTGTCTGCGTGGAGAAAGTTAAGTTTCCGCTCGCAAAACTATTGGAATTCTGAGTTTTTGTCTCTCAGCAGAGAACAAAGGATTCCGAAGGTGCCGGCAATAAAACAGAAAGCTAGATTTTAATGAGCTCTGAAGAACTCATTACTATGCAGATCGGAACTACGAAGTGCGAGCGTTCCACACTGTAAAACAAACTAAACATTGCAAGAAATTGCCTCGTCGGAAAATACGACAGCTGAGATCACCCTTAAGAAATAAACTAAAGTTTGTCAATGAAAATAACATAAATACAGATGGGAATATCATATTTTAAAGTTCTAGTTATTTGTCTTGTTTTACAGCTTCATAAAAGATCGTACTAAAAGTAATATTTCCTGTTTATAAAATCCGGTCGACTGTATCAACGTTCAAGTTAAGCGAGTTGTTCTTTAAATGTGATGGACAATAACAATTACAGCGAAATTGAGTTATAGCAGTAATTCATGAATCGATAATATAATTCTGCCAAAAGAATATAAATAACCGAGAAAGAATAAGATAACATTGAAAATTCTGATAAAACGAATAAATAGAAATAAATGTAAGGTCCGACTTACAAGTAAACCGTTTACACAAGTAAGCTCTGAATAAATATGTTTGAATAGCTATCAAAGAACTAATGCGTTTGTTTGAAATATCCGTTCCCGCAATGGGGTGATCTTTTAGCAAGAATCTATATATTAGTAGTTCAAAACCATAATTTTAGAATTGAAACGATCTAATATCAAATTAAAAATAATCGAATAATAATTTCACCATTAGTTCTTCGACAGCTATTTCTGTTAACTCTGTGGATAACCGCTATTTGCTTTGAATAAACAATCCCCAAAATACCCAATATTACATAAAATACCCAAAATTACATCTTAAATATCCCAAAGTTAATAAAATGTCCCCAAAATACGATAAGAACCCCCAAAAACTAATTTTTAAAATCTTTCCTCAAAACCCTAAAAATATCCGAAAATATGGTCCAACAGTAATCGAGATATTAAGAGACGGTCTCTGTAATTTCGGTCTGGTCAACCTGGCTTGAAAAATAGATTTCGCTTATTTCTTGTGTGTTGCAAGACTTTCATGTACATATACTAAAACCACAATCCGCTTGACCAGATCATTTATTTTTTTTCGAGTTTTTAAGGATTTTCGGTTCACCCAAACGATCGCCCGTAACGACCAATGTCAGGGCTTAAATTTTTTCACAACTTTCAAGATGAATTAAACAAAAACGAATAACTTCTATACCAACCAAACACCACAGCCAGTTATATTATGTCTCTTTGATTTATCACACCGACTTTCATGAACACTGACTTCGAATCAAGCCAGCAGCAAGACATTAACGACACTCCTATCACACACCTTCATGAAACACGCGAAAACGGATCAGATTCAAACTTTATTTTTGAAAAAGTGAGACGGTCTATTTGAATCAAATCAACGCAGTCGAAAAGTTGATACATAAGACAATGTCACTACAGAAAGGAACTTTGCGGTATCGTCTTATTGAAATATTTATAGCTGTGCAAACTTGCCAAATTTCGAAGATCTTCATGTTTGCCGCCATTTTGAGGTACTCGTCAGGACGAAGCGTTTCATCAACTTGCCTCACAGATGTATCTAAAACCATCAGAAATAAAGAAAAAGTCAATATAAATGTATTACAGTTCAAAAGAAAGAGTTGCAATCGTGTTTATAAACGGAAACTCGATCTACATTTCAACCATTTCTGGAAATCTAAGAAAGGTCATCATTGTTCGAATTTCACTCGATGATTCCACACGAAATTACAATATTTGACACGCAAACTTTGACCTGATGTAGCATATGAATCAGGTTTAGGTAGTAACGTCGTCTTTTCCCTTCCTCGCTGGCACACGGCGAAGATTTTCCATACAAGCATCAAGAGTTTCGCGCTTCCGGCTGGAACATAATGCATCTTGGGATATGTTGGGAAGTAGTATAGCCGGGACTAAACAAATACCACTTTGGGTGCACCTGAATTTTTCACCTCTTTACGGGACTAGTAGTCAGGGACCAAAGCCAAACCACGCTCGCAAAACTCGCGTGTTTCGTCTTTGCTACCTGACTATCGTCCCGTAAAGGTGAAAAATTCAGGCTTACCAAAGATAGTATTTGTTTAGTCCCGGCTATACTACTTAGCAAGACAACATAAACAGAGGGCGGCGGGACAAGCATTTAGAGGGATGCAACAGTCATGTTAACAACAATTAATAAATAATAAAAATATTTTTCTACATAATATACAATGGACGAAATAGACCTCAGTTCTTTTGAAGATGTAGACCTCGAATCACTAGAACAAGAACTTGCAAAAATAAACCCCACAGAACTGCGTCATTTATCGCAACTTCTTTCAGAAAACATACCCGCAGTGAAAAAGACAATAAAGAATCTGCTAGTCGAGCCGCTAACAGAAACCAGAAAGCAGCGGTATAAACCGTCATTACGGGCATTACAGCCATTACAACCAAAACCTTACCAACCAATAGCACCGCCTAGAAAAAGGAACAGAAGACATCAACTTCTGAGACAATTAGATCCCATTCAGCCGAATAACATAAGAAACGTGACAGACTACCAAAATGAGATTCTGAACCTGTTTGAAGCCACAAAATTCGAGGGTATAGAAGAGAAAAGCGGGAGGCGTTACATAAGATGGCGCATTATAAAAGAACTGAATAAAGACCTCACACCAAGGTTTATGGAAAAAATAAGAGAGAACGTGAGGACATCATTTTACATGAGGCACGCTTATTCATATAAGTTACGTAACATTGAAGACGGTACCATAATTTTCTACTACCAAAATAAAGGCTCCCCTTGGATGAATACATATGCAGAAGCGGAGAATTGGTTAATTAATAGGGAGGCTGTACGTCTGGATGTAGGCAGTATCGAAAGACCAAACACAAAGTGGATTTTCGAGGAGCGATTTAATGCCGATGTAAAGGTCGTGCTTGACCGTCAACCGCTGATGGGAACAGGACCCTTACCAAACTGGCTGCGCAACCTTGCACATAGCCGTTCAATGGTAGCACTGGATACCTATAGAGACAACATGTGTCTATGGCGCTGTATTGCTGTACACAAAGGAGCTAGACCAGATCGAAGTACAAAAGCGGCGCAAGGTCTAGCCAAGAGTTTTTTCAAACTCCGAGATACACCGACGAACTGCGTAAAAACATCACTGGATGAATTGGAAAAGGTCGAAATGCATCTGAATAAGGGGACCGCTTTCTCAGGTTGGCTGGGAATAAGGGTATATGTACCAGAGCGTATAGATGAAAAAGAAGTTGTATGGCATTTAGCAAGAAATCCTGCACCGCAGTTTAAAAACGTTATGACAATCGGTATTTTTGGAAAGCACGCATTCTTAATAAAAGACATTAAAAAGTTGGGAAAAACTTATGCATGCATCCATTGCAAAGCAAGATTTACACAAGCAACCCATTTACAACGTCATGCAGAAAGGTGTGCCCAAGGGAAAACCGTAATAGATTGCCCCGGAGAAAAGGTCGAAGCGCCACAGACAGCTTATGAAAAAGCATTTTATCCGAAGCATAGAGCCTCAAAAGAATCAATTCAGTGGTTGGAGTACGTAGCAAAGCATTGGAAAATCCCCATTCACCACGCAATGTCAGGACACGGGGGAGAGCGTTGGATAGAGAAAAGACCGGTTGATGGCTACAACCATGAGAAAAATCTGGTGTTACAGTATCACGGATGCTACTGGCACGGTTGTCCAAAATGTTACCCCGATCGAGATAAAATAATAGAACGCGGGGACAGAACAAGAGAAGATCTCTTCCAAGCAACAAAGAGACGCACAGCTTATCTCAGAAAAGCTGGCTACAGAGTGATTGAGTGTTGGGCCTGCGAAGTCGGAGATAAATATATTGAACAACTACCTGAAGCAAAAACAAAAAGTTACCCACACGCTATTTTGTATGATTTTGAGGCATACGGAGACAAAAACAAACGAAAGGAACCGACAGATAGCTTAACGATCGAGAATGAGCACGTACCAATCTCAGTAAGCATCGGCGACACTTTTGAAACCACCATCACACAAGACGGAAAACCCGCACCGAAAATAACCCATATCTGTGAAAAAGATCCCGCAGAGTTGATCCGCAAGTTCATGAAAGAGCTGGAGAGACGCGGTAAAAACATAAGAACAAAAGTAAGAGATGAATTTATGCCAGCGGATGTAAACCTGCTGCTACCAAAAGATCAGAGGAAAAAAATAGAAGAATGGTGTGATCAGGTCCCAGTACTGGGCTTCAACTCAGGGACTTACGATCTCAATCTGATAAAAAAGTACTTCGCAGAAAAACTTGCGAACACAACCAACAAAGTCAGAGTGGCAAAGAATGGAAACAAAATCATGTTCTTACTCACTTCAGGCTTCCGGTTTCTGGATATAATAAATTATCTCGGTCCGGGGGTGAGTTACGATAAATGGATAAAGGCATACGGCTGCAAGGCACCAAAATCATGGTTTCCATACGAGTGGTTTGACAGACCTGAAAAGCTAGATTACCCGGGATTGCCGGATTACCCGCATTGGTACTCAAAGTTGAAAAATGAATTCACACTAAAACTAACAGAATGGAAAGCCTGCAAACAAACGTTCCGAGAAAAGGGAATGAAAACCTTTAAAGACTGGGTACGTTACTACAATAATCTAGATGTGGCTCCAGGGCTTGAAGCGCTGCAAAAAATGAGAAACTTCTACACCGGGAAGGGAATCGACATAATGAAAGACGCAGTCAGCATACCAGGCGTGAGTTTGCATTACCTTTTAAGGGGAGCAATAGAGCGCAAAGCGGAACTGTACGCCCCAAGTAAAGAAGCATATGAGATGTTAAAAGGGGCGGTAGTGGGAGGTCCAAGTTTGGTCTTCACAAGATATCATGAAGTTGGCAAAACAAGAATCAGATCACATCAATACCCACTTGAGACAAACGAAAACGGGAACTCAGAAGCCCGCGCGGCAGGCGCTGCGAAACTTTGCCAAAACATCCTCGGATATGATGCCAACGCCTTGTATCTCTCAACAATGTTAAGAGATATGCCATGCGGAAAAGAAAGGGTTGTACACTATACGGACGAGTACCAAGTAGACGGTGCACCAGTACTAACGCACAGATTAAAAGAAAAAAGCTGGTTCGGGTACGCGGAAGTGGACATAGAAATCCCAAACCACTTGCACCAAAAGTTTGAAGAAATGTGCCCGTTCTTTCACAACAAAGTGGTACCGACCAAAGCCGTTCCAAAGCACATGAAAAAATACTTGAGAGCAACAGGAAGAAAAGTGGTGGAGAAAAACAAGAAACTAATGGGAACGTTGTCAGCGCAGCGGATACTATTATACGAGCCTCTACTACTTTGGTATGTGAATCACGGAGCAGTTATCAAAAGAGTTTATCGGACAATTGACTACACACCGGCCAAAATCTTTCCCTGGTTTGTAGAACAAGTTACGGAGGCGCGGCGAACGGGGGATGTAGAAAAAAGCAAAGCATTATTGGCAGATATATTCAAATTGTTGGGAAACAGTGGGTACGGAAAGCTAATCGAAGCCTTGGAACGGCAAACAAACGTCATTTACACCAAAGATGAGAAGGTGGTGGACAGAGCTCTGAGAAGCGCATATTTCTCAGATCTTGATGAGATTGGAAAGGCATATGAGTTAGAAAGTCGAAAGACGCGAATCACAATCAGAAGACCCTTTCAAATTGGAATAGCGGTCTATCAGCTGGCCAAACTGCGTATGCTGGAATTTTATTACGACTTTCTGGACAGGTACATCGACAGAAGAGATTTCGAGCTGATTCAGATGGACACGGACAGCAACTACATGGCAATCTCAGGAAAGAGTTTGGAAGATATTGTGAAACCGGATATGAGAGAAGAATTCGAGAAAGAAAAAAAGAACTGGCTGGCCTGGGATAAATGGAGCGGGAGAACGCCGGGACTGTTCAAGCAGGAGTTTGAAGGTGAGCGGATGATTGCTCTGTGCTCAAAATGTTATTACGCGGACCATCTAACAAACAAGCAAGAACTGAAGAAGAAGCTCAGCTCAAAGGGGATGTCAAAGAGGCAAAACGAGATCAACTGGCACCGTTTCAAGACAGCGCTGAACGGAAACAAGGATATGGCAACAAACAGAGGTTTCAGAATGCGGGACGGGAAGATAGTAACATATGAGCAAGAAAAGCTGGGGTTAAGCGCGTATTATGACAAACGCTGGGTTTTACCAGACGGAATTCACACCGAACCAATTGAATATCACATTTAGTTCACAGCCGGGGGTAATTGTGTGTTTGGAGGTACAACAAGCAGTTCTTCACGCACAAAACCACGCTTTGGACCGTCGCGCAAATAGTAGAGAACAGGTTGATTCGGTTTGGTAAAAGAACGTTCAAGGTTAAAGACATCTAAAGACCAGATTGGATCAGTGGCTCTTTTTGTCCCACCTTCAAGCTCACCAGGTTCGTACAAATATCGAACCAAAACTATGGAGGGGAGCTTTTTTTCATTTTCTCCAACAGGTCTCAAATATTTGGTTGACGGCTCCGCATAAACATTTTTTTTCTTGATTGCGGCAGCAGGTTTCATACCGATTAATCGAGTGACTTGGTTGTTCAGAGCAGAAACAACTTTGGGAAGCCTTTTTACCCACTCAGTAGACCGCAAACCCTCAGGTGAACGCATTTCAACGGCGTACTGGTGGCCAAACAAACGCTCAGCCAAGGTACGATTGAAACGTTCAACGATCGCTTGGTCTCTATGTATTTCAGGGTGGCCACGTCTGATAGAAGTTTTGTGATTTTCCATTTCTTTTGTAACAGCGCCCATAA
The DNA here is from genome assembly GCA_963693305.1 of Meandrina meandrites. Classification (NCBI taxonomy): domain Eukaryota; kingdom Metazoa; phylum Cnidaria; class Anthozoa; order Scleractinia; family Meandrinidae; genus Meandrina; species Meandrina meandrites. The sequence continues at coordinate 27,102,811 of OY855904.1, forward strand.
ATTCACGCCCAGGATCAACCTGCAACAGTTGAGGCCATTTCAAAGGTCCACGTGTATAAATTGTCTTAAAAGCTTTGGCAACCTCATCAGAGTTTTTAGAAGTTAAAGGTTGAGCTTCTTTGAATCTGCTGGCAATGTCAACAACGGTAAGCGCGTATTTGTAAGTTTTAGCAACTGAGTTGCTATCCACTTTGTCATGCGGCAGAAAAAGAAGATCTGCCTGATGCACTTTGTTGGGTGTAGGTACATCGAATTTTAGACGAGGAATATAGCGCGGTGCGGGGAGGTAAATCTGCCAGAGCGCTTGTTTGAACAACCATTCTTTGGCAACAACTTCAGGAACCTTGGCAGCGACCGCTAATTTTTTAATGGCGGAAATGCCTTTCCAGTAACCTTGTGGACTGTAGTAACGCCGCTCCAATTTTTTATCCATTCAAATAATTATGCGCGATCATATATACATGACAACAAAATGAGTTTCGATTTCCCTTTTCCAAAGAGGTTCGGAGGACAACAAAGCCTCCAAGAGCTTGACGAAATGTGGGTGGAAGAGCAGGAAGCGTTAATAAAAGAAATCAAACCGGAAATCAAGCTTGACTTTTACTCATGGGATAGCAACTCAGTTGCTGTTCCACTGCCGGATGAGCCCCATGAAGAGATGAGACACCACCTCAAATTATGGTATTTACTTGCGGTACTAAAAAAAACCGGCATTTCTTTAGATCAGGTCGGTGACAATATGGGGCTGACCTTTTTGGGTAATGTCATTCACCAGTTCAAGCGGCATCAGCAACTCAGTTGCTACCCCGGGTCGTGTAACTACGTTTGTTTTTTATACAACTATTTTCAAAAGGTCTCACCTATCGATTGGCCGGCGAAAAATGCAATACTGGGAAAGCTCACGAAAAGATTGCCGAAGATGGTACAAACCAGAAATAAAGCCGAAAAAAGTTTCAACGAATGGTGGAGAGAAGAAATGTTAAAACAAATTATTTATTACAGGTATCCGGGTTCCCACCATTAAACAGAAGTTTTCTTTGATGTTCTGTTAACCTTTACCCCGCCGTCAGTGTGGTTTGAAAAACGGAGTTTTGTCTTTGCAGTAGTAAAGCTGTTGTACTTTTTGATAATATCTTGGTACTCACTGTCTGAGATTTCACCATCTTCAAGAGCGGTTGATATGAGAGAGTTGATCGTGCTCAGCGTAGCTTCAGCCAAAGTTTGTATTTTTTCGTGTTTTTTCGCTTTACGCAGGAAAAATTTGACGGTGACGATGGAGGAGGTTGACACCAATGAAAACAAGGTGGCAGTTGCGATTAAAGGGGCGCCAACAACAACGCCAACCACAGAAAGAGAAGCGGCCAACCCAGAGCCTGTAAGAATGGTAGCAACTCCACCTGTTAACGCGCATACTGTTTGACACCGCGTGTGCCACCGTTTAAACTTGGCTGAGGTTTGGTAGTAATGCGCCAACTGGTTTTCAAGATTTTTCTTTATCATTTCTATTTCATCCCGCCGGAATTTTGTTGCAGAATCCATTTCCTATATATGTGTTTAAAAAATCATATGTATCATGGTGTATCATAGGATGTCAACAATCATATGTATCATGGTGTGTATTAGTCGCAATATTGGTTATGCCATTTTCCATTTTTATACACAATCTGATTACATGGTCCAGTTGTATTTTTAGGGTGTGTCCAAAACTTTTTGCTGAACAGACCGGTTTTTTTGTTGAAGGCACCTTTTGCGATGGCACCACTCCAATACTTTTTAAACAAATCCTTATCCCCACCTGTGACAGCCATGATTGCAGCAGCCACATCTTGAGCCGGTTGAAAGCCCGGAATTTTTTCGCCGATATTTTTATTGATCGTTTCACCAACACCCAATCCTACTTTTTGCTTCGAGCTGATTGCATTTCGGGCCGCAGCATGACCCCATTGCCGTTTGTTTTTGGGAATAGCGTCAAGCGCCTTCACCATTTTTTTGTCTGCAGCGTGTTTGCAGCCTTTTTCGTTTTTCTTGCCCGCACAGACGGCATAATCTACATCATGTTGCATTGAAACTGCATCGGTGGCACCTGTGGGTTGCTGATAAATCTTTAAGATCTTTCCCGTCTTGGGGTCGTAAGAAAGCTGTTTTTCAAGGGGATTGTACGGTCCTGTGTAGTTATGACCAGGAAGCGTCCACCCCTTTTTTGGCTTAGGCAGCTTGCCGATGGCTTTATGCAAATCAAAACCCCGCCCACCACGTTGGTAAAGAGGGTTTGTTGGGTCATCTACTCGATTACCCGCATAAATTCTCATATCATAATCACCACCACTTTGTGTTTTATTTTTAGGTTTAACCCAACTGTCACTTATGAATCGTGTCTTGGTGATGCCACAACTTGCACATTTTACTTTAAGCAACCTTCTACCATTTTTTGTGGTTGTAATTTTTTCACTTCCCGATACATTTGGTGTAAAGCGCTTTTCTTTCACACAGTATACCTCCATCCCTATATAATAATTACAAATTATGACACCCGCCTTTCATCATATCTTTTGGTCTTAATCTGTTTGAGGCTTTAGTCAACAAATCCCCAGACAAAGCATCAATTGTGTAATTAACAGCTTTTCTCGCGATTGGTTTGGCTTTATTGGCTAACTTCTTCTGATACTCTGGTTGTCTTAAAAACTCGCTTGCAAAGTATCTTCCTTGTTTCACACCTTGCTTTGCTAAATAAGGAACCCCATACTCAAAGAAAGCTTCAGCTGCTGTATTTCCAACTGTATCAAAAACGCCACCTCCAAACATTCTTTTTTCAGCGCGTGCAAGTTCTTCTCTCTTCTTTTTGGGTAAACCCCTTCTGGTCCACTTAAATATTGGTTCCAAAATATTACCTCCTTCTTGAACATTTTCAGGTTTAATCCAACTGTCACTGATGAATCTTGTCTTGGTAATGCCGCAGCTGGCGCATTTTACTTTAAGCAGTCTTCTGCCGTTTTTTGCAGTTGTAATTTTTTCACTTCCCGCCACATTAGCTGTGAAGCGCTTTTCTTTTACGCAGTAAACATCCATCCTACCTATATACTTCAAGAAAAATTGTGACGCCCTCTAACGGTTCTTCCTAAAATACTTTACGTTGTCTGTAACCCCTTTCAAAGCTTGGCTTCCGAGTATTTTGGCCGCTGCAGCGAAACTGGGGGCAGGGGTCACAAAGTTCGAGGCAACATACGCGATTTTATCAACAGTCGAAGGTCCCCTTCTTGACGATAACGCGCCGCCTTTTTTGTCTCCGTTCACTGGTAAGAACCTTGTCTTTGTAATGCCGCAGCTTGCGCATTTTACTTTTAACATTCTTCTATTGTTTTTTGTGGTTGTAATTTTTTCACTCCCCGTCACATTGGGTGTGAAACGCTTTTCTTTTACGCAGTATACCTCCATCCTATACATTATGTGTAAAATAATCCTTTACCACAGCCTCGTTGGTGTGTGTATTTTCAGAAAACATACTCAAAATATCTCGAAACGACCGCCCTTTGTTACGCTCATTCAGGAAAAGCAAACAGTAGTAGCCGCAGCGTACACTGAATTCCTCCTGAAGCTGGTTGTCATTCCGAAGAAAGGTCTGTTTACCTTCAAGAATCAACTCAATTTCCCATTCCGCGGGTGGAGGTAAACCAAAAGAGTCAAAATATTCAGTTCCATCCCAGCAGCATACCCAGTGGGTGCCTGGCCCTCCAAGATCATCCATGTTGATTATACAAGGGGAGTGGTTTTTCACGTGGATCTCATCTCTCGCAAATATACCTTTGATGGGGATTTTCAAGTATTGGCACCATCGCTGCAAGTCATAATCAGTTAAGGGGACATCAACGAAGGCGGGCTTTTTTTTGATCACCCCAAGAACCAATAAATGGTGGAGGGCGCATATATGGCGGAGGGTTGATGCGCATTCCCTTTCCACCTGTTGGGGGTTTAACCTGCATGCCTGATCCTGTTTTCTTTTTGATAGCGTTGTCCACTTTGATAGCGTTGCGCACACGTCTGATTTGTGTCTTGCTCATGTCTATGTCCACGCCCGTTTTGTTTTTGATAGCGCGCTCTATTTTTTTGATCTGCCGGGTGGTCAAGTGCAAAGTGTCGCTACCGCCGGTTATAGCCTCGTTTTTAAATCTGAGTGTAACTGCTTCTCCTCGCCCAAAGGCTCGCGCGAGGTTTACCTTCTGCCCATCTGAAAGTGAAATCTTATGCGGATAGTAAGTCGTCATTCTTATATTTCATACAAAATTATTTCACTTTCATTTGCTACAAAGTTGCTACATATTAACTTTTGTTATGCTAAATAAATTCTGAGTCATTAACCCATCACCAGCTCATTACCCACCTGCCTGAGAGCAAATTCGGACTCATACAAAATTCCTGCATAAATGGTGTAGTCTTGCGCGTTGGCAGCCTCATTGAGTCTGTAGTGGAAAACCATCTGCTTCGGGTCGTTGGTCATGTTATCTTTGTTTTCACGTAAGTCGAAATAAAGTACTGGGTATAAATCCTTGAAGTTGTTGGGCTGAAGCTGGACACCGGTGTTGTAGTCGTTTTTGCGGTACCGGTAGTTCATCAAGTCATTAAGAATGCGCAGTTTGAAGTTTTCGTCGTAGTCCAGCTCCGGATAGTACTGTGAAGAGCCGTATTGTAGCCGGCAGGTCGCTAGCTTGGCTGAATTGTCTCCATCAATGTCAAAGGTGTCAAAGAAGTAGGGGTTTTGGGTCAAGGCCTTCTCCTTCCTTGACTGTTGAATGAAAATGAAAACATGTTTGGCATCCTTTATACCAGGATTTATCTGCCACGAACCAAAAGCGTCACGCCGACTGCTGCTGGGTTGGATCATTTCATTCAGGTACGTCCATTTCTGAGGTTTCAAAAAGTTTTCGTTTGCGAGCTTCTGTCCTTCGCTGGTGAAACGCAGCAATGGAACCCACAGCTCGAAGTTTCTCACCACTACCCTGCGATTGGTGCCATCGTTTTGCCAAATCAGCTCTGCATCCGATTGTAACTCAATTTCAAACTCCATCTGCATTGGGGGGAGAAGCTTGTCACCCAACTCTTCGAAAAATGAGTACCTGTTAAGTGGTATAAGGGTTTCAACCGTAAGACCAGCATGGGCAAGCAAACCTCTTTGTCTAATTCCTTGGTTTGTGGCGGCGATGGCTGTCACATTGCTATTATCTGTATCCAGATACCAAAACTGATTTTTCGCCGCGCTCCTCGCATAGTCATCAGAAAAATCCAACAAGTTTTTGATAAATATGAGCTTGTGAATGTTGTCTACGTTGTACATGTTTTTGCCCGATGATTTTACCACAAGTTTGTTTATCAGTGAAAATGAGCCGTTAATGGGTGCTGACCTAGCATCTGCTGCAACTTGCGCACCATCCGCGGTTGCCTCGAAAGTGAAATCAGCCCGGAAGTAGGCGTTATACCAGTCATACCAGTTGTCTCGGTCGGTGAGTGTGAATTTATAGTTTGTCTTTACCTGGTGCTGATTGTTACCCGGGATAGTGATCGGTTTGTCTAACATGATACGAACATACTCTGTTTTTTCCAAATGCCTGTGGCTTCTGAACATCCTACCTTCACAGTGTGAATCTAATCCTTATATATCTTTTTAAAAAATTATTTTAATTTTCTGCTATCAATTGGTTTACTTTCATCCTTGCAGCCCGACCCGCGTTTAAAATCTGGTTTAACTTTTTCCGTGAATCCCCGCTTAACTGAGTTGTTACCCCAGGGTTTAGCATCTTCTTCAGTTTCTGTTTCGACTCTGTACTAAGTTTCTGTGATGGGGTCTTTTTACTCTTTGGTTTTACAGTTGGAGTCTTTTTACTCTTTGGTTTTACAGTTGGAGTCTTTTTACTCTGGGGGCGTGGAACAGCAACTGAGTTGCTATTTCGCAAAACAGCTTGTATCTTGTCAGCCGCTTTTTCTTCTGCTTTTTCTGTGGCTTTTTTCAGCATTTGCTTCGAGGCTTCATTTACAGCCTTCTCCAACGTCTTACGGGTGACTTGCTTTTTGAACCGCTTTCCTATATTCATCAGGGTGTCTCTAACAACCCCCGTACCTTTGTGTCTGTATCTATGTGTTCCGTTTGGCGCGTCATAATATCTCGTCCACTCGCTCGGATGATTCATTATTATACTTAGGTGTAAATTATTTTCAATTATGAGCTATGTGTATCTTCTTCGATGATGATGCTTAAAGCCACGTCTTGGTCATTCAGATGCGCTTAGGTGTTTCTTCTTCAATGATTATGCTTAAAGCCACGTCTTGGTCATTCAGATCTATAATGTTGTTGCGTCCGTCCGTGATTTTGATATTTATCGCATTGATTCTATTTTTGTTCACCGGGTGCCACAGGAGACGGCGGGGCTCTTTTGAAAAGGGGTAGCTGACGGAGAGTTCAGCGGTTGAAAAAGAGAACATAACGTCGCCCCCGATGTTGTCCACAGCCCTTGTAATGAGGTCACAATGGACGTAGATCCAGTCGACGCCTCTTGTTATATTTGGCACGCGGTCGCTCCTATTGTTCGCTCCATCTATTGTTTTCTTGTCAAAACCCAGCAACGCAGCAAATTCACCTCCACTTAGATCAAGCTCGTAGCCGTCCTGCAACAGAATGACCGCCCGATACGTTGTGGTGTGAAAATACAGCTGAAAAATAAACTTGGATTTTTCATCCTTGGGATCCACTCTTCCGATAAGCGCCTGAATGGTGGTGTTGAGACCGTCGTAATCATACATTCCATCCGGAATTGTCACGGTTTTCCAGTTCTCTGTTTTTTTCCGCCATTTGAACTCGTTGTTGTTGTACTGTTTCGCGATGTTGTACCACGAATAAGACATAGATACCAGCTCATTTAACGCCGCCTTGTACGATTTGGAGGGTTCTAAAGCAATTGGCGGGTCAAACTTAATTGTGAAGTCATGTGACTTGCTGTTGGCGTTGTTTTGTTTAGCCAGCTGCGAGTCGAGCAACAGGTTGAAATGAAAATGGGTTGACATGTTGCTTATATATTATCACTCAAATTTATGTGTTGTCGTGTTGCTTATATAATACTTCCCAAAATTTTGTGGGCTTCTTTTTGTGTTATTTCCTTTAGCTTTACCAGCAACCCCAACATCTGCTGGATCTGTTTTTTCAGCTTCAGTGAAGTGTTGCCCGCCTGTATAGACGCTAAGCTTAAGTATAGCCTTTCAACCAAAGCGTTTGGATCAACACTTCCGCTTCCTTCCATTTCTCTGTCGGGTTCATCCTCATCAACATCGGGCATCAGCTGCTGTATGGGGATTTTAATCCCTCTTTTTCTCCTTTCAAGAATTTCATCTCTTGCCTTTTTTATGTCTGCCAATGTGTAGTTGTGAAATTTTGATGTTTTGCTTTTTACAACATAGTTCGGATTGTTTTTATTTTTTGTTAACATGCTGTTCAGTGTCTGCAGGTCAACTGACTCTGATCCCTTGATAACCAGTTCTTGTGGTGACCCCCATTTACTTGGTTGCTCTTCTTCCATTTCTTCCATTAATTCCGTTTCTTCCTCTTCAGCCAAAGGTGGCAACGGTGTTGATGATGGAGGTGTTGATGTTGGTGTTGGTGATGGTGGTGGAGTTGGTGTTGGTGTTGGTGGTGGAGTTTCCGCATCCGGATTAAAATCTCCGTCGAAGGGGTTGTTTAAATCAAACTCATCCATACCATAGTCTGGAGTTTCTTCCTCTTCTTTTGAGTTGCTATCCCCTACTTGGAGTTTGTCAAGCCGCGATGTGATCGGTTTGAACAAATCCTCACCTGATAGCTGGCCAAACCCTTTATTGATTTTGGTATTTTTTATCACCGCGAGGATTTTGTCGTTCTGCTGCTCAACTTCAGCCTTTTCGCTAGCAAGTTTTTGCCACTTCTTCATGGACATATTTTTGCCGTATATATAACAGAAAAAAAATGAAAATTCCCAATTACGACCCCAGTTTGACTACAAAAAGTAATTACAAGCAAGGCCACCCTTGTATGCCAGCAGATACCTTTCGGATGCTTATTTGCGGGCCCAGCAACTCTGGTAAGACAAATATTCTCATGCATATGCTTTACAGGCTGTTGGTCTACGACAAAATTTACCTTTGCGCTAAGAACCTGCATCAAGACAAGTACCAATATATGCTTGATGATTTCGACACAAGAGTCAATCCTGTGGCTGACTATAATGTTATTGAAGCCGCCAACGATGTTATTCCTTTGGAAACGCTGTCCACTGACAATCAAAAGATTGTAATTTTTGATGACATGGTTTGTGAAAGCAACCAAAACGACATTATCGATTATTTTATCAACGGTCGCCACCGCAATTGCAGCGTCATTTATCTTTCTCAAAGCTATTTTAAGGTCCCCAAAAACATCCGAGATAATTGTAGCCACTTTTGCATTTTCAACTTTCTTCCCAGAGAAAATAACCGTATTGCTGATGAATTGGGAATTGACAGAGAGCTGCTTGAAAGGGCTACCGATGCTAAATATTCTTTTTTATACCACGACAAACCAAAAAAACAAACTCTAAAAAATTTTGACGAAAATATATAGAGATGGGGTTTCTTAATGGTGCGACGGGTGCGACTCAAACACATGAAGAGTCTACTTCAATCCGAGGGCAAGCTGGCCCTGCTGGTCCAACTGGCGCAACTGGAGCGCGTGGCCCTAAAGGTGAAAAAGGTGATAAGGGCGATACTGGCCCACAAGGTTCTAAAGGAGATAAAGGTGATGCTGGAGAAAAAGGATTAAAAGGCGAAAGAGGTCCACAAGGGCGAACCGGACCTGCCGGACCTGCTGGAGCTACTGGGCCAACCGGACCAACTGGAGCTACAGGACCCGCGGGACCCACTGGAGCAACTGGACCTGCGGGTTCGAGAGGTGCTATTGGACCAAAAGGTGCAAAAGGTGATAAGGGTGATAGTGGGGATATGTCATCAGCTGGCGTTACTGGTGACATTGTCATGAACGACCATGCAATCAAACAGCTCGCAAATCCTGTCGGCGATCAAGATGCTGTCAATCTCACTTCAATGAAAAAATATGTGGGCTCCTCTGCAATTACAACTGGGCACGCCCATAAAAAGAATGACTTAGGTTTTTTAACCCAAAGGGTTGGTGTTTCAGCTGTAAACAATATTTCTTCTGTTACCGTTGAAGACTTTACATCCAACCTTCACAGTGTCAATAAAAAGGCTTACACTTTTAACATTATAAAAACAAGTGACAATTCTTTCAACTCGCGTTTGGCGTTGAATAAAACACCTCTAAAAGAAGGAGAGTACACTGTATGTGTTGAGTTCTTTTACCCTAAAAACAAAAACGACCAAAACTGGTTTCTTAACCCTTTAAACAAGTTGGCCTCCAGTACTATTTCCTACCACACCAAACGCTTTGCCACCCATGACCCTCCGTATATAAGGATCATTTTTAATACTTACAAATCAAAAGATAAGAATGACGACACTATCTATTTTGACATTTTAAATCCAGGTTATGATGGTTCAGCACCTAGTGAAAAGGCCGCTTTAATCATTTACGGTGTAAAGGGGTATCAATCAGATATAGACGGAATTATTTACGATGATGTTTTCTTTCTCGATCCCGACGGTGATTTTACTCTACAAACAAATTTAGATATGAACGGCTTTTCGTTGAAAAATTATGATCGAGGGTACACAATAGAAAACGATACTATCAAATTACAAAAAGATTTAGATCTGAGTGGTTATGTTATAAGAAATTTGCAACCAAGAATAGTAATAACTGGAGAATGGGTCTACAATGAAAATAAAGGAGGTGATAGAGTTTTTGTTAAATTCGGTAATAACATTCGGGTAATGGCGCCATTTCCTTGCTTAATTGAGGGTGTCTCAGCTCTAATTATCGAACTAAAGGGTGCCTCTCGAACTTATGAAAGAATAGGTTTTGGTTTTAGAATATCCGGCAGTTTGTTAACTGACACTCCATTTACAAGCGTACGTAATGCTGATGGTTTACAATACCAATATGCTGCACCCCAAGGTTCTGACGGTTCAAGAATAAGATTAGATTCGGGACAATATTTTGCACTTAGTTTATCTCAGCCTGGCCGCGCAGAATCAAACCTAATTAATACAAAACGTGTATTAGTAAGTTTAATTTTAATAGACGATTTTTCTTTTAGGTAGTAACCGGTCTTTCTGAAAAAGGGTCACGCAAAGACCCCTCTCCATTTTGAGAAGAAAGATCTCTTGAAGCACTCATCATAATCATTTTCATCATAAATAGGATAACCGAGATAGTGTCTGAATCCATTCCTAATACACAGATTACAGAGACCATTTCGCGAACATCTGCTTCTGTCACATTTATAACAGAACAAGACCCTTACAATTTGTTTATTGCGATCGCAAAATGGTGCTTCATAAATTGCAGCATGAACTTCATCCCAGCCAAGAGTTTTACGCTGTTTGAGCTTCATTTTTACAAAGCCTTTATTAATTTCTTTTCTGACATCGTCCCACCCAAGCATTTTACGCTGCCAGAGTTTTATTACAATATACTCCTTGCGGATTTTTTCTCGAAGTTCTTGCGGAAGTGCTTGTATCAGTTCTAATGTATCCATGTTTATTTCCTTATGCCGTGTTTCTCTAATTGCAGCCCGCCGTCTTCGAAAAAAACTTTATCTATGAAGTTTATTAGCTGTTTATTGTCTCTGTCCGCTTTGTCCCGCAGGTATTCTGCCCATGCTTCATCCGTGTATGGGATGCATTGGTTAAGGGTCTTCTTGATTTTCATTCCATCGATATACACATAGGGGTCTTCTTGATATTTTTTTATTTCTTTTTCGAACTTTTTCGCTGCTTCCGCCATTATCTCAGCCAGTTTTTTATTAAAAAGCTTTTTTTGCATGTGTGTGAGTGCCATTTACAACCCGCTGCTTTTGTCCAAATGGTGGCAAAAAAATACACAGCATAAATATACCTGTGCAAAATGCTTGTGTCGGTCCACATGCTCGTGTGCGCTATCAAAGACCTTTCTTCCCCCTCTTGGGTAAATGATGTCAAACTTATTACGGCTCAAGCTGTGGAAGCCATTCTTGATGCTTCTGAATATCTGGATAGAAACCATCATCCTGAATTTGCAGGTTAAAACTTCAAACTTTTCTTTATTATGTACTCCACCTGGTCCTGGCTAAACTCATTCGCCATTATTCTGCGGCACAGCTGCGGCGTCATGATTGGTGTTTCGTAAACCGGCTCTCCTGGTCCCGTCAAATCGTACTCTTCCATGTCTGTTAATACAACTTCTTCTTGTTCTTCTTCCGGTTGTATAAGCGTGTTTTTTAAATCTTGCGGGCTCATTGTTTTCATTGCTGCGAGCAGCTCGTCTGAAATATGTATTGGCGGGTCTGTAAAGACATCCTTGGTTGTCAGTTTGATTTTGGGTTTTCTGATTTGTTTTTGACTTTGGGAAATAATTCCTTTTCTTCCACGTCCCATTGTTGTTAACTTAATGTCGCAGCCCTCTAAATAGACATCCCGCCGCCCTCTGTTTATGTTGTCTTGCTAAGTAGTATAGCCGGGACTAAACAAATACTATCTTTGGTAAGCCTGAATTTTTCACCTTTACGGGACGATAGTCAGGTAGCAAAGACGAAACACGCGAGTTTTGCGAGCGTGGTTTGGCTTTGGTCCCTGACTACTAGTCCCGTAAAGAGGTGAAAAATTCAGGTGCACCCAAAGTGGTATTTGTTTAGTCCCGGCTATACTACTTGGGACAAAAAGTGAGCACCACTTCAACATGAAGACAAGAATCAAACAAACAAAACAGGGAATTTACTGAGGAAAATTACGGCTGGGTTTCCAGAAAACTAGAAAAATATCAAAAACTGCAAGGATCTAGCGCCTAAAGGACATCTGAAGATTTTTTTATGGAAGTTGACCTGAACATGTTTTAAAAAAATTCATTGTGATTGTAGTGCGAACTTCTGATATTTGCTCACGCGGACAATCGCTTCCAGAAGTTTTGTAGCAAGATACTGTAGTTCCCGTTGAATGATGAACAGCATCAATTTGACGAATGAAGAGCTAGCCGTTTTACCTCGGACTTCGGTGTGTGAGGCTCCAAATGAATTTTCGAATGGCTCTGTTATGTTTTTGACGAGTTTGCCGATTAATTAAAATATGTGCTCGTGAGAATATTAACAATTTCCGCAGAAAAAATAAATGCTTCTCAAACTGTCGATGCTATCACTTTAGTAAATTGATAATCGTGTCTTTTAACCGAATATTTCATATACCAGGGTCAAAACGAATTTAGATCTCGCATTGTTGTGTTTTAATTTCCTTAGTAATAAGTTAAATGTGTGCCAAAACAGCGCGAGATCAAGTGAGAAATTCGAATATAACTTAAACGTTTTTGGTAAAAGTAACTGACATGAAATAATAAAAAAGATAAACGTAATCAGTTCAGCTTTCTTTTATTAGAACAGTTGCAGTATTTCGCTGAAAACCAATTTTGTAAATGGAGTTCTTGTGAGTGTATGAGCTTCAGTTTATGGTGAGTTCGTCGATTAAAATATAAACCGGCAAACGATTTGAATGCAATTATTGCGTTTGTTGTCTGTATGTAAAGCGTTTTGTTCTTCTGTTAAGTCAGATATTAAATCGCAATGAATTAAAACAACATTGAGGATATTACCGGGTTGTGTTGTGGTCAACTACAACACTGACTATAAGCATAAATAAATATACTCGCACTCTTCCCGTTCTCCCGACAATTCATCGGTTTTGCCAGTTCTTTTTATGGTTTTGTTTGACACTGATATCCCTCTAGCCTTCAGATGTCCTTTAGGCGCTAGATCCTTGCAGCTTTTCATATTTTTCTGGTTTTCTGGAAACCCAGCCGTAATTTTCCTCAGTAAATTCCTTGTTTTGTTTGTTCGATTCTTGAGTTCTTGTTGAAGTGGTGCTCACTTTTTGTCCCAACATATCCCAAGATGCATTACGTTTCAACCGGAAGCGCGAAACTCTTGATGCTTGTATTGCAAAACGTTGAACGTCGAACAACAACGGCTTCGCGGTCACTACTTCATGTATGAGGCTCGAATGAGGCACTGTACGGTACAATACGATACCCCATACATAAAGTATGTACTGATAGATAAACATGACCAGTTCGTTTGCTTCTTCGACGATGTTCGATGTTTTGTCGTAAAAACAACTTCGCTGTACGCATGGAAGAAAGGGAAATTACGAGGTAACTACCTTTACCTGATTCAAACGCTACATCGAGTCGAAGTTTGCGTGTCAGATACTGTTAGTTTTATGGAATCATCGAATGAAATTCGAACAGTGATGACCTATCTTTCATCTCCAGAAATGATTGAAATGTAAGTCTAGTTTCCGTTTTTAAACACGATTTTAACTTTTTCATTTGAACTGTAATGCCTTTATATTAACTTTTTCTTTATTTTTGATGGTTTTTGATCCGCCTGCGAGGCAAGTTGATGAAACGCTTCGTCCTGACGAGTACCTCAAAATGGCGGCAAACATGAATATCGTCGAAATTTGGCAAGTTTGCACAGCTATAAATATTTCAATAAAACGATACCGCAAGGTTTCTTTCTGTAGTGACATTGTCTTTTGTATCTACTTTTCGGCTGCGTTGGTTTGACTCAAATAGACCGCCTCACTTTTTCAAAAATAAAGTTTGAATCTGATCCGTTTTCGCGTGTTTCATCAAGGTGTGTGATAGGAGTGTCGTTAATGTTTTGCTGCTGGCTTGATTCGATCTCAATGTTCATGAAAGTCGGTGTGATAAATCAAAGAGACATAATATAACTGGCTGTGGTGTTTGTTTGGCATTTACTAGTAATACTATTAAACTACATACTAGTAAATGGCAAATCTTGCAAAAAAGCTGTTTTCTTTTTTGCAAAATTTTGGCATTTACTAGTAGTACTATTAAACTACATACTAGTAAATGGCAAATCTTGCAAAAAAGTCGTTTTCTTTTTTGCAAAATTTTGTCATTTACTAGTAGTACTATTAAACTACATACTGGTAAATGGCAAATCTTGCAAAAAAGTCGTTTTCGTTTTTGCAAGATTTTGGCATTTACTAGTAGTACTATTAAACTACATACTGGTAAATGGCAAATCTTGCAAAAAAGCCGTTTTCTTTTTTGCAAAATTTTGTCATTTACTAGTAGTACTATTAAACTACATACTAGTAAATGGCAAATCTTGCAAAAAAGCCGTTTTCTTTTTTGCAAAATTTTGTCATTTACTAGTAGTACTATTAAACTACATACTAGTAAATGGCAAATCTTGCATAAAAGCCGTTTTCTTTTTTGCAAAATTTTGTCATTTACTAGTAGTACTATTAAACTACATACTAGTAAATGGCAAATCTTGCATAAAAGCCGTTTTCTTTTTTGCAAAATTTTGTCATTTACTAGTAGTACTATTAAACTACATACTAGTAAATGGCAAATCTTGCAAAAAAGTCGTTTTCTTTTTTGCAAGATTTTGGCATTTACTAGTTGTACTATTAAACTACATACTAGTAAATGGCAAATCTTGCATAAAAGCCGTTTTCTTTTTTGCAAAATTTTGGCATTTACTAGTAGTACTATTAAACTACATACTAGTAAATGGCAAATCTTGCAAAAAAGTCGTTTTCTTTTTTGCAAGATTTTGGCATTTACTAGTTGTACTATTAAACTACATACTAGTAAATGGCAAATCTTGCAAAAAAAGTCGTTTTCTTTTTTGCAAGATTTTGGCATTTATTAGTATATACTAGGATTTATAATATTTACCTTGATATCTTTTGCACCAGTAAAATGTTTCAGCAAAAATTCATCGATTAGTACTAGTAAAGTTTTTTTACAAAGTTTGCAATTATCTGATTACCCCCGGCCACGCGCTCAACTGACTCAAGGCGCGCACGGTAGAAATTGATCTGAGCGGTTTGAATTGATCACTGTGTAACGTAACCTCTTCACAAACATAAACCAATTTGCCGATCTGTTTTCACTCCAAAAATGACAGCAGAACAAAAGAAAAAGACATTACCGATAAATACTTAACTCGATTACAGGAAACCTTTTATGCCACGCAACGCGAATAATTCCCAGAGAGCATTGCAACACCCACCAGCCAGAAAATTTCATTCTTCATTTCCCAGCAGAACCAGCCAGTTTTGCGTCGAGGAAAATTTCCCAGCAAGGGTTTTCTTTCCGTTTAATGTTCCCAGCCAGCTGAATTTAAGACTGACGAGCGGGTATTTTGAAGAGCGGCTCTGTTGGGTACTCCTGAACGTTGGGTGGCCCGGGTTGAGTTCGTTTCACTAACAATGCGGCTTCTCTTAAAAATTGGCGCGCGTCTTTAGTATAATTTATTTTTAAAAAATTACATTCGGTATAATCATACCATTCCGCAAGTATAATTATGCCATTCCGCAAACTCATTCCGCCTTTTACCCTCACCGAATTTTTACAGATGAAATGAAAAAACAGACACAATATTTTATATCAGGAATATCTTTTGATTGATGTTTTAAGTTAAAATAAGTCAGAAATGTGATCGAATCGAAATTTTATGGAAGTTTTTAACAGCTACTGCTTTGTTTTTCACACAACCTGAACAGTCTTCCAGTGCTAGGCCGGGTTGAAGAACCTGAATTTTAATTATTGAAGCGTGTCACGGCGTGGGAATCTGCCGTCCGAAAACCTAAGTCCTAATATAGAATCCGTCGCCCACACTCTGGTGATCATCTTTATAGAATAATATTTTGAAATTTTTGCACCAGAAATTAGGGAAATTCACTTCCCTTAGTCTTATTGGCTGTTTTTATGCTAGAGACGCGTTACCCGTCTGGACACGCTTCGGCAAACATTTTGCAAATCGTCCGGTTATCCGTCTCTAGTATAAAGACGGGCACAAGACGCGTTACCCGTCTAGACGAGATACTTTTCGAAATGCGTCTTGAACGACGGATTTCCAAAAGTAGCTCATCTAGACGGGTAACGCGTCTTGTGCCCGTCTTTATACTAGAGACGGATAACCGGACGATTTGCAAAATGTTTGCCGAAACTCGTCCAGACGGGTAACGCGACTCTAGTATAAAAACGGCCATTTAATGAGAGTTTGATATCTGTGTTTACAAATTCTGTCGTGGTTACCCTAAATTTCTCTCGGCCATATTAGAGGACAGGCGTCATCCCAATGGGGATCAAATTAATACATACTTATCAGTTTGCATTTATTACTTAGAGATTATTTTAGGTTTTAGAGTCAAATGTCTGTTATAAACTTGCGAGAGCAGCAGTTTCGTCATAGCCGCGACCAATGTCTTCCGGCTATTGCCGAGATAAATCTTAGTTTCAATGAATTTTATAGCTACGGAACCACTGAAGGCTTAGCTTACCTCTAGAGCAGTTAATTTGTAGACATCATACGAAAAAAAAAATGATTCACTCGATCATGTTTAGTCTAATAAACTTTTAATTTGCCGGTCCGTTTACTCCTCTTTTGAGTCGGGCAAAGTGGTATTTATAAAGATAAATTTGTTCTGGCTATTTCCAAGCACAGTTAACATAGAGCAAAAGTCAAACACAACCATAGCGCGTATAAAGTCTATCGGTCGATAACAGTTTAATGTTCGCTTTGACTAGAGGCTTCAGAAAGAGCATAAATCCTTACCGCAAATATTTTCACCGTCAGCCATTAGAAGAAACAAGCGTGCATTTATCTCGCTGTGATGATCGGAATCTGATTTGAGTATTCTTGCCTAAAATCTAGAAAATCGACTGTAAGAGAACACTCTAAATTTATTTTCTTTCATCCGCATTTTATCATTTATTTATTTATCGGGGGGAGGGGGGAACATTGATTGTTTTCTTTTAATTTCCTTAGTATCCGCATTTTTTCATCTGCATTTTATCATCTGGCCTCCTTCGCAGACGTTCTTTTGGCTCGTCACGCATTTTTCCATCCGTCATCCGCCATCGGCCGCCATCCGCCATCCGCCATCCGGTCATCATTTTACAGAGACCCCTTAATGTCTGATCTGGTCCCTCGGGAAACAGTTAGTTTTGTTTTGCCGAGAGAACATCGAGAATCGAGGGAAAACAAAACTAACTTGTTTCCCGAGGGACCAGACATTAAGTGCTTTGTTATACATCCAAAGGATGAACAAATTTAACAAACGAACGAAAAAAAATTTGCGTTAACAACAGACGCCTGAGCACGACTTTATTTCTTCTATAAAATACTTCAAATATAAAAACATATCGTAAACTACGGGCATGTTTAATCTTCGTTTTTCGAATAAAAAGTAGAAAGCGCCGGTTTTAGCCACAAACTGTTCCACTGTGTTTCACGAACTTTCGAAGAACTAACGACAAATTTCCTGGAATCGCCAAGAGTGAGCTTCAAAACATCACGCCATAATCACGCCACCGATCTTGGTCACTGCTGTACTAGAACAAAATCTTAATCTAATCTTACCGTTACCTTTGTAACCTTAACCTTTTTAACTCATTATACACATGCATCTCACTGCCACCTCGTGTTCATCACGAGACATCAAATCAAAGTCAGGGGTTTTCTTCCTTTCTTCGATTCAGTAAACTTTATTAGTTTTCCAAGATTTAGCAGGTTTTAACGCGATCGAGATGGAGGATGAGATAATCAAAGGGTTCGCTATCGCCACTTTGTTTTTACTCACGCTGTTGGTCGGTCTCCTCCCACTGAAAATTCGTCCCGGAGGAGTACCGGGAAATGCAAGGCAACGAATCCTGAGCTACTGTAACTGTTTCGCTGGAGGAGTGTTCTTTGCGACATGCTTGCTAGATTTGCTGCCGATGATCAGAGATAAATATCAACAAGCTTTTAATCTCGCCGGCATCCATACGGTTTTCCCCGTAGCAGAGTTCACAACATGCATAGGGTTCTTTCTCGTTTTGACTATTGAACAAATCGTGCACACGTTTCACGATTCTCCACTGCTGCACGGATCGCACGGGGACCACAACCACAATCAGCCACTTCTGAGTGAAGTACAACGGTCCGGGGACAGTTTCTATTCTTCTTCGAGCAGCTCATTCCGTCCTCAAAACCGCAAGAAAGCCAAGCCGGGCGAATCAAGTCTGAGGGTTTATGTTTTGATTGTTGCTTTGTCAATGCATTCAGTACTCGAAGGGCTAGCTCTTGGTCTGATCACAGACGTGGATCGTCTAGCACAGATTGCAGGAGCTATAGTCATCCACAAATCGATTATTGCATTTTCACTTAGTGTGAACTTAGTACAACACGAGATGGAAACGAAAACTGTCGTTAAATCAGCTCTCCTCTTTTCCATCATGGGCCCGATCGGGATAGGAATCGGTATAGCGGTGCTACATAATTCTACTGAACTCTCAAGCAGTTTTTCCTCAGGGATTTTACAAGGAATTGCAAATGGGACATTTTTGTTTGTGACTTTCTTTGAAATCTTCCAGCGGGAGCTTGCAGAACATGGCCACCGCCTTCTCAAGGTACTATTTATGATTATAGGTTATTCAGTCGTCACTGGACTCGTGTATTACGCTGATTAATGTTTTGAAACACAAAAATCCCAGCGTTCAACCGCATTCAGGACATGGGAATGGCACTGCTATTCCGACAACAGGATTTACAAGTTTTGTGTAGTGACAATGTTATATAAGCTTATTATAAAATAAATAAGCTATTTTAAACTAAAAGTTTAGCGCAATTTATTTGATTAAACAGCTACCATAAAAGCTTCTACTCATGACGATTTCTGAAAAAAAAAAAGACATTAAAAGCTATATCAGTGTAAAAATCATCAACCTCTCTTTGTCTGCCGGACCTCCAAAATATGGACTGGAGCTTTAATGGTAACTCATGATGATTGTATGTATAGTTTTGATTGTATAGGTATATATTCGAAGTATATTGAATATTGTATATATTTGAAGTAGTTTTAGAATAGTTAAATTTTATCATTTCATATTATTATGTATATCTGATTTATCATTAATAAGTAACTTAAGTAGGTTCCTCGATTAGTAGGCCGAGCAAGCTAGGCAAGCTAGAAGATTAGACACTCAAATAAAGTTGTTGATTGATTGTCAAAATTATGGGTACTTAATTGGGCTTACCTAAAACATTGCATTCTCTATGAAATAGTTGTCAAGTAATATTTAGAAGGAATTACATGTAAAATTATAACCTTGTGGTGATTAAGACGGTTCACCTTAAAATAATCGTCATCATTATTTTCTTTTCCCTATCTGGGAAAAAGGACCTTTATAAAATCACAGGCATATTGAATTTGACCCTAGATGATGAGAAGGGTCTTGCTGTCTGCAAACTGGAGTCAAGTGTAACCATGTGCCATTGGCCTCCTTCTTTGAGTCATAACACTGGAACAGATTGACTTAGGATTAAACATGTAAATAAAACAATGATCCTGTTATGGGGCAATTTTTAAATGAATTCCACAAATTGAAACGCCGCCGCGAATTTTCACATTCGACAAGAATACGCCATCGTCAGAGGATGTGGCGCAAGGGGTCTCTGTAAAATGCTGACCGGATGGCGGATGGCGGATGGCGGATGGCGGATGGCGGATGGCGGATGGCGGATGGCGGATGGCGGATGGCGGATGGCGGATGGAAAAATGCGGATGATAAAATGCGGATGGCAAAATGCGGATGAAAAAATGCAGATACTAAGAAAATGAAAAAAAAAAATCAAAAATAAATCAAGGAGAATAGTTAAATCAGATTTCGATTATCACTTCTGGACCTCTTCTGATGGCTGGCGTTGAAAATATTTGCGGCAAGAATGAATGCTCTTTTTGGCGCCTATACGCCCTATGGTTATGTCTGACTATTGTTCTATGTTAATTGTGCTTGTAATTATTTAGCCAGAACAAATTTATCTTACCACTTTGCCCGACTCAAAAGAGAAGTAAACGGACCGGCAAATCAAAAGGTTATTGAACTAAGCATGTTCGAGTAAGTCATTTTGTTGCCCATGTATTGTCTAAACTGCTCTCGAGGTAAGCTAAGCCGTCATTGAGTGGCTCCGGAGCTATAACATCATTGAAGGTAAGACTTACCTCGGCAATAGCATGATAACCCGGTCTTCCTAAGGGTAGGGGAGCAAGGTTATCCTTCACTCCTCCTTTTCCCCCCGTCCCCTAAGGTCATTCAGGCTGGAGGAGTCTGTGATGTCGTGCGCAACCCACACCCGTACAAATAATGTGCTTGTATAAGCTACTTAAAACGGGAACTTCTAATTTACCACAAATTTGTCATAATAAAGTAGCATATTCCCTTAGTGATGACGATTCCAGAGCATAGGCGAAGGAAGCAAGGAGGTATACTGAGGCAAGGGGCTTAATAACTCAGCTAATGAACATGTCTCCTAAGTAAGTTCAGCCCCACTTCAAATCGGGTGATATGCCTGAAAACTGTTCCGGATAAAGCGTTAACATTCAGTTACTTTCTATATTTTTCACGTGAATAAAATCAACAATTTGAAATGCACAGGCCAAATTAAATGAGGTAACCACGACAGAATTTGTAACTTCTAACGTAAGATAACGATACCAAACTGTCATTAAATCAGGATGCATTAAAAAATAACTATCAGAAGTGAATTTCCTTAATTTCTGGTCCACAATATCAAAATATTCTATAACGGTGATCACCAGAGTGAAGGCGACGGATTCTTTACAGTATTAAACTAAAGTTTCGCAGATTTCCACGCCGTGACAAGCTTCAATAAATTCAGGATCTTCAACCCGTCCTCACTGGTAGACTGTTCAGTTTAGGTTGAATGAAAAACGAAACATCACAACAACATAAACTTTGAAAAACTTCCATAAAATTTCGATTAGAACACATTTCTGAGTCTTTCTTTTACTTAAAATACCAATCAAAAGATATTCCTGCTAAATTATTGTTTCTGTTTCTTCATTTTATCTGTAAAAATTCTTGCCGCCTTTGAAAGGGTTTACTGCTCAAAACGTGTGATTCTATTTTTATCGCTAATTTGTTTGGCAATCCGGTTTCATTTCATTCATTTTCTTTTCAAAACAAACGTTCCAAGCCAGAATTGTGTGTCGCTATCCGACGACTCCATAGATCTCAGTTGCGTTCGTTTATGTTCATTCACTCGTGCTAGCCTTTAGAACGGACCGGCTGATGATAAAGGAAAGTCGAGTATCTCTTCTTCAATGAAAGTCTTCCCCATTTTATTCGGATCCGATGTAAATGAAGAAAAATAGCTGGACTTCTCCCGGACTGTCTTCTTTTTGAGAGAGCAACGCAAATGAATTTCCCTTCTATCATCATTTTATTATTACTTTTTTTTAGTTTTCTTTGTTTCCGTATCATTTCATCCGCATTTTTCCATCCGCCATCCGCCGCCATCCGGTCAGTATTTTACAGAGACCCGATCATAAGGCCGTTATCAAGTTCAAAGTTAACAAACACCGCGGTCAGATTACGCGTGCAAGCGACAAATACCCACAGCGCGAGGCGTGTGCGACGAAAAGACCTCAAAAGTTCAATGACAACCGTATGGCACGTTTATGGTAAGCTATCCTTCCGTTTTCACTTTTAAAAATGAAAAGAATGAGAAGGTCTTTTCATTGCACACGCCTCGCGCTGTGGGGAGGGGTAGAATGTTTATTTGTCGTTTGCACGCGTAATCTGACCGCGTGTTTGATAACTGAATTTGATAACGGCCTTATGATCGCTAGCCTGCGAACGCAGACTTATTTTCGGCGGAGACAAGCGACAGCCGGAAACACGTCACTTGCGCCACATCCTCTGACGATGGCGTAAATGTTGTCGAATGTGAAAATTCGTGGCGGCTTTTTAGGTCGTTAGAACAGAGCGATTGCAACGATTTTGGGCCCAAAGCTTGGTAATTTATCAACAACAAGGTTTATTTGAACTGCAAATTACTAGTAAGAACTTAAACAATAAATAAATTAAAAATACATTCAGTTGCTGGTCACCCAAAATAACTAAAGAGCTAAACTAGTTGGGTGACCACATTTATTAATTTAAAGTAAATATTAGGTCAGAAAAGAGGCATTTTATATTTTACATACTTAATTAAGGAGGTAGATGTATCGAACTATATTTGCCCGAGGCTGGATGGCGAAGCGACGCGTGAAAATATGAGAAATTGGAAAAATTCGGGGCTGTGTCGGGATTTGGCGGCGTTGGGAAGCTGCATGCCTTGTCTCTTTCTTCGGTGTTATGCGCTTATCATTGGCTTTCCCGGGGGTTGACCTTTGTGACGACACGAGAATATGCGAGGGGGAGAAGTATTCCCGTTTGCTTTGTGAGGCCGCGGAATTTTCCCGCCATGTCAATATTTTTCCCGCCATGTCAAGATTTGCTTTGTGAGGTCGCCGGATTTTGTGCGTGTTGTGAAAGAACAAATAATTTTTGTTTATAAGTTGGAGTTCAAAAATATTGCTGCATTGAAAGTTTTTTGCTTTTCTGCTGGTTCATTGTAATCGTTTGTCGGTTGGGAGTGTTTATTATAAATGGCTTTTTAGTTGAACAGAATTGAACTTTAATTTAAGGGAAAATCGCGGCGTAGAATGTAAAGCAGTGAAAGAGATGTATTAAATTTGAGCAGTTTTATTAGGTGAAATTTTTGTACATTTTTTAAATGGAATGGTTGAGACAATTAGGAGAGAGTGTTTGATTTATGAACTTGCAGCGAACGCAAATTCTTAGTGGTCCAACAGGCAATATAAATGGAACAGAAATAAGGCCCCTTTTAGCTGGCGACAGTGCCTATTCACAAACGAACTGGCTAGTGAAACCCTACCCGGACAGAGGACGCCTGACTCAGGAGCGGAGAAAGTTTAAAATCTAAAGTTCGGTGTGCTACGATCTGTAGTGGAACGAGCATTTGGCATGTTGAAAGTTCATTGGAGAATTGTGTTGAAAAAGGTTGGACAAAAAACGAGCATCCTAAGAAAGACTATGATTGCTACGTGAGTTTTGCACAACAATTGTATGTATCGTTTCAATAACAGAAGATAAACGATTAGATAAAGACAATTATTTTGATGCTAAATCTTTAAAAATGTCAACTATGGCGTTTGTTTGTTCCATTTGCCTGCTCTGGGCGTCACGGAACATTTCAGCTGATCGTTCAAATCTTGCGTTGTCCTGTTCCATACTCTTTTTACACATTTCAATAAAAGAACTCTGCATGCCAATCTGGAGTTGTACTTTCTCGCCTTTCTTTACTCAGGATGTTGAAATAGGGGAAGTCCTCTTTAATTTTCTGAATTCCATCTTCCACAGTCGAGCGAGATCGCTGCCTGAACTGCTTGAGTTCACTCGTACTCTAGATTCTGCTGCCGTTTCTTCACCTGCTGTAACATTCTCTGGCTTTCTGGACACCTTTCTTTATACGAAGAATAGATATCGTTCCGCATTTTTATTTTTTTCTTTGTGAAACTCCCCACAGCTTACTGAATTTGGGGGCCCACGCTTCAAGAAGTTCGTGCGTTTCTTTCTCAGTCCTGTCAGCAGACTTAACGCGAGGTTGTTTCGTTTTGTGTTTGCCGTAGCAAGTACTTCGACATCACTTGCAACTGAAGACTGAGGCGATGGCATGCTTCTTGCCAGTAGAATTGGTGATCATCGAGAAATGTTTATCAGTACGCCGAGATAAAATCATTTTAAGTCAGCTGCGTTAGGGGGCTAAAAAAAGCTTGCTTGACTTATCTTACAAACATCTCAAAAGTTAAAGGGCAACTCTTGGCTAGAAAACTATATTTCAGTAAAAGCTTCCGAATGTTTCCAAAATTACACAGGAAGCAAAAAAATTGAATTCAGAAGCTTTTTTACCGGTTAATTTTAACGTAAAACTTCGTATTTTACGTGACATTTCGCCATGGATGCTTCGATTATGATCACGAGATGTGATACGCCACAGGTGTGGAACCGCAACAAGTCACGAACATGGCTGACTCAAATTCTTGCAGTGAGAGCTCAACTTCTGCTAGCGACTCCACTGATTTTTAGAGAGCTATAGGAGGGGATATGTCAGGGGATAATTAAGAACCTTCTATGGTATTTCAACCCTGGCGTTTTGAGCCTCCAGGGAAAAAACAGCGAGACAGAGAAAGGGAGTAAAATATCGGCGACGAATGGTGAGTGAATTGAAGTCCTAAATGTACAGTTTCTTTCTCTATTACCTCGGCCAGTTGTTTGTGAGCTAAGACAAACCTGAAAAGCCTTGTTTTTATTTGCATGTACGCGAGAAGCTTAATTAAACATGCTTTTATACAACCAAACTGTTTGCTGCATTTTGTTGTTTATATTCGGTCTTCAAATATTTTTGCTCATGTTTATCACATCACAATAGGTTTTGACCTTTTGAGCTTCAGCCTAATGTACACTATCTATCTTGTGCGTTTGAAAGCTTGCAAATACAGAAACGCAAGTTAAATTCTTTGTCTCTTTTGTGTTACCGATTTTTCTAAATTCTGCTCGAAAACGAAGAATTCTGCCGGCGAAATGCCAGCTACCGAAACTAGACTATCCGAAATTCTGCGGCAGATTTTATCTAGAACATACACAGGCTTGCAGTTAAATGTGGACAAAACCCTGCTGGGTCTCTTCACTTCTTTTGTTGGGAGAAGGGAGTTTGCGCTTTCTGTAGTTGAAACAACTTGCCTCGAGGAAACTTTGTTCAAGGTTGTTCGTGCTTGTATGCGTAAAACTGTACTGAGAATGATTTTGTAAACTGATTACTGCCACCGGGACTATTACACGACCCTGCGTGATTTTATATTTATCGGTATAATTAAGTTGTCATGTTTTTATTTTGCAATTTCTTATCTTTTTGCGAAAAGAACCCCCACGAAAATCGAAAATTGTGCTGTGTTTGGCTCCTTATTACTTTCGCGTTTGCTTGCGTTTTAATTCATGGTTTGCACTTGAAATGGTCGTTGCGCTCTTCGTGTCTTACAACATTTGGCATGTTTTCCTTTAGTTATCTCGTCAACTGACATCTGCTCGAATCTGCACACGAAACTGTTTCGTGGTCAGGCTAGGGAGGGTGAAGGGAAAGAGCGTGACACGCTTTCATACCCGGGTTTTATGCTACACCCCAGGTTGCCTAATTTACAACAATTGTTTCTCAAAAGGAATCACAGAATAAGTACTTCACGCAACACTTCTTCTCTTAGTTATCCGGATATTGTTTTATATTTGATTCCCCATTTCTTCGTATAATTTTATATCCCGCGAGAGCGCCTCTGCTAGCGCGCGGGGTAGTGGCTTCTGACCTGCACGCAAATCACGCGCGCCTTTCGAAGGCATATACTTCAAAGAAACACTACATTTGCTGGTGGGAATTGCATTCTATTTTGCCAATTAACAGCAGGAGAAATCTGAGGGTGGCGACAACAGAATCAAAATATATCGGTCTGTTTCCGAACGCGTGGATTTCGCTTACATATAGGACATATAGAGGCTCAGTATTCCTGCTCATAAATGAAGAGATTTCTGACAAATTATGGGAGTCAGCACTCGCAGACCCTTTTCAATTTACTATCTATTCCAGACAAAAGGCATCTTTATCACGATATAGTGCAAGAGAGGATGCATCGTATTATAAAGCTATGTACATTTGCTGACCTTAGAAGGCCGATCAATCTGACGGATTTGTTTCGTTTCACGACACATGATTTACTCTTTTTAAGTTTATTTCCTTTCATATTTAAGCAGTGAAGCACTACCTTTTTTATCTTGGACATCATTGAACAGCATAGGGTCTCTCTCCTTGTCATTCTCATTTATGAAGAGACGCTTGGCGTGTTTTCCTCTTATCAGAAGCATGCAAAAGCAAATCTGCCTTCCACACCTGTGACGTAGCATCACGTGATGTACCAAAATCCGAACGTTTTCAAAATGGCCGCCAAATTGGCGGAAAGAAAATTCGTAGTAAATTCATTTTGGCCGATATCTTTAAAATTTTACCTTCTAAAGATTCCTGTGTGCTATAAACAACAAAATAAAAAAATCGGGGTTAATTTCCCAAGAGTTGCCCTTTAACAAGGTCAAAGACAGACCTCACGCTAAGTAACCCAGATAAGAAGATGTGGTGATATTCGGTCGGGATGGGAGCTGCAAACAGGAGCGGGAAGCAGGAATTTCAAGAAAGAGCCGGAGCGGGATTTTGAGAATCTTTACGGAAAGTTTTTTCGTAACTGCATAAAATGTAATTAACAAAATTTGACTGGAACAAATTGCTTGATCTGTGTAGCGGTGTAGGGTTTCAAGTACGGAATAGGTTAATAGTGTAGTGTGTCAAATTTATATAGTTGCGGTTACACATCGTCCTTTTAACATGGTAAAAGGGCTCTTTACCTCAGGAAACTCTCAAATAGAGAGGACGTTTTTTTGGTAAATATCATAAATAATATGTGCTCTGTCATTTTGTTTTTCCGCGTGCTTTGTAATTTTGTTTTCCCGGGTGTTTTGTCATTTTCATGGCCTGTTCGCCATTTTTATTTCGCGCTTATGAAAGAAAAAAGACTAAAAATTATCTCAGCAAAATGTTCCCCCAAGGTAAATTTATGGCGGTGTGAAAAAGAACAAAAGAATCGCCCATGAAAGTTACCGAGGCAAATAGGTAGGTTTTCCAAGTACCCCAAGATAAAATGACCAATCGTGAGGCAAACCTCAAAGATAAGCAAATAAAATAAACAGAGAATTTGAAATTAAATATGATGGCGTGAGGTTTAGATTTCCTGAGGTCAACTTTGCGTGTTCAAGGCAGGAAAAACGTGGTCTTTCTTAGAATCATGGCTTGATGGCTTGCTGATTTGTAAGTAATATAAATGCTATTTTTTTGTGGAAATTTGACGTTTACATACAACACTAGTCAAGGAAGTTCTACTAGTGCGTTTTCTTATATGTATTTCGATTTCATCTCAAGGTTTAGAAAAATCCAACAAAGAGATTTATATAAACGGAGTCTTCGCCTTCTATTTCTTCGCTGTCTCAAATATTAACATAACAAAGCAGTAGAGGACTGTCGAAAGAGTATAAATAATAAAAGCGAGATGATGCTAAGTAAGCACCCTCGTGTTGCCCATTTTCGCATTTCGCGCCGAAAACAGTATGAAAAATTGACCTTGGTAAAGTGTTAAGTGTGTGACCGCAAACACCTCGGTAACGTATTCCCGCGGTGAGTTTACCTTGGTGTTATTTACCTTGGGAATGCTATTTGCCTGGGTATGTGTAAAACGTTCGTTACAAACATATCGGCATTTGTATTTTCAGCGTTTTCGTCACAAGAAACATGTATGAAATACTCTATTTTCTGATATTGTTCTTTGATCGTTAAAAACGGGCAATAAATAACAAAAGAAATGGAAAACTTCGCAAAACGTTGGCGCAAGGAGGTGAAGTGGGGGACGAGTGCTTCGAGTAACGCTCAATTCCTCTTGCGTTCAGTTTGCGTCGGAAATAGAGAGGACTCTGTCATTTTGTTTTCCCGCCTGTTCGCCATTTTTATTTCCCGCGTATGGAAAAAGAAGACTAAATATTATCCCAGCAAAATGTTCCCCCGTCTCTGCTTTCCCTATCCCCGGATATGGTAAATTTTCTAAGAAAACCTATTTTTTAGTGGTGCGAAAGTCTTTAATGAACTCCCTGTAAATATTGCAAGCGTAAATAACATACAAGCTTTTTGCGGCCTAGCAAAACATTTACTTTTATAATAACTATTTAGTAAAGTATATTTTAATCCCTTTTTGACTGACACGAGACAGCCCAAAGGGCCTTTGATTATTTGAACCTTTTGTTTTATTAGTAACGGTCTATAAAGCTCACACTGTGAGTATTTACTGTTCCAGACAGTACCTGCCACTTTGTAACGACCGTTTATCTTTTGTTATGTAATTTTACGTTGTATACATTTCTATTTTTGTATTTGTAGCTTGGGTTTAAATATTGCCCTAGATTTTGAATTCTCAATAAACTGAAAATGGCTTGAGTCATGCCGAAACATGTCTTTAAAAAGTTGTTTCGTGTTTTTTAAAATAGTTACCGGTTAGTAAAGCCGCCACATTTTAGCCTGATTCTCAGACGTCCGAGGTCGATCGCTTAGAGGGAAAGCGATCGACCTCGGACGTCTGAGAATCAGGCTAGCCACATTTAGGCGTGAACACAATTCAACAGTGTGATCACCACGTGAGCACCTCTCCGAGTAGATTACGTAATGAGTTTATGCCCGCTGTTTATGCACAGTTATCCAGCAGAGATCGAACCCTGCAAGACAGAAGATGCTTACGTTTGTCAGAAGGAACCGGTTGGAATGACAATTGAATAATGGTAAGGGTTTTTCCAAAATCAGTAAAGCAATCGAAGAAGATGGAACTGGAAACGCAAATGTGTAAATGGTCTTCCGAATCGAAAAACAATAGACTTCCGGAGGAAGTCTACAATTTCGGAACGAAATTTTCGGGGAAATTTTCGGAAAAATTACTGTTCCATTTGACTTCAAATGGAAATTCCGGATTTCTTGGTAAGCACCCCGAGATTCACTTCTCTTTCACCTCGAGGAAAGAAGGTAATTCCAAGAGGAAATAACTTCTTGCGGGTACAAAGACCGGAGGACTCGCGTATAAGGCGATGTGGGCCATGTGCTCCTGCACCAGAATCGGTTCAGGGATATATGTGACTCAAGTTGATTTTCGCAGAAAAAAAAAACTAGCCCCTATGTTCTGTGCGGCTTTAACACTTACAAAAACGTATTATACGGGGACCGGGATAAATGATAGCGAGGCAATAGCAAGAAAGCAGAACAGATGGCACTATAATCCCGTCAATGGAAAATTGCTAGCTAGCCAGGAAAAGAAACTATTTTAGCACCAGTTCTCAAGATAGAAGGACACATGACGGTTATGATTACTTTCACCTATCGAGTTTAAGTTTCTTACAACGGCACTATTTTCTGTGGCTGATGGTCTGCACGTTTCCATAGCGCGTTTCAGCGCAGCATAAACAACGCCCTTTCTTCCTCAAAGGTGTCAAAGCGTTCAGGGTGAACAAAGCAGTTGTCGACACTTTCTTCCTCGAAGGTGTCAAAGCAAACTTGTATATTTTTAAAAACTTTAGTTTGCTTTTCGAATAAACTGACCGCAGCGCTCTAAATTCGTTTTATTTTTGTGTGGGATACCTTTGGTAGCGCCAACTGACCTAAGGCCGTAAAATTGCAACATTGTATCTTCCTGCAACGAATGGCATCATTTTCTGTGGCTGATGGCCAACTCGTCTCCAAAGCGTGTTTCAGGGCAAACAATGCACCTTTTTCCTCAAAGGTGTCAAAGCAATCAGAGTAAATAATGTAGTCGCCAACACTTTTTCTTCCTCGAAGGTCTTAAAGTATACTTGTATATCTTAAAAACTTCAGTTTTCCATAAAATTTTAATTTTTAAATTCTTCTTGATTTTCCCAACCCCTTTTCAGTGCAAACTATACAAACATACATGATCTTTGACATGTCCCATGTTATTCTCGCTCCACAGGAATTCGCAAAAAGCAACCTCATTGCAAATTACTGTAAAAATGCGTCATTTTCTCGTGATTGCCACACACTCGATTGTGATTGGCTAATTTTTCTCCTGATTTACATAGCTTGGCAAACACCAGCTAAAACTGCTGTCCTATTAAAACAACACACGTATTCATCACGAGATCTACATCAAATCGAAGTGAGGAGTTTTCTTCCTTTCTTCGTTCCCAGTAAAAGTTATTCAGTTTTCCAAGATTTAGCAGGATTCGACGCGATCGAGATGGAGGATGAGACAATCAAAGGGATCGCTATCGCCATTTTGTTTTTTCTCACGCTGTTGGTCGGTCTCCTCCCGCTGAAAATTCGTCCCGGTGGAGTGCCGGGAAATGCAAGGCAACGAATCCTGAGCTACTGTAACTGTTTCGCTGGAGGAGTGTTCTTTGCGACATGCTTGCTAGATTTGCTGCCGATGATCAGAGATAAATATCAACAAGCTTTTAATCTCGCCGGCATCCATACGGTTTTCCCCGTAGCAGAGTTCACAACATGCATAGGGTTCTTTCTCGTTTTGACTATTGAACAAATCGTGCACACGTTTCACGATTCTCCACTGCTGCACGGATCGCACGGGAGCCACAATCAGCCACTTCTGGGTGAAGCACAATCCGAGGACAGCTTCTATTCTTCTTCGAGCAGCTCATTCCGTCCTCAAAAGCGCAAGAAAGCCAAGCCCAGCGAATCAAGTCTGAGGGTTTATGTTTTGATTGTTGCTTTGTCAATGCATTCAGTATTCGAAGGGCTAGCTCTTGGTCTAATCACAGACGTGGATCGTCTAGCACAGATTGCAGTAGCTATAGTCATCCACAAATCGATTATTGCATTTTCACTTAGTGTGAACTTAGTACAACACGAGATGGAAACGAAAACTGTCGTTAAATCAGTTCTCCTCTTTTCCATCATGGCACCGATCGGGATAGGAATCGGTATAGCGTTGCTACATAATTCTTCTGAACTCTCAAGCAGTTTTTCCTCAGGGATTTTACAAGGAATTGCAAATGGGACATTTTTGTTTGTGACTTTCTTTGAAATCTTCCAGCGGGAGCTTGCAGAACATGGCCACCGCCTTCTCAAGGTACTATTTATGATCATAGGTTATTCAGTCGTCACTGGACTCTTGTATTACGCTAATGTTTTGGAACACGAAAGCCCCAGCGTTCAACCGCAACCAGGACATGGGAATGGCACTGCTATTCCGACAACAGGATCTAAAAGTTTGGTGTAGTGACAATGTTATACAAGCTTATTATAAAATAAATAAGCTATTTTAAACTGATAGTTTAGCTCAATTTATTTGATTAAACAGCTACCATAAAAGCTTCTACTCATGACAATTTCTGAAAAAAAAAGACATTAACAGCTATATTAGTGTAAAAATTATCCACCTCTCTTTGTCAGCCGGACCTCCAAAATATGGACTGGAGCTTTAATGGTAACTCACTATGTTTAATTTATTTTGTGATAATTATGGGTATTTAATTGGGCTTACCTAAATTATGCATTCTCTATGAAATACTAGTTGTCAAGTAATATTTTGGAGGAATTAAAATTATAACCCTGTGGTGATTAAGTTGCTCACCTTAAAATATTCTAATCATCATCATTATTTTCTTTTCCCTATCATGGAAAAGGGACCTTTAGAAAATTACGGGCATAGTGAATTTGACCCTAGACGAGAAGGGTCTTGCTGTCTATGTGTTGGGATTTCTGAAGTCTGTAAACTTGAGTAAACGGCCATAACCAATGTGCCATCAGCCTTCTTTGAGTCATAACATTGGAACGGATCGACTTAGGATAAAAATGTAAATAAAACAATGATCCAGTTATGGAGCAATTTTAAATGAATTCCACAAATTGAAACAATATTTCAGGATTTGTTTGGAAGTGATAAGACCAGTGATTATTTGCTATGGAAGACAAGCAACAAAAAATGATTAGGTCTGTCAGTTTCTACAGAGATCCTTGCAAGATGTGTTTAATCAGTACATTTAACAATATTTAGTTTTTTCCCCAACTGGGATCGAGGCCTTTTAAATTTCCTTAATGTGTAAAAATAAGGTCTTTAATTTTTTGTCTTTCAAAAACTTTAATTATCATTTCAAGAATCCTGAAAATTACATGGAATGATGAACAAAATGTTGATTTTAGATAAACCTGTGTTTATTTTCAAGTTGTAAACACAACAATATCCTCTTATCTTGTTTTTAGATATTTCTTATCTTTTCCTTGTTTGAGGTATGTTTTATCTTTTTTGCACACATATCTGAAAGAATTAATTTTGAGTGGTAAATATGAAACTTGATTGTACTTACTTCCTTTACAGAAAACGTTTATTCTCATTGCATTGCACTATCTATTACTTAGTACCACACATGTACACCTCATAAATAAGCCAGCATTCCAAACACGTGGCACTGAGCTTGTGTTTAACTGCACTAAATAAGATAATTTTGGCATTTGTACTGTGGGAATTTTATCTTGCAAACTTTTATTTACATAAAAGTTCATCCAATGATGTACAGTATTATTGCAAAGTTTTAAATTTGTGGAATGAAAATATATTTTTCGAGAGATTGATTTAAAAAAAGAAAAGAATAAAGAGATTTACTCAGCACTTTGGGTGTCAGTAAACTTCACTCTCGTCTGGGTTTTGTGACATGATTTTCAAACAAACCACTGTTTGCAGTGCTGTTTGGGAACAAAGCAAGGATCTAACAATTTGAAAGGTGAACAAGGGAGGGATGTCTAAACTAGCTAAGTAAGCAAAAAAGCCAGTTGGCAGGAATTTTCCAAACCTTGTTGTCAGATGAAACACCACACCACACTAAAGGTCGCCACACACGAGGGGACTGGTCGCAGGGACCGGTCGCAGGGACCAGTCCCTGCGACCAAGTCCCATCGTGTGAACAGGCCAATTTTCGTCAAAAATCCGGTCGCAGGGACTGAATTTTGGTCCCCGAAATCGGTCCCAAGAATTCAAACTGGTTTGAATTCGTGGGACCAGTCACAGGGACTGGTCCCCGCAATATTTTCCTTGGTCCCTCGTGTGAACAGGGTCGTGGGACTGGTCCCTGCGACCAATTAAAAATGAACCAATCGCTGATCAGCATTTTAAGCTCCCACAATTCTGCACGTTCGTGTTTGAAGATGGCGATGCCTAAACAGAGTAGTGAACAGATTGAACAGAATACCACTGAACAGACTGTTGGCATTAATATTGAAGATTGGAGCGTCACCATTACACGAATGGTAATTGATTCTTCGTTCATTAGAAACCGGCAATTCTTCGTCTTGCATCATCATCAGGGGCAAGAGAGTCTTTTTCTTCGCAACTCTCGAAGCCATTTTTACTCGATGAAAACAAAGTTCCTGCCAAATTTTCTCGCTAGCTGTCGTTAGCATGTTTTCGCGGCATTTCATGAAGAAGAATGCGTGACATCAGGTTTATGTTATGCAAATTTGATCGGATATTTTTTTCAGCTAGCCTGGAGAATACTTTACTTTTGCAGTTTTTGATGAAATGATGCAATTTATTTTTTTTTCAGGCATAAAAACACCAAAAGGAAACCTGATATCAAAATTATAAAATAGGAGCGGTTTTGAACAATGTCAACATTCCATGTTTTTAAAACAATTGTTGAACACAGTCCAGTAAGCACGCTCAGATAAGAACAATAACAGGAATAATAATGAATAATTTTCCATCTCCACAAGGTGGTAATCTTGTTTTATATATTGGAAACGTCATAAATACTGCTATCTTGCTGTGAAACAGGTCCCAGCGTGTGAACCCTTCAAGGGACCGGTCCTCGCGACTCATTCCATCGTGTAAACTCTACAGGGGACCAGTCCCTGCGACCGGTCCCCTTGTGTGTAGCGACCTTAAGGGCGCGTTCGTTTGGAATCAATCCGGAATAAGAATAATTGGAATAATGCAAGTTAGCGTTCGTTTGGCTGTTCTTCCTATTCCGGAATACTTGGATTTCCATTCCAGCTATTCTGCTCCAAGGAGCAGAATAGCCAGAATATATTCCAGAATATATTCTTATTCCAGAGTATTCCCAAATGAATGGACCCTAACATTGGCAGAGGCTTGATGACATTCCATTTGGTAGCAAGGAAATGCCCCATACGGTTGGGGATTACTCAAGGATAATAGTCAGTGATGGTAACATGCAAAGGATTATTTTCACACCTTGGGTTTTGGGGACTTTTTTGTAGGGGGAAGGAGGGTTCAAATATGTTCTTCCTTGAATAATACTCATCAGTGTAATTTTGATCAAATTTTTGCTTTCCCAAAATTTGATTATTGCTTTTCTCGTGGTTGCAGGGTATATACATATGTTAAATTCATGTTTCAATTTGGAGAACTATCAACATTACCTGTTGAATAATATTCTACAAACTCAAACTATGGTGTTTTGTCTAACATTTTGCCTTTGAATGATAAATGGTAGACCATTTGACTTAATGTTTGGCCAACTAGCCAGCCAAACAAACAATCCATCCGCATGTGTAGCTGCATGATTGTATAATGTATCTGTTACGCTTTGCCTTGGTCGTCCAAATGGTGACAAAACAATAAGAATTTGTTTTAAATCAGACACAAGAATGATAAGAAAGTTCTGCAAGGCTGCGTGTGTGTGTCAGCATCATTCCATTCATAACTGATGAATCCAGGGAAACCAGCTGAAAAAGTTAAAATAAAACATGAAAGCCATCTACTGTGGCAAAATGGAATTAGTTTCTTTCCTTAATCACTGTTTCACATCTTAGCATAATCATGCTGGTCAATGATTTGGCAAGGTGTCTTCTTACAAGATCAATAATAGCTACACTCTGCCCTGCACTCTGCACTGCGTGAAGCTACACTCTGCATTGCGTGCCTTTGGTAACAAACAATATGTCAAATTAAATATTAATCAAAGTTTTGATTGCATATCCCAAGGTTCATTTTATACTAACACAAATAATTTGATTCAGTGCAAACCATATAAAGGGTAACATCTGCATCAAGCCAAGTGGCCCAAAGCGCTGGAGCTTGTCCTGGTTTCAATAGCATTAAGTCCCTAGCAGTACGTATTTCTAATCCCCCCTGGATGGGATGCCAGTCCGTTGCAGGGTTACCCCCCAGCATTATCTTGCTGGTACCCATTTATACACCTGTGTGGAGATAAGCACTATGAGAGTAAAGTGCCTTGCCCAAGAACACAAGACGATGACCCCGCCCAGGGCTCAAACCAGGATCGTTCAATTCCGGGTCCAGTGTGCTAACCATTAGGCCACTGTGCCTCCTGACATATAGCCATGGTCTGTTGCAAAATGGTGATTTTGACTGGCTCTGCCTTCTCAGTCTATTGACTGATTAATGCATGGTGTAGGATTTATGCTTGGCAACAATATCTGTTGATAACAATTTTTATTGACTACAAGATGTGATGGCCCTATTCATATACAGTGAAATCCTGATTTCTTGATCCTCAAAGAGAAACAAAAATTGTTTGGAAAAATCCGGGAACAACTTTTCTTTCAAGTTATACAGAGGTTCAAAAAAGAGAGACTGTACAGTTCTTATATGAAGATAGTTTTGAGTGTTACAAAGGAGTCAAATAAATACCTTTAGTATACAATGGCCATATTAAGCCAGCCGAGTATCATGGATCAGAGCTCTACAAACTCACTTAAAAGGACCTGTTTCAGCCTGCTTTGTATCTAAATAGTTGATTAAGACAATACTCTTAAATGGAGGCACCGGATGAAACACTTGAACAACTAAGGATGGTCTAGAGGACTTCCAAATTGTGAGAAAACATAACTCCAAATTCTGTTCTTTTCCTGACCACTCAGGATCATTTCAAAATTTGGCAAAGGAAAAAAAATAAATGCAGTACCGGTAACTTATGGCTTGTGTGTATAACAGGCCAGTAAATTTTGGAGCATGGGAATGTTTCAGTTATGTACCAACAGTAAAAGAAAAATAGGAGGGGGATCAGAATGCTCAATCTTCTTGATTTGTTTGCACACCTATGTTCTGTTCTACAATATTTCAGAGATAACTACTTTTCTTCAGACTTTCTCCTAAGAATCGGTTTCCATTTGAGAGTCATTTACTTGATTTTAAGAGGAATCCTCCTGGCTCTGGGAGGAATCTGCCTTGTTGTTAGAGACATCTGCTTGGTTTTCAGGGGAATCCTCCTGGCTCTGGGAAGAATCTGCCTTGTTATTAAAGGCATCTGCCTGGTTTTCAGGGGAATCCTTCTGGCTCTGGGAGGAATCTGCCTTGTTATTAGAGGCATCTGCCTGGTTTTCAGGGGAATCGCCCTGTACCTGGGAAGAATCTGCCTTGCTATTAGAGACATCTGCTTGGTTTTTAGGGGAATCCTCCTGTACATGGGAAGAATCTGCCTTGCTATCAGAAACATCTGCTTGGTTTTTAGGGGAATCGCCCTGTACCTGGGAAGAATCTGCCTTGCTATCAGAAACATCTGCTTGGTTTTTAGGGGAATCCTCCTGTACCTGGGAAGAATCTGCTTTGCTATTAGAGGCATGTGCCCGGTTTGTGGATGCATCAGCCAGATTTTCAGAAGTGTCCATCTCACTGTCAGATTCATCTGTCTTATTTTCAGAAGGCTCTTTTTGGTTGAGTTTCTCTTCAAAGAACTTGAAGATCGAATCAAAAGCAACATGTGAAGTGCACTCATGTTTTGTCGTGCCTGAAGAGAAAAAAATATTTATTTGCAGTTGTCGCTGATGGTGGTTTCCATGCACTAAAATTATATGAATTCATTCAAATAACTTTATATATTTTGTGATTCAATTTTGCCCTTGGTACATTCTGGTATCTTTCATTGTTTTATATTCATTACCATATATTACCATACAGCAGAACAACGGAAAATATCAAATTGTACCAAGGATACAACTGAACCACAGCATATACATATTAAATCTTTATAGATTTCAGATCAGAAACTGTTAGGCTGACAAGTTGCTAGGCAGGAAACGAATCAAGCCTTGTGTTTCTGTACATAACTTGCAGTTTTTGTTAGGATAGGACAGATGTGAGAAGAGTTAGATGATCAACAAGTTGGAATTACACACACCAATGGCATATGAAGAGGTGCTCAAAAAGGGTGGGGGACTCAGAGAATAAATGAGCCTTTTCTTACTTGAAAAAGGCAAGGCCTGGCATTATATTTTCCACAAAAATGTGGGAAGGGCCCCCTTTCTAGGTCTGCCACTGCACTGTAGTGCAGCTAGGAACCAGTGTGGCCTGATGGCTAGACATTGTCAGGCTCCTGATCTGAAGGTTAAGAGTTAAAGCTTTGCCAGGCACTCAGATTGTGCTCATAGGTAAAGGGACTCTCTCCATGCTGGAAAGTATAAATAGGTATTGAGAAATTAAGGCATCCTGGGAAAATGCTTCCAGAGGATAATTCCCCCTAGCATGCCATCCAGAGAGATGAGCAGTGTTCCTTGTTAAGAGGGAGGTGAGGGAGTGGGGTACCTCTTAACTACCAATTTGTTTCAAATTTGTTACCAAGGAAGGTTGCTAACAATCATTTTTAAGCGATGACGTCATTTTATGACATCATCGGTTAATGCTGTAAAGCGAAAAAGCGATGGAATTTATGGAATTTTTGGTGTTACGATTACTCCCTGAATTGAACCGAAGAGCAATGGGAACTAGGTGCATTGTTTGTATTCTTTTTGAGATCCGCCATCTTGTTTTTTGGCAAAGGAAGGTATTTTTTTGCAGCTTGTATCATCACTGATCGGCATACCTTATTTCATTTGTAGCTGTTAAATTGAGATTTCGAGTCTGCAGTGAGTGTTGCACTTTATCAGTTATCGAATAAATTTGGCATAAAGTTAAGAAGTGATGTCTGTCGTGACTGCAGACGAAGCAACCGATTATTAGCAGTTTTGAAACATCTGTTGAAAAGGTGAGCCATCTTAAACCTTTTTTCAAGCGATGACGATGACATGATCGATTAATCTCGCCGTGCGAGTGGACAGGATCTGTTGTTGTCTGTTGTCTGTTGCCTGTTGTGATCAACCGATCTGTATACTCACCGAAGGGAATGCACAATGTGCGAGCCAGCGAGCCATGCGAAGCAGACCTGCGAGGCACTTGAAAACACATTGGTTAGCCTAAATAGCACTCCGGTTAGCCTAAATAGCACTTCGGTTAGCCTACAGTTAGCTCTTAGGTAGCTTGCGGTTAGCTTTTATATTGGGATAAGGGATTTCTTGCTTGCCCGGTTCACATGGCTTGCGAGTCATGCGAGGCAAGTGAGCCATTTCGGTTAGCCTAAATAACACATTGGTTAGCCTAGCAACACTCCGGTTAGCCAAAAAAGCACTTCGGTTAGCCTACAGATCGTATAGGTAGCCTTTTTGTTGGTATTTTTAAGTGCCTCGCAGGTCTGCCTCGCATGGCTCGCATGACTCGCTGGCTCGCATATTGTACACACTCGAACCGAATACTGGGAAAAGAAATCAAGTCAACTCAACAAGAAATCGTCGCATAGAACTCAAAGCAAAATACTCCTGGGCCGTTAGAAAGGACTAATTTAAAGCATAAACGAAAGAAACAAATTATATTTGATGCGTTCTATAAGATTTAGTAAACAGAAATCTCTCCATTCTTTAAAACAAAAGGTGTAAACAATTTTAGACAGCGTTTGACCTTGCATCGTATATATGTATCGTATATCGTATGTCACGCCAAGATAACGCAATTTTTTTTGAACAATCATTCAGCACAGAAATTGTTAGCCTGCGCAGCTGGCGGGATTAGCGGGCACAAGTGACTTTTTCTCGCGCGGGCGAAGCCCGCGTCAGCGAGCGGCGGAGCCGCGAGTGAAATTCCTGCCTGCCGGATTTCTTAGGGGTTTTGCTATCCACCCACTTTTATCGCCTTTGATTTCAAATTAAATAAGCCAATCAGAGAGTGAGGTGTAATACGAATCGCGTGAAAGGGCATTAAATTGACACTCATAAACAAACTCTTGATGGCGCAAGGATAATAACGCAAAGGACATTACGCCAAAATAGCCTCCAAAACGGGGCCCTAAACCCAAAGAAGGAGTTGTAAATGACATATGTAAATGACATATGCTAATCTGAAGGAGACTAATAGATGTGTTGCATTATTCGGAGGCAGTATTAGTTGAATAGAGCCTGCCTAGCACGGTTTCCTGTTTGCAAAGTTTGACACCTCTGGCTCTGCAATTTACCACATGTTTCGCTATTGCGGTTTGTTTTGCATTGGCTCATTGTTATTTGCAAGGTATACTTTAGCTCTGGAAGGACAAGATCTGATATATTCCGTGAAATTGTTGATAACTTGCATTTAATATTTGTGATGCCGGGCCTAGCCTGATTCTCAGACGTCCGAGGTTGATCGCGGCCGCTACGCATTCCCTTTATTTTATAACACTGTTGCAAGATGCACCGATGTACTGATCTCATCACAGATGACATATTTATCTTGCTTCGTAAGAGACTGTTGGTGGGTGATTCGCGAAAGCTAAAAGTTGGTTTTAGAGAAACATTATCTGTGTTGTAAAGCTTATACTCGGCTTGCATTAAATTGATCGGGCGGTTTGTCTCTTAAGGTGATTCCACTGAAAAAGAAGG
This sequence comes from Meandrina meandrites, assembly GCA_963693305.1. Classification (NCBI taxonomy): domain Eukaryota; kingdom Metazoa; phylum Cnidaria; class Anthozoa; order Scleractinia; family Meandrinidae; genus Meandrina; species Meandrina meandrites. Next base: position 27,142,149 of record OY855904.1, read on the forward strand.
AGTAATCAAAATTTTCTAAGACTTGGTCCAGTTCATAATTATGTTATGAGCATTGCAAAAATGCAATAAAAAATAGGGGTCACCGTGCTCGTTTTTGTGCAACCTGGATGGCTATTATGGTAAATATATGACACACGATGTTTATATAAGGAACCCTAGTAATCCGAAAAGGGAACTATCATTTCTAGAAAAAATCATTTCTTGCATTAAAATATCGAAGCAGTTATACAAAATAGACATTAATCTTACATAACAAACTATTTTAATTGAACTGGAATTAAGATTATAAAAGAAATTAGAGATTTTGCTGCGTGCGCACGTAAGCAGCACTACCAAAATACGTGATTTTTTAAGCATTCAAATTAAAATATCTCAAAATAGAATAATCAACTTTTCTTTAAATCGGGATATATTGTAGTCAACCGTATGTCATTTAAGTTAATGCATTAAAAAATGGGGGTCACCGTGCTCGTTTAGAAGAAAATAACCATTTATTTCCCTGCTAAGCTTAATCTGAAGGAAATTGTGTGCACGAGCGCTCGTGCGCGCGCTAAATGACGCGAAAAATCGTGCGCAGCAAGGATGCGCAATGCAATTCATTTCCTGAAAGCAACTAAATCACAGTCTGTTTTTCCTTTAGAATATTTTTCTGCTTTCGCTGCCGGGACATTTAGTGAATACATAGCTTCCTCTTTGCCTTCCTTTCCTCCGCATTCTCCATTTTGCCATCTGCACGTAAAACACAGACGTTTTCCCATGGGATGGTTAAGAGATATCGACTAACATTTGATTGACGTTTCACAGCTCTGAGCCAATCCGAAATTCGCGTGCACTGGCGAACGCATAATTCAAAAAAACCCACGCATTCCGGCAGGCGGGATCTCAACTCGACTCCTCACCAAACCCCTCGCTGCTTGGCAGCCAAGACCAAAGCATGAGGCCGCTAAAAAAAGCACTCGCTCGCGAAATCCCGCCAGCTACGCAGGCTAAGAAGTTGTCAGTTACTTTTATGTACCCTAATTTTTTGACAAATGTCCTGAAAATTATCAAAGACCCCTTCTGAAACGTCATCGCTTCTGCATCCATCGCGTGCCGTTTATTTTAGAAACTGGTCAGGCCTCTCACAGATAACCTATTTGCACAGGTTTGTTCCATTGATGAGTCCTTCAAGAGTTTCAAATCTTACCCAGATGTGACAAGTCACATGACCAGAACAGAATACCCAAAAACTCAAAAGTGCATGAATTTGAAAATTAGCGCCAATAGATAAAGGATGTCAACATGCTTAATGTGACATATAATTTTTGTGAAATTCGCATCATTATATAGCAGTTATAGCATAATAAACACCCATATTTACAGACTTTTTTCAGAAACATTTATTTTTTAAACAGTAATTGCATAGATCAGATTATAAAGAAGGCTTCGTTATCTCTGATTCATAATAAATATCAGAACTCTATCTTCTTTCCTCCAAGTTTTAGGGATTTTATCGCACAGTTTGGGACAGGCACTAGTCATGCATATGCTATAATAGTTTCTTCAAACCAGCTGGTGTCCTCCCAAATAAAATTCACCATTAGGCATTACAAAATGCTCCAAAATCGCTAGCTACAAAAATACCATCTACAGCAGTCAATTAGCAACTGCTCTGGATCGGTTGTTAAGGATCACCCCCCTTAATTCATGTTTCATTGGTCTTACCAGCTGACACCATTTCACAGTCGGCTCCTTTGAACAAAGACCTTACAGGAGAATCCAAAGGAAGGTCTGATGAAACCCAGTTACGCGAATTCTTCAAAACAGTGAAACAAATGCAACAAGTTAAATATTGTTATAAAAAAAGCTGAAATTTTTTCCCAACAGTGCATGCTTCCATTAGCTACTTTGTGGTCATATGACATCTAATAATAAAACCTTTCCTATAATATGTCCCTGAGCGGTAACATTGCAAAATCTATGACATCACAGATAACAGTGCACTGTTATCTGGGAATGTTGACCAATGACTGACTGATTTGTTCTCACATTGCAATTTGAAATGTCTTTCTTCAGGTATATAATATATATTTAAAAAAATCTCATAATGAGTCATCTCTCTGGAAACCAGTTGATTTTCTTTCTCTTGGGACCAGTTATTAACTGTTAAATACGCTTAAAGTTGTTTACATTATTGTCGCAAAGGTGGTTTACAGTCGAAACCGAAGAAGCGTGAACGCCAAAAATAATTTCTGGAATGTTTATTGTTCTACAACCAATCAGATTCGAGACGTTACCGCAACAGTAATTAGCAAAAAGGTTTCGATTCTTTTATCACGAAACGACTTTTTCGTCTACATTAAGTCTTGAGATCACCACCGATTAACAAACACTCTGGAATTATTACAGTCAAAATACTCAGCGCGTAGTATGTGCCGCTTAGAATTCCGGAAAAGTTTTGATTAACGGCGAACAGATTGCATTATTGGTTTCAAACATTCAAATTTAATTTGAATATTGTAGATCATCCAACCGTGAACACGTGAACACGTGAGCCTGTCAGAAATGAAGCAATTTGATTGGTTTATTTTTTACAGGTTCACATGCTCACGTGTTCACTGTTGGATGATCTACAATATTCAAATTAAATTTGAATGTTTGAAACCAATAATGCAATCCGTTCGCCGTTAATCAAAACTTTTCCGGAATTCTAAGCGGCACGCGCTGAGTATTTTGACTGTAATAATTCCAGAGTGTTTGTTAATCGGTGGTGATCTCAAGACTTAATGTAGACGAAAAAGTCGTTTTGTGATAAAAGAATCGAAACCTTTTTGCTAATTACTGTTGCGGTTTGTTGCGGTAACGTCTCGAATCTGATTGGTCGTAGAACAATAAACATTCCAGAAATAATTTTTGGCGTTCATGCTTCTTCGGTTTTGACTGTAAACATTGTTGTATGATAAGAAATAATTCATGCTGTGTTGCGAGTGTGTTTTACCCTTTTCATCCAACGTAGAAGTTTCTTGTCAGCCCTCTGGTGTGCAAGACTATGCACAGAGTCTGTAAATGCAACAGCTTTTATTCTCTCCATGATTCCTTCGCAATTTTGTAGCTAAAAGAAAGAAATAATTTGCTTAGATGTGAATATTATTAGAAATCCCCTTTTTGGTCTCAAAAGATCAGAGAGGAACATTAAGTAGTTGTAGATAAACCTTTGTTTTTATAGCCTGCATAGGTGGCAGTTTTGAGGCAAAAAAGGCAAAACCAGGCAGTGGAGCGCCAAGAGGAATGAGGAGGAGGGAGTGGCATTCTGTTTGAAGCTCTGTCACTCGTATTCTGTCTTTTGTAAGTCAAACAAGTACAGCTCTGTCATCATGACGATCTTGCAAATGATAGCATTAATAATGTTTAATTTACCCCTTCCACAATGACAATTCCTCCATAACTGTGAGCCACAACAACAATTGTTTGTGCTGCAGCTTTGGAAATGAAGTTATCCCACACATAGACAAAGTGCTTCTCTGGGGATTCACTACCCTTGAATGGAAAAAAAAAACCGTCAATGGCAAAATCCATGAAATAAAGATCTCTAGGAAAACTTACCTCAAGTGTGTCTATTGTATACAAATAGTCATGAAGAAAGTTCTTGGCTTACGATATCAAACATGCAATTTCTCATCAATCATTGCCATCCCTCCTTAGCAAATATAAGGCCAAAACATGATTATAATCTTTTTTCAAGTCTAGGGGTCATTGATAAATAAAGTCGTAAAAATTTCCAGTTTCTTAAAAATTTTTGTATGACTCAGTCACAGAATGACTGCATACTTCTAGTCTAGCAAGAGCTTCTCTCAATTTACCCTGGTAAAAATTGAAAGATCCTTCAAAATCTGTGGTAAGGATTGATTTTATACCAAGTCTCTGACAGGTCTCATGATCTAAGATGATCCTCAAAAGATCCTTTTAATATTATGGTAAATCCTCATAAAATCCTTGAGGATTTTAAAAGATCCTCTTTGTAAGATCAAGTATCCTTGTCTCTAATTATCCTTTAATTTGGGGTGAATGTATCGTGCAGTGGTGTATGTGGCCCAGGTTCAAATCAAGGACCAGATGTCATATGTGTCGTTGAGTTTGTTGTTGGTTGTCATCATTGTACCAATGGCTTTTCTCCGGGTTCTCTGATTAATCATTCCTTCCTCCACAAAAGCCAATATTCATAAATTCCAATTTTGATTGGGAATTAATACAAAAAGACCACAGGTTTGTCAGAAGTAAGATAGTTAAATGTATTTCCCTCATAGAAGATGTTTACAGACACATGTAATTAAGTATTATATATATTTTTTACAACTAAATATTTAATGAAATGGAAGCAAAGGGCACCTACCCTGATAGATGTTCTTTTTTTGTTTTTCTTCACATAATTTTCATTGCCATTTGTGACAAGTACTCCATAACCCTCCTAGTATTAAAAAAATAATTAGTTTTAGTGTGATATTTTGTGACTTTTGTTAATTTAAGTCATGGGAAGAAACGTGATAAAATTTAGAAAGATTAAAAGGTACAACCAGTATCCTATCACTAATCAGTTATAAAATATTATGTAGTTTCATAAGCTAATTATTTAAATAAATAAATAAATAAATAAATAAATAAATAAATAAAAAGTCTAAATAAAAAGTCTAAATAAAAAGTCTTTATTCATAGTTTTAAATCAAACGTTAAAACTTACCAAGTCATTATAAATTAAGATGGAACTAGCTAGCTATTTAGAATAAAAAAAGACATCTATTTACAAAGCACTTCTTAAACCTTTCTGTGTTAACACGTGGGATCTGGTAAGGATGCGACCTACTGCGTAGAGCCCGGTTCTTAAGTGGGGGGAGAAGATCCTGCAAGGGATGCGAGATTATAATCCTGTGTAAGGATCTCTCAGAGTTGTTTCCAGCCAGGAATGTTCATTTTTTTCAATACAGCTTGTGACCACATCAAAGAATGAAAATAAACCACATGCCAAATACAAGCAAATACCAAACCTGGCTCGCTCGCTTGATGTATGGCAACATTGTCCCGCTATTCAAATCATCATTAATAATTAATCTAAAAAAGAAAACAATGATCATAAGTCATTTCTTCGCTAACACCCGACATTGACCTACAAATGAATGTAATGTTAAATATTCATAACAAAGTGGCTGATCAGTTGTGCCAAAAATACTTCATTTAAGGGGGCCCTTCTTAACTACAGATCTAGAGCAGTTCTAAGGAATTGCTGAAGATGGTTTTTGGTGGCAAGTGATTTTGGAGGGTTTGGTTATGCTAGGTGGTGAATTTTTCAGGGGATACCTACTTTGAAAACATTGATATTGTGTGCGTGTAACTAGTGTAAGTTCTGAACTGCACAGAGTTCTGTTTGTTTTTTTAAAGAACCAGACTGAGATAACATGGCCTTCTTTATAATCCTGTGTATGGAATTACTGTATCCTTTTAAAATGAAATGCTATTGAAGAAAGCTTCGAAATACAGGTGTTTATTCCATCATAACTTTTATAATAAATGCAATAATACAAAGCATTAAGCATGTGGACCTTCTTTATCCATTGGCACTGATGTTAATTTTCAGATTGATATTATGCCCTTTCAGTTTTAGGGTTTTTATGTGGACTTTCACACGAAGTGTGCAAATCCACATATTGCGATCGTGCAGTTTTCCCGATTGGGACGTCAATTTCCGTGATAACCCGTGTCAGCGCTTTCGGAAGCTTTCGAGGGTGTTCGGAAAATCCGAAGTTTTGGAGGGAGTTAATGTTAAGTTGGACGTGAACCCGGGAAATGAACTGCCCACGAGACGCCACAATGAAAGCATCACGCATGCTAAATACTTGACTTTCATTAATCTTTATATTTGCATGGCGTTCGACTGAACTGCAGGCAAAGGTAACGCTATTTTTCACACTTTTCGCGCGCCATTTGTGTTCGACTGGACCTCAGTTGCTGTATTCGCTTGATTCGCATACAATTGAAAACACTTGATTAGCATTATTTAGCAAATATATGGATATTTGTTGTTTTGTTTCAGCTTTGCCACACAGAATCTTTAGAACGGTAGAATGGATACACAACGAGTCAAAACAAAACAAGTTCACTAATCATGTTGTTTTCCCGGGGCTTTCCCGCATTCATTATTGTCTTGGATTTCTCCCAAGTTTTATTTGAATAACGCAATCTGACTGATGTCGAATTCAAAACTGCTGGTAAAAAGTAAGTGCGAATCGCATAAAACTTATTTTGAACCGAAAAATGTATGTATTGAAACCGTGTGGTAAACTAAATTACTGATAATTATAAAACGTGTCGTTCGCAACTCGCCGACTCCACTCGAAAAGTAATTCAAGGACGATGATAATTTTAGGTTGAAAAAAAGTATTCATCTGCCTTCTTGCATCAAGAAATTATTAGTGAAATCTTGTTGAAAGGCGATAAAAGCCATCACGGAAAATTTATATATAAAAACAATGCATTCAAAGAAAATGAGTTAATTAATGAGTTCAGCTGTTGTTTACACAAGCGTTCAGATGAAATGTCACGCAAACAAAGACAGTCTACATACTCCGCGAAATATTTATTTATGAATGGACTGAAATTAGTATCCCCGATTTCCAGCGGTAAGATTTTGTTTTTCTTCTTAATAACTAATTTTATTGTTCTAATTTCAATGTAAAGATCTTATTTGTCTATTTCTAGTAACCCCCCCAATAACCCCCCCCCCCCCCCCCGCAGGAGACTGTCATATGAATGGTCCCAACAGACATCTTCTTTTGGTTTTAAGGACATGTTGCCAATGTTTTTATCCATTTAAAGGTCAAATGAACCAAAATTTCGAATTTTCTTTTTTTTAGGCTAATTTGTTGATTACGAACCAAATAAACATATTCCGAAGTTTCGAGGGAATTGGACTTGTAAAACATTGTAAAACAGAGAAATTTCAAGTTGAAAAATGCCAGAAGTCCATAACTAGAAGTCTACATCTCTGGTAATAGGCTTTGAGATATGTCTTTCGCGTGTACCTCGCGCTCCTCGCGTGTAGGCTATTTTTAGAACAGCTTTGCCGCGAACAAGTAGCCAATCACATTGAAGTATTTTTTAATTCGCGCCTTTGATTGGTTGAACAAATTTTTGAAGAAAAGCAGAACTGCAGAGGACGAGTGAACTCGAGCGAACGGCATTACGAAATTTCTGTTTGTTGGTCATCGTAATTTCCGTTTTGTGAGGATTAAATCGTCCGGACAAGAATCATCAGGCCATCTTTCATCGATGACGATAGCATCGAAGTTGTAAAAATTCGGAGCATCCAAATAAGCGAGAGGACCTCAGTGTTTTGGAGTCAGAATACGAAATGGCAGCGGGCAAGATAGACTAATTCCAAGTCAAATTCAAAATGCGAAGACACTAAAGATTAATGGTACTCTCAAGATGAAGACAGGCATTAAGAGAGCAAAAGTGCATTTTGGCACAGGTTCGTTGCTATTTTGAAAAACAAAACCGTGGTCCCTGAAGCGCTCAACATCGAGCGCGGAATGAACAGAATGAAGTTTGATTCGTTTGAGAACAACATTCAGAGAAAACGACAAGTTTGGCGAGTTTCGCATGTTTTTGGAATTATAAGGACGGCATGAAAACAAAAGACTGACTAAGGTAATGTACTTGTTTTAATATGAATAGAAATACGAGTTTAATTCATCGAACAATGATGATTTCATTCACATCCGTCAAAAGTTTAATTCAAGTTGTGCTTCTCGGGCACTTCGCAGTGTGCAGCTATTGTGTTGTGTATGTTGTTCAGTATTTTAACACGAGGATATGCTGTACAAAATAAAGACACACTTAACTACTAAAAGTTTGGGGAACTTCTGTTCATAAATTCTCTCGGAAAAGTCGACCTGTTTGTTTTGTGAGTTTGTCTACGGAAACCCGGCGATGGGTTGCTTTTTCACTCGCCTTCAAATGCCACTAAACAGACGTTTGAAATCACTATCTACGAAACTACTTCTGTCGAAATGTGAGAATTAAAGAGAATGGCCTGTCAAGTGTTTTGATGTGATTTGATTTATTTCACCTGCCACTTTCCAAAATATTCGGCCGCAACTTAGAACTTCAATCGTGTCGAAATAGTGGGTTACGTCATTTTCTCGCGAGACATCAGTTTCTAAAAATAGCCTACACGCGAAAGACATAGCACGCGCCCCAACACCAGATGTAGACTTCTAGTTATGGACTTCTGAAAATGCTTAGTTTTGGCCTTCATAATCGTAGAGCGCTCGGGAAAATTGTCGGGAAATTTTCCGAACATAAAACTGTGACGTCAGTATTGGTGCGCTGTGAAATTGCGGGAAATTCGAAGTCTTTTAGTGATGAAGCTCACAAGAATGGAACATCATGGTGTTTTGTGCAGCACTAAACTGCTTAAATTATAAGTACGTTTAAGTTTCCAGCAAATTCAAAGCTCAGGAAACAATGGATTCTGAAAATGAAAAGAAAAGAATTTCAGCCAGAAAAGAACTCTCGCATTTGTGCGGTTCATTTTACCGAAGACTACTTCAGAGAAAATCTGGCAATACGTAGGTTTCTGGGTTCTGATTTCAAGCCGCTAAGACTCTACCTCAAAGAGGATGCTGAGCCGCGGACTATTTTTTTTTTGTTCGGAAAAGAAATCACGGGGAAGAATTTCTTCCGAAGCACAAAGACCCCACTGTCCGTTTGGCTTTTGCTAAACGAAGGAAGTTAGAGGTATGCATTTTGCACCTTTCTTATTCTACCTAGAGCTAGATAGAGTATTTGTTATGATTATTAGCACTTTTACTTTGTTGATTTGGCTGGTCATGATCAAGCATTAGAATTTGAATTCGTTAGTTCAATATCCTCGTCAAATAATTTGCTTCCACGCACGTGCACGTGCTTTTTGACCCGTATAAAATTAAGCTTCAAATGTTGTATTTATGTTGGGTTTACAACCGTTAATTTCGAGCCCTAAATAACATGTACCGGCTAAATAAATACGGACCAAAAAACAGCTAATACAAACAGAACTCACAGTGTCCGCGGGGACAGTGTGTAAACGCTCAGTATTTATTTCAACACTGAATTTTCCTTCGGCTGAAAACGAAACGAATTTATTCATTGACAGTTTTACCCTGCGTGATGCTTTGCAGTTTCGAATTTGCATTGAGAAATACCCTTTCATTCAAGTTAGATTTTTGTGTACAAATTTATTTTTGTGTTTTGTGTGACTCTCGAGTACAGAAAAGAAACAGTGAATTCAATCTTAGTTTTTGGCCACATCCTAGGATACCTTCGCGCTGCATACCGATCCAGGTTGCAAGCCGCACACGTCCTGATAAGAATTACGTGCAAATCCAAAAAAACTGCATTTAGATTGGGGTATATAACAAAACTAATTGTTCTATACCAAGCTGAGCAGACTGATGATTTTTATACGCCATCCAGTGTTTGAAAACCTCCTATATCGTACAATGATTACAATTTTACTCAGTGCTTTGATAATTATTATTTTTTTAAACTGGATTACAATGTCAGTAGTAAAAAATATAACAACCATGTTTAAAAAAAGCTTAGACTCTTTCAGAATTACTTAGTCTGACTCAAACTCTCAAACTTTACATTATTCGCTCTTTAAAAGACGATCGTCTCTTCGATCGCAAAGCCGTGAAATAAAACTATTACGTCACAAAATTCAAAGCTCGATCCATTCCTTCCATTCCAGTGCGTGGTCATTTTGAAAACGTTTTCGTGAAGTCTTCGGAAATCTTCGTAGTTTTTGCTATAATTCGCGCTTTTAGGCTCAGAAAGCACAATTTCTTCTTAAGTTTAGTTAATAATGAGTTCTTCTAGCGTTTGGTTGCTTTAAAATCGCTAAAGGAAGAATGTCGAAATTTTAGTTCATTTGACCTTTAAAGTGACTGTAGCTCTCTTTTGAATTGTCTGTGTTTTTAAATGGTATCTCTAGCTTGGGGGCTAAAAAAAAGTTGAGCCACGCCCAGATTGCCATCCTTTATGGGAAAAGTAAAACTCAAAACAGCAAGGGACCGCCAACGATAATGCTGCTAATGTGGGATATACAAAAGATTCTATCAGCCGAAAAAATAAAATAACATTACAAATAATACAGTAGACTAATACTACGTAAAAAAGTAGACTTAGAGAGACACCAACACGACAGCTGTCCACAGTTGCAGCCGTGCTATATCAATTCTGGGGTCCGTTTCTCGAAGGTCCTGAAAAGTTTTCGCACCCGGAAAGCCATAGCAAAATCTTAAACCTTATGATTACAGAGGTGTCTAATCTATGATATTTTTTTAATATGAACAGAAGTTCTCTTCAAACAAAGTTTCAGGCCTATACACTTCTCTGTTTTTAAAATACAGATAACTAAAAGTGACTTTGCGATCCCAAAAGGTCTCCGGGGCTTTCGAAAAACAAAGTCTACTTTTTTACCTTGTATCAACCTTGCTGTATTGTTTATAATGTTATCCTTTACAGGAGTAGAATCAGTAGATCAAATTCTCCGACGAACATCCCTGTCCTTTTCATATAATCATATAGAGATACTGTCGGGTCTTGTCCCAGGTTTTCCGCTTCTCTGACACAATTTAAATTGGACTGCACTTCAATGTTTAAGGCGATCTTCAGGGTAAATTGCAAGGTGTGTTCTCAAAACGAAAAAGTAGTTTTTCTTTCGTGATCATAAGAAAAGTTGATTGATAAGTTTTTTATCATCTCGAGTTTCAAGTGACTGTCAACTCATATTTGACCGATACTTAGACTTGCCTACAAGTCAAGCTCACAGAACGCGAAGTGCCAGAGCGCCGGGGTCTATTGCCAAACCGGAAACAAGAAGCAAACGTCTTTAAAAACGTCTAACATTGGCTCATCTACTCATTTGTTATCAAAAGCAAATGAAAGTCCACATATGTACGCATTGCGGACCCACTTTTATTTCTATTCTGGTCATGTGACTTGTCAAATATGGTGTGATTTGAAACTCTTCAAGGACTCTGCAATAAAACAAAGTTGTGCAAAAAGCATATCCATAGGAGGTCTGGTTTCCAAAATATGATGGTTAAAAACCTTTCTTAGCAACAAATCGGCAGTTAAAAAGGACCCCTCATTAAGATCTTGTTTGTCATATTATACCTCCTTGCCCACTGCCCTGCTCTAACCACACCACTGCCATGAATAAGAATCATAAGCTTGTCATTCGTCATTGCATCGTCACTCATGAAAATGAAATTTGTACTTTCATCTTCTTTTGCATCAACCTGCAAGGAGATGGAAACAAAGAGACTGACTGTGTTTGTGATTTTGGGAGAGCTTAGATAACATATTTAGATTTAAAATTATCAGGGCTTTTATATGGTATATGCTATATACCGGTATATGCTACATTTAGAGTCACTCACTGGGACAACATGTCTCTTTAGTTTGACCTCCTCTTCCAGTAATTGGTACACATACTCAGTGATCACCTACAAACCAAACAAAAAAAAGTTAGCATATTATTTTTCATATTAAGTCAAGAGTGGAAATTTTTTCCAACCTTATCTAGCATACTAAGAATCTACTAGCCTAGGAGGATTATCAGGCAGATTCTGATTGTTCAAAGGGTGGATGACGCTTAGCTATCCAGTGGATAAATCGCTATCTAGTAGATAAGTGCTGACAAAACAAACTGTGCTAGCTGTCCAACCGCTGGGTAGTGATTGACCCAGTTCATAGCCTTATCCATCCTTTGAACAACCAGGGCCTGCTGTTAACTCCAGTATCTATAGCATGGAGCATTTAAGATAATTACTGCGGGCAGGGATGTAGCTAAGATCTTGTTAAAGGCTAATTTCACTAGCTGCCGAAGAAAGCTTATCACCAGCTGAAATTTCACTTGTAAGAAACAAAGACCAGGGGGTAATTTTGAAGGTACACAGACCATAAAACCTGGCAAAGCTTGTTAAAGAGCACACTTAAGATTTTTTCTTAGCTGCCATCACAGGTAAACTCGCAGTATTTTCGTGGCTAGAGAGAGACACTGTGGGAGTACACTGTATATCTTTTCAAAGAATTTGTTTGCCTAGTATAAGTGATAACATCTATAGCTTGCCAATCAATAAATTTTAAAACAATATGTCAGCAATTTATACTACTAATTTTTTGTAAGTTGTTCAATATACCTCTCCAAGTGCTTCATAATGCTTTTGGTTATAACCCCTATCACCTTCTTTTACTTCAAATTGAAATGGTTCACCAGTATTAATGTTTCTCAACTGGCCATCTGAAGAGAGATCAATAAAAACAAATCTATTGATACCAGACAAGATCTTAGGTTGGACTAAAATGAGCGCACTTGAGGTGCTGGGAGTTGATGACGTTTCAATCATTTAAACGCGCTTGAGATTCTGGGAGTAGACACTTCCTGGCTGAAAAGAGTAGTGGGTAATGATGACATCAGAACAGAGGCAGGGCTGTGCTCTAAGGGTGCCCTGGTGCCTCAGGCGACTTACTTTTGCCTTTGGGCGACCAGATAATCTTATTTCTTTCATATAAGCTTTATGCTGGGTACCCTGGATCTCATAATTTGGAACCTTTAAATTTGGGCTCCTTATAATTTTTCTTAGAGCACAGCCTTCAGATGCTTGATTTTATTGATTAATGCTAATAAAGGACAGTTTGACAGTGATTGACTCCTTGCAAATTGCAAACATAGGAGCACATGGTTTGTCGAGGTGAGAAATCCCGACGATGCTTTCATAAACATTCCAGTTACAACAGTTTCAGCATTGCTACAAAATCAGATGCTTAAATTGTTTCACAAGTTGCACAGTCATTTTGTAATTTCTGTTAAACTGTAGTGTTTCATTCAGTAGTACCTTATGGCTTGGATACGGAGGGCAACCTCATCCCGCATTATGGCATTTAAAAAATTGATTATGTTGTATTTTGTGTGTTGAGAGAGAAAAGAGGTAATTGTGAAGAACAGCTCCCCAAACAGTGGGTCGACTGTTGGTCGTTTGTCGGCCGAGAGTCGACTGACAGACAGCCGACAAACGGCCGACAGTCGGCCATCCATCACAGATTTTGGCTAATGTGCAGGCCGTTTGTCGGCGGACAGTTGGCCAACAGTCTGTGATGTGTCGGTAAGTGTCGGTGGCTTACCTTCACGTTTTTTTCTAAGTTTTCTTCAAATGCCGCCCCCGAGATGTATAATAAATTGAAAAGGAAGTTATATCCTCTTCAGTTAAAGTAGTCACTGCTTAAAGCTGGCGTCAATGTTGCCAAAAGCGACCCGACTATTTACGGGAGTAGAGCATTTCATTTCTACCGTAAAATGTCTGTTTTGGGAAACTGTTGGTCGTCTGTCAGTAACCTGTTGGTCGTCTGTCGGTGGCCTGTCGGCCGACAGACGGCCAACAGTCGGTTGAGGGGAGCTCTTCTTCACAATTACCGACAAAGACAATGTAAAAGTACTGAAGATTTTCAAGAGTGGGGCAGTTTTAGTGTGAATTATTCTTAGTTTAGTTATGATTACAGGGAATGGTTAATACTTGGTGTTCTTAAGTCAGTATTTGTTGTCTCAGCCTATTACGTTGTATAACTCCACCACCAATACTTTTTGATCCTGTTTGGCAGTACAAAGGAAAAGCATCAGAAAGTTGTAACACAATGTCAAAGATTAATCAAACACTGTTGAATGGCACTGACCAGCAATGCTAGCTAAAAAGGTTAAATCATGTTCAAGTCTAAGGCGTTGTAGAAATCGGTGACTCATCTACGTTAACACTCAAGCTTAATTTCGGTTTCATAGCATAAGAGAAAGCAGGAATATCACAACTTCACATAGATGGCATGCTACTTTAGAATTAAGGTGGCTTTAACTTTTTGATACAAACCTTCATTGAACTTATATCCAAATCCTTCCAAAGTTTGTGGGAATTGCCTATCTTTTTGAAAGCCCAAATCTGTGGAGAATAAAATTTAAAGACTTATTATGAGAGGCAGGGGCTTACCCCCAGGTTGTCTTAACCATTTATCAGTACCCATACCCTGACAACTTGATGTAGAGCCCAATGCGCTAACCATAAGACCACTACACCTTCCGCAGCTGCAGTCATTTGTACTGGGATAAAAAAGGTTCACTGCACCAAATGCTGCAAAATCACATATATTTCAAAGTATAACAAGGCAGATTTTAAATACAAAGGATAATGTCTATCAAGGCTATCCTTGTCTACCAGATAGTCTACATTCTACTGGACTTGCAATCTTTCTTCCCTTACCATATGCTCATTGTTGGAAGATTTGTGAAAGGGAAACAAGCATTTGCATTACAAGCAAGGAATATCCCTGCACCACTGACAATATTATTACAAACTCACATTGCCCCATGTTGTCTTTCTCTGGCTCTAGTGATTCTGACATTTGATGACAGCTTTGATCACTTCTTGCATCACAAGTTTCTTTCAAGGTTCTGATAGGGGACAGCTGCAGCCAGAAAATTAAAAAAAATAATCTATTAAATTAATTCTCCAAGTATAACAGACCTGCTTGCATATGAAGCATGCCATTTCCAAAAACTTTTCAACTAAACCAAGAGTTGAGTTGTGTTGAGGTTTAGACTTCTACCATCTAAATCTTGAAAATAACACACCTAAAAACATACTAATTAAATGCTTAAACTGAGGAAATGTTGTTTTTCTTTTGGGTTTAAGCTGTGATGATATCTAGGCTAGTCAAGCTCACCTAAGAAACAATTTGCCATCTCTTTCGTTTCCTTATTATCAACAACAAAGTCCACTTTTGGCGGAGGGCAAGTTTTCGCGCAAGTCCAGTTAATGATAACATAATAATAACACTTTATTTATATAGCGCTATTTCTATTGCTAACCAATAGCGCTTTACAAGTTTATTAAAAATTACATATCTATATTAAAAAAGTTACAATTTTTATATAAAAAATAAAAGTCTTAGATCAATTAAAGAATAAAAAAAAGCTAATTCGCCTAAGTTAATTTTAAAAATACACTAATTATAAAAATATTTCACTAAAAGCTTTCCTAAAAAAATATGTCTTAAGTTTGTGCTTAAACTCTGAAATATCATTGCATGATCAAATATCTAAAGGTAAGGCATTCCAGGGTTGCGGCGCGGCGAAGCTACAGACTACAGTTATGGTGGAAGGCCAGTTTTGGCACAAGTGCACTTTTGGAGGAGGGCCACTTTTGGTGGAAAGCCCTTGAGGCAGAAGGCCACTTTTTGCGGAAGGTCACTTTCGGCAGAAGGCCACTTTTTGGTGAAAGGCCAGTTTTGGTGGAAGACCAGTTTTGGCAGAAGGGCACTTTTTGGTGGAAGTCCAGTTTTGGCAGAAGGCCAGTTTTGGCGGAAGGCTATTATTCTGACTACACTAGCACGAGACATTCAATGTGAAAGTTTATTGAGGATGCGTCAGTCAGTCATCTGATGCAAAAGGTATCCAGAATGTGGACCCCAAAGCTCATCCAGTTGGAAGAAAACTTCATCATGTAGCAAATAATCATCGAAATCAACAATCCTGCTGAAGAAGTCAGCCTGCGAATTCTGGTCGCGCGGAAGCCAGATTACATCTAGTTGAATTCGGCGCTGAGAGGTAAAAAGAAAAACATTCAAAGCGATGTCTTGTAGTTCTTTAACCATGCTACCAACCTGGATAATTCTAACGACGTTTTGATCGTCAGTGTTACAGCGCACTCTCTGACCGGCTAAATGGGCACCAAAGGCTTCGAGTGCAAACTTGATTGCAAAAAGTTCCCTCCATGTAGAAGACTTTTGGGACTCCTCTGCGGACCAATTTCTGTGACAAACTAAACTGGAATCCTGAATAAAAGCGCCGCATCCTGTAGAAGAGGCATCTGAAAACAACACTTTGGACGGGACAAAAGGAACTGGCCAAAATGAAACACCGTTCAAAGCTCTCAAATTATCTCTCCAAAAGTAAAGCTCCTCTTTTCCTTGATCATGCACGAAGACAGCAGAATTCCAAGAACGGCGAGAATTGATAATGAGATGCAAATATCTAGTCATAATCTGAGAAACATTCCCGCAACTGGCTGTCATTGAAATAATTTGACCAACGACAGATGCAATTTCCTTGACATGAACAAAACTTGACAGTTCCAACTTGGCACAAAGGTCATTGAGATCAGAACAAAGCTTTTCAATTCTGGAGTCATTAGCGAAAATAAAACCCCTGTGCGTGTCAATATTGTAGCCTATCCACGAAAATTTATTCATGGGCTCCCAATTAGACTTCCTGTGGTTAATTTCAAATCCACAGCGGGAAAGATCAGAACGAACCAAAAAACTGTTAAAATTTGCAGCCTCTAACGACGAACCCGCGCCAACACCATCATCAAAGAATATGGCGATTGGAATCCCTTGCGCTCTCCAATGCGTTTCCAAAGGCTTTAACAACTTAGTGAAAATATAAGGCGTGCTAGAAAGACCAAAAGGCAAAACAGTAAACTGGAAATACCTTGTATGGCCACCAACAAAATCCCACGAGAACGCTAAATATTTCCGATGATCAGGAAAAATGTCCACATGATGGTATCCTGACTTTAAATCAAAGGAAAAAACAAAATAGTCTTTCGCAAAGGCGCTCTTAATGGTATGCAAACCTTCACACTTAAATTTCTGTTTGTAGACATGCAAATTGATGTGTCTTAAATCCAAAATAAGCCTCTTCTTGCCGCTACTTTGAACTGAAACACTCAACGGATTGACGATATCAGGCGGAGAAAATAATTCTTCGACACGATTGTCGCGCAAAAGTTCCAGGATAGCCTCGCCAACAAATTCTGCTTCATTAATAGCTGACGCATTGTTCGAGTAACGCTGAGATGGCGGCGTAGAAATAAACGGGATTTTGTAACCACATCTGATGACACTCAATATAAATTCTGGTGCGCCAAGACTTTGCCAATGATGAAAGGAGCTATTCAATTTACCCTTAACAGAAACTTGAGGGCGATCAACGGAACTAGGAAAAGGGTTCAAATCGGCTTCAAGCTCGAAGTTTCTAGGCTCCTGTACTGAATCTTCAGAAAGATCTTCAACAACATCACAAGGGGGATTAACAAATGAAATGTCAAACTTACTTTTGTCGTCGACCACTAGTCACCTGTTACCTGAAAAACCTTTGGATCCAGAGATCGCAGAACGAGGAACTTGAGGGCACTCAGACCTCCAGTGGCCAAACTTACCACAAGCAAAACAATTACCGGATCTTGATGGAAGGCCGGGTACACGAGGAAAGGACAGCCGGTCACTCTGGTTACGCGAGGATCCAAACGACGAATAACTCCTGAAATTCTGGGGACCGAGATGAGAAGTTGAAGGACGAGGAGCCGAGGAAGAATGCGTAGCAGTCTTCTTGGCAGCCGCAGACTTCAAGGCCTTCTCGGCTCTTCCCTCTGCCCGTCGGATCTTTTTGCCGTCAGCCTCATCATCAGCAAGCTCATGCTGGGAATATTCCTCAACGGTCTTCCAACCGAACTCTGATTTATCTGCTAAAAGGATTAGCTTTTGCCTTTCGGTGAGCAATGACGTACCTTCTGAAAGGGACGCTTTAGCCTTGTCGATTGCGTTTGCCTCGAGATGCGATTTGGCATCCTCCAACGAATCCTGAAGCTTGGAATTGAATTTGTATTGGATTTCGTTGCCTTTACGCTTAAAGACTTTCGGTTCTTCTTGGCGGAGCTTCTTTATCTCCCTCAACTGGTCGTCGGCGGCTTCTTCGCTAGAACGTTTAATATTCGCCGCAGAATCTGCTACTAACTTAGATATCTGGTCCAGGAGGGCTTTGTTGTTCTGTGCAAGCGAGCTGCTAATAAACTCCTGGACCTCTCTGGAAACCGACATAACGACACAAGAAGAAGAAACAAGAAAAAAGAAAAGCGAGCGAAGATGAAGACTGACCGACCTAGAATGACCTAAATCTCCCGCCAAAAACCTATATATACCCGAACATCCCAGAACAACCCGCGAACCTCTAATCGTGCCGTCAGAATAGTAATTTCAGACTAATTCATTCATTCACACGTCAGAAATTACATTTTTGGCAGAAGTCCACTTTTTGCGGAAGGCCAGTTTTGGCAGAACACCACATTTGGCAGAAAGTCCAGTGTTGGCAAAAGGCCACTTTAGGCAGAAGACCACTTTTTGGCAGAAGGCCAGTTTCAGTGGAAGGCCACTTTTGACGGAAGTCCACTTTTGGCGGAAGGCCACTTATGGTGGAAGTCCAGTTTTTTTGGAAGGCCACTATTTGGCACAAGCTCAGTTTTGGCAGAAGGCCACTTTTGGCAGAAGACCACTTTTTGGGGGAAGGCCAGTTTCTGTGGAAGAGTAGTTTTAGAAAAAGTCCAGTTTGAAGGGAAGGCCAGTTTTGGCAGAAGTCCAGTTTTGGTGGAAGGCCATTTTTTTTGGTATAAGACCAGTATCAATGGAAGTCCAGTTTTGGCAGAAGACCAGTTTTGTCCAAAGACCACTTTTGGCCACTTTTTTGGAACGCCACTTTTGGTAGAAGGCCACTTTTCAGTGGAAGGCCAGTTTTGGCACAAGTCCTGTATTGGTGGAAGTTCACTTTGAACAAAAGCCATTTTTGGTGGAAGGCCACTTTCGTTAGAAGGCCACTCTTCAGTGGAAGGCCAGTTTTGGCAGAAGACCACTTTTTATGGAAGGTCACTTTTTGGCAGAAGGCCAGTTTTCGGGGAAGTCCACTCTTACAAAAAATTTTGAGCAATCAAACCCAATCAAATGTTCGATTGCAATCGATTGGACTAAATCAGGGTTAATTAGCTATAGGTTCAATTGCATTCGATTTGAGATTGGATGTTGATTGAAAAACAACGGTAGACTTAAAATTCTGGTAGCATGAGTGAGCAGGTGGAAAAGTTGTGAGTGAAATGGGAGGAGACGAGTCTTTGCAGTAATGCTTTCCCACAAAATCACCAGCTATGCAGACTACTCAGGACTCTGATAAAACAAATCATATAATGGAATGGCACTACAGTGCAGTAAAATTAATTTTCTTGTGGCCGTTGAACTTTTATTTTTTATTTTACACTTGGTTTATTCATTGGTAAAATCAGTTTATGTTCCATGCCAAAAGGCAAGATCACTAAAGATATCACTTGTTAATTATTCATTCATAGCTGTTACTTACTAGACAGACTGTTCAAATATCTGTTGGTATTTAGAGTAAATTTTTACTGACGTTTTCAAATTTGTTCGATTAGTTTGAAAATCGAACGCAAGTGAACTTTCTCACACAAATTTTTGGGTTCGATTGTGTGTGATTACCGAACTTATTGAACCCGATTGTTCGATTAAGTGCAACTGAGTTTGATTGAGTTCGACTACCGTAGAGTTCAATTAGTAACGTCGCACTTATGTCCAGGTGTGAACACAAGTATTGTTTAAAAAGTACTTCATGTTTGACTGACTTATTTGACATTTCCATATCACTTCATATTTGACAGCATTTGGTGTGTTTTTGGTAAACTTTTATTAATGAGGACACTTTGTGATGTCTATCATAAAGAAAGTGCATCTCATTAGCGTTCAATCCTGGACATATCTGAAGCTCATCCCGTAATATCTGGAATATCGTCCCGAATTTTTGGGAGACATTCCCAAAAAATCTCAAACTTCCCGAAATTTTTAACTTCATTACTTCGTGTCTCCCGGAAAATTTCCCAAGTCTCCCGATTCCCGGAAAAATCTTCAGATTCCCGGAGGAATTTTGGTTTTCTCGCGAAACAGCCCTTCTCAGAGTTGACACCCCTCGTGGCGGTATACTATGTGCAAATTGTCCTTCTAGCACGTGGTCACACACCAGTGACAAAATTAAAATAGAGCCATCTTTGTGACCTTCATTTTCCCTTACGTTGTAGCTGAAGAATGCGGCAAACAACTCTCGCTTGATGCGCTAAAACTCCCACAAAACGAACAAAATCTTAAACATCTGGAAATATGCATGTATTCTTCCGACAGAACCGACCGGAAATCGTTTCAAACTTTGAGAAAAACAGAGTGATTTAAGACTTACCTGAATTATTATGATCAAAACCAGGAGTTCACGTCTCATATGAAAATTGAAAGGTTCATTTCAGCTGCGCGCTTGTGAAGGGAAAACTCATCCAAAAGCTTTCAGTTTCTGTTTTCTTTTCCAACTTCCCCTCTCTCTTCTTTCTTAGTAACCAAGCCTCCGGCGAGAACCTACTCTCATTCCCAGTCCTTCTCACTTTGGAAATATTTCTGTAGTTCTTATCAAGAGAATATGACTTCATATTCTCTTGTTATTATTCTGTATTATTTAATTTAATAGTATAACAAGTAGCAATTTTTTAGGTTCCCTACGGCACAGTTAAGATAGAGAGAAACAAGATAAAGCTTATTTCTTCTTTTGGGTTTAGACCTGGCATGACAAACCCGTGTCATGGTCTCAGCAGTCAGATATCAAGGTCCAATTGATAATTGTTCGTACCATTTTTTGGTCAGAATCGTTCTATGAAGAATAGACCCCATTAATTCAGACCAGTAGATCTTTCAAGAGGCCGTGCCATGCCAGGGGTGGGGTCCCCGTGTCGCTTGGTATGTTTGTATTAAATATAAATACACTGTACATGTACCGTCTCTTGACAATACATTATACTCGCTGTCGAAAATTAAAAGAAACAATGTTGTCCGTTGCGATTTTATGTTCCGTCGCTAATTTTTCTATTTACTCTGCCAGGGTCTCTTTCAACGCTCTTCCTTGCACTTTTGGAAAATTCTGCTTGTCACGTTTGAACCTGGTAAATGGCCTTGCTCACCGTGAGTCTCTCCGCAGCTCAGCGCCCTGCACGGTGCTTGGGTGGTCAAGGGTTCGATTCCCGTCACGCTCAGATATTTCCCTTGTCCCACGCTCGTCACATGATGAACACTACATCCTTTTCACCTTGTAGAAGGTTGCGTGACAATTTTGTTATGTAACAGACTTAGTTCTTCTGATTTGAATGGAATTTTATTCGTGCTTACAGTATCTCGCCGCGCGCTGAATTCAGTTATCTAAAAAGTCATGATATGGATTACAAAATATCTTTAAAAAAACCTTCGATCGAAACAAGCGTTTTGCTGTGTATTTGGATATCTAATAAGAAAGACCAACTGACTCGTGCTTTCTTCAAGCGCAAGCTTTCGCGCATGCGCGCAAAACCCATTTCGTGCAATTTCGATTTGTCCCGCACTTTTTTGCACGCAATGTCTGATTTCAGGAGAAAGGTTCCTCTTGCTGATTTCTAAGCCTGTGCCGCTTAGCTGCCAGCGGATGGATTCTCAGCGACTATTTTGTTATGTTTAAATGGGTCTATTTCCAACCTCGTCCCCAGGGCGCTTTTCCCTTCTGAGCGGGAGGGGGGCCCCCTCCCGCTCAGAAGGGAAAAGCGCCCTGGGGACGAGGTTGGTCTATTTCTTATAAATCTTGCATGGTATCACACGTATTCACCTGCTATCTGGAAAAGAAAGCGTACGCCGTCACCATAATTTTCAACTTTTTTTTATAGTTAGTGCGGCAGACTCCAAGCGATCAGTGTTTATTTGCGCTCCACATCTAAAACATTTACTTGTTAATAAACTGGCAACCTTTTACTTTCCTATGGATGTGACATGACTAAAGAGTTCTAAAAATAAATTCGGTTTACTAGTGTAATCCCATTTAGGCTTGATCTGTCTGGTGAAAATGTGAACTGACGCCAAATGGATAATCTGTCTCCAAACTTACATTTAGTTAATCTGCATGTGCAGCGAGTGTTCGCTAACGGCTCACCATCTCCCCTGTCCGGTCTTGGGGTTTTCGTTTCCTTCCCTGCAAGGCTGAGCCTGCGTATAGATGTGGCCAGCGATCAGAGGTTTCTGCTTTTTCACTTGCAGGAAATGCGAAATACTTGTTCGGACATTTAGACATGGTCATGAGATATATTTTCTGCGATTATAAATTCCGGATATTCCTTATCCGGTACACGTATATCCGTCGGACGTATAATCCGCCGGTTAAGGCGGATAATTCTTCCCCGGTATAAATTTTTTTCACGATGAGTTGACATTTTGATGAAGAATTTAAAAGAATGTTTTCGTTGCTTTTGATCATATTTGAACGTATATTTTAAAGTAGACAGACAGTCGCTTCAAGCGGAACACCACCTGTAGCTGAGTAGAAAGCAAAATAGTCCTCTTAAAAAAAAAAAATGATCCAAAAATGTTGTAGTCAAAATGCTTCTCTATATATGAGCTCACGCAAATTAAAATAATGACCTTTTTACAGCCGGTCTACCTACAACCTTTCGAGTGGAGAGTATTTTGCAATCAACTTTATATTGGATAGTTACTGATATCACTAATATTCATTCATTGCTGTTTTGGCATATCATTGTAATTTTTCTTCAGTCAACTGTTTAACGTTGTACTGATCATGTATTTTCAAGCTAAAACTAGAACGAAACTGTGCGTCGCCGTCTAGTTCCAGTTTACAGCAACTTTTGGATATGCTTGACTTGATCATCTGGCGAAAAGCACTCCTTAAAGCTTGTAGTTTGAGTTCACCTGATTATGCAGGCACTGACTTCATTACTTGTATTGTTTCAATTGCTTTGCACTTTGAGACGTTCCACTTACGATATATGCTGTTAATGATTTTAAAGTGTTTTCCCTGTCTGCTGTTGCCTTTATTAAAATGACCGGTGCGACCGTCTATCAAATATAACAAACTTCAAAACAAATTATATTTATCCGACAGTACAAAAACAGGTTGCCTGAGATCGGCGAATAAATAACGGAAGCATGTTGCGTCATTTGCCTCTCACCCTTTGCCAAAATAAGGTTGAGAGTCCCAGAGGGTACTCAAAGATAAGTTGTTTTTGCAAGCAGTTGAAGAATATCATGCTGTTTTTTTGAGACCGTACGCGAAAATGACCTGTAATAGTGATTCGTAACTTTATTTTAAGTCCCATACTGGATAACTATGACGTTAGTAGTCAAGCAGGCAGCAAGCAGTCCAAAATAACTGATGTCAAATACAGAAATATATATCACCTAGTATCACGAAAAGATAATGAAAATCTTGCTAAAAACATCACCACTGACGAAATATTCACAACGTATTCTTGGCCTTTAGTTATCTAGGCCAATTCATGCTAAACTGTTAAGCAAAGTTCCGGACAGATGTGCTTGTTTTAATAAAGACCCTCAAAGAACAAAAGACAGTCCAAGACTCTTGTTTGCACAGCAGGATCGTTAAAAAAACCAATAACAATAATTCTAAAAGGAAAAATCCGGCAGATGTTTTCACTACTTATTTCATGAAACTCTTGCAACAATGAAAATCGGTCAATTGATTCAATTTCAAAAACAATTTTTGGAAAGTCGGCTATTATTTCGTTTTTGACCCAAATTCGTTAGCAGACCAAGACCACATTTCTGACTACACTCTGCCCCCTTGCCCGTGCATAACTTAACTTGTAACAAACAACTTAGCTAGTTCGATCAGAAGAAAGAAAGGTTTTTCTCCTGGTTTTAAAGACTTCAGAGAACGCATTCTCCTTGAATTCTGCCGTTCTTGATAAATATTTTAGTGATTATATCAAATGCGCTAGTGCAGTATTGCGTATACGAAGAAATGAAAGGACAAAATTTCAGTTATTACGGTAGACTGACTTGAGAAGAAGAAAATTGTATTTATATAATTCTTTATACCACGTTAGTTAAATTTTCTGTTATTCTTCCAGAAAGATTTGGGCTTTTCGCTAAATTATTGCATCTAACGGACGGCTCTCTGAACTAGTTGTCAATCAACTCCTAAAACAAAAACATAGGCCGCAATTTTAATTTTGCCCCTATAAAGATAAAGCGATATCTATGTAAACCTAAACCAAAAATGGATCTAGTTATTTCCTTTATGATTTGATCTTCGACATAATTAGAATTTTCGACAGAATTGTTGCGGATTGGCGGTTATAACCGCCGTTCCAAAAATTTTTGTTCAGCCGAGTAAGTGAAAATTTGGTTGAAATATCATTCTCGAATCATTTTGTTTAAGTAATATGAATGTTGGGTATACTGCGAATTCACGCTTTTCCAGTGTATTCTTGAACTTTCACCTGTTTACCAGAGCGAAAAGCTGCCTAAAATGTTAAAAGCTGGTGGTTTTCACGTGATCACATAGTGCCCGCATCATGATATCAGAGGCCACCAGCTTCGCGGAAAAGTGAGCTTATATCGGATGGTCTAAGAGGCTCAAAATTCACACATGTCGTTGTTTTGCCGGAAAAGCTGTAAGCTTATATGTAAAAAGAAGACTTTAGCCGAGCCACCCACAAAACGCGCGGTAATACTTATATATCAAATCACAAAAACAAGAAATGGTAAAGTTACGTAACTTTACGTTACGTTGCAATTTTTCGGACGCGCGCGACACACACGATGCCGGAAATTTGGGAGAGGACTACTCATATGTTTTTCAATCGATTTTGCGGTTGTCAAGGCATTCCTGTGGTTATTGAAATTAAAAATCTCGGCCTCAACGGAGTCTATTAACCTTGAACTACGCGCTCCTTCATTTTAGAAATTTCAATCTTTCCGTCGCTCGCGAGAAAGATTTCGATGCATTTCGATTTCCGTACCAGCCCAAGACGGGACTAGCCAAGCCAAGCCACACAAAAAACGCCACTCTATCCACAAGTTCGGTTGTTTTTATTGCTTTTCTTTTTTTAGAAACAATTTCGTGAAATTTTAATCAGCTGTACTATAATTGAATAGTCTGAGGCAGGTGTTTCAATATTCTCTATTGAACAACGCAAGTTGTGACGCTCTCGATGCTGTTTATATGCTGGCGGGCTATTGTCGTACTGCTTGACATCAATGATTCTTGGTAAAACTGGAAATCCCAAGTTCACGCACGTCAACCGACATTCACTTTCGCGAGTTCTACTTCCTTTTGAATTTTTTATGCATACTATTTTGGATGTGTCGAAAGTCTTCCTTCTTCCTCAACACTTCGCGCTCAATAACTTCTGCTCAAAACGGAAGTTCTAAATGTAAATGTTATACTTTGTACTGAAAATTATTTCAGAGATTCAGTGGGTAGATTTTATGAAGTAAAGTAGTAAAAGAAGTGGGAAGTAAGCTGTTGAGCCCACACCGGTTAGCGATGCATTGTAAATAAAACCGGAAAGACTGGTAAGTGAGTAGTGTAAACGACCTCAAGTGCGTTGGATGTACGATTGCGTGCGTCCAAGCATAGATCCATAACAGACGTTTTCCCACGACTCATGATGAAAATGGCGTTATGTAAAAGTAGAAATGTGTTATATTGTCGTAAATTTGAAGAATCGAATATAAAGGTATGTAGTACAACTCGTGCTCTTGCTCGTGCCTCTTTTCTGCCTGTTACGTAATGTGGAAAGGTGTCGCAAAAAAGCGTGATTTTAGTTCTGACTGGCTGATGCAACCCCACGGGTGTCATGAATTTTCATGTGACGCGTGTGAGTGTCAGCTGAAAAGGCTCGAACTTTGACCAATCACAGCCATCTTTTGAGAGTCCTTTACGCACTAGCCAATCATACGCAGTGTTCTATTATTTCGATATAACACGTTACCGGTAAATAACTCGGTGAAACAGAATCGTCAAGGAAAAATTTTGGCGGTGGCACAGAGGAAGTGCGTGGAAGGCAGTTAAAATGCGTTTGCCCTTATAGCAGTAACTCATTCTCTCCTTGGAGTCTTGGTAGACACTTCGACTTCTCAAAGACATTCACTATGTCAGAAGAAGCAAACTCGGACTTTCTTGGTCCGAACTTCACGAACATGAAGCTTATAGGAACGGGTGGAAGTGGGGCGGTTTACTCGGCCATCGATGTTGAAACCGACCAAAGGGTTGCTTTGAAAAGACTCATTTTGTGGGACCGTATGAACTGTAGAGCGGCCCTTAGAGAGATCAAGGTACTAAAGACACTCGAACATGAAAATGTCGTGAAGTTAACGAAGGTTGTGGACTCCGAGGGTCTGGCATTTCAAGACGGCGCGACTGAAAATTTCAAAGAAGCGACAGAACTGTTTCTTGTAGAAGAACTGCTTGACTCTGACCTACATCATATCTTACAAAGCAAAGGGAAACTTAGAGAAGACTATGTTAAATTATTTTTATATGAACTTTTACGAGGATTGAAATACATCCATTCTGCGAATGTAGTTCATCGAGACGTGAAGCCGAGTAATATTCTAGTTGACTCTGAAACGCTACTTCTCCGTGTTGGCGACTTCGGACGCTCGCGCATTCTCGACCCGGCTTACACGCATAACGGCCATCTGACGCATAGCATCTCAACTCTCTGGTACAGATCCCCTGAACTGCTGTTAAATTCTTCGATTTACGATAGTTCAGTGGATGTTTGGGCTGCCGGCTGTGTCTTTGCCGAAATGTTGCTGGGCAAACCCCTGTTCGAAGGGAGGCATGAAATCGATCAAATGGAACTTATTTTAGACTCTGTTTGTCTGACTGAGGAAGAATGGACTGTGCTTGAACCTCAAATTCCACAAAGAACAGCTCTTGGAAAGGCGCAGAATCAGGGAACCCCGTTAGGCAGCAAGTTTCCTCACATTGATATCCAAGGTAAAAGGACCGGCTTTGTTGATGGCTCGGATCCATGTAAACATTGAAATTCATTCTTATGCCCGCCAAGATAGTGCGACGCGGTGACGTAACAATGAGCATTTTCCTTATTTTCGCCGTCTTTTGCGCTTTGTTTTTCATGTTTCCTTTTATTTTCGAAAGGTATAATTGTCTTCTTGTTAAATCTTGACCTTAATAGCCCCAGTATTTCTTATGTTTCGCAAGACTTGGCCGCCTGATATCTCGCATGAATCGAAAATTGTACTTTGACACCTCATGAATATTTCATGCCATTTTCAAGTGGATTGTAAACAAAAACATATCGTGAGCGGACCTTTTCCATTTCTGAATGTTTCTTTGTACTTCGATCTAATTTCCGATCGGTAGAAAGTAATTCTCAAGGGTTAACGATGGAACAGAATTCAAAGACAGTGACAGCGCAAAATTCGTTGGTAGATTCGATCTTTTTCATCGTCAGAAGATTTCTAAATTTAGCAGTGATATTAATCAACGAACCGCAACCATATCTCTAAATGTCATTTGTGTGTGAAGTTCAAGTTTAGTGAAGTGATTGTTTTGTTGTTCGCTTCAAAGAACTGAAACAGCGACGAGTAATTGCCTGTTTTCGATCTCCCAACTCAAAATGTAGTCTGAGAAAAATGTTTTCCATCAAAATGTTTCTAAACGCATCAGATTAATGGAAATCGCCAGAAGCTAATCATTAAAAAGTAAAGGAGCCCTGGGCGAAATAATTTTTTGTAAAACTCATTTTCCTGAATTATCGATTTTACAGTGGTTCAACTGAATCAATATTATCAAACTTTTAAAAATCGCTCATTTATGAATCGATCTTGTGTCAGGTCCTGGTTGACTCGGCCGTCAAACAGAAATCCATATCATTAATTTCGTGGTTTCTCAGGACCCCATGTGTCATGGCTGGAATGTTCTGTATAAACATTTTTTAGCCAATAATTTTGGACATAACTCAGATTGTAACCATTGTTAAGATGCTGAAAGCCTCGTCCAAGGAATCATGTGTCAAAATCTGTACTCCTAATTTTAAGACAAAACGCCCACTGATTTTAGAGTGAAGCATGAGTCATTGTTGATGAAATATCAGTCATAGCCATGGAAACAAATATATTAACATTGGCACCGCAAAAAAATTCCCACAAGAATCGGCATTAAGTTTTAAGATCACCACCCGAAATAATTCCAATAATTTCAAAAACACTTTAAGTTTCATGCCAGAAGTCATGCACCTTGTTCACGTGTTTGAAAGGTTGCATAACTGTTTTTGTATTTCACCTCATGATACAAGTGCCTACTCTGTAATTGTTCATCATAATATCATAATACTTAAATATACCATACCTTAGAAAAGAAATTTGTGGAGTTATAATAATTGCTTATAAATTTCTTATGCCGTTTCAAATTGTGCATTGACTGTGTTTCTTGTCTTTGCCACAGCTCTCGATCTCCTGGTGAAAATGCTGAGGTTCAACCCAAATAAAAGAATTACTGCAGAAGAAGCCCTGGCACACCCATACCTACATCAATATTCATTCCCCCGTGATGAGCCAATCTGTTTAGAGCCACTGCATATTGAGGATGAAGTTGGAGACTTTGAGGACGACACACTAAAAGGCTGGATTTTTGAAGAGTGTTCCTCTTTTGACAGTGACTACAGCTCTCTTGACACAACTGAACAAGAGCCTGTTCTCAATGAAGTAGTTGTAGAGAAGCCGGACTGTGCTGGTGAAATTCTATCCCTGAAGGACATCATGAATGAGCCTGAAGAACCCATTTTGCTGGAGGAGTGGAAACATTGCGATGATGTGTCAGAGCGTTTAGATTTGAACAGCAGAAGAGAAGGGCTTGAGACTTTGGCCGCAGCTTACAAAATCCAAATGTCCCTAAATGAAAATATTGACATTATCGATCAGGAAAAGGGTTTGGAACTACAGCATGCTAATATGCCATCAGCTTTTTTAGACAGTATGATTGGCAAGGGCTACCTGAAGGAGAATGTGAATTTCACCTGTAAGAAAAATGTCTTTAATGGTCCATTTGGTTTGTGTTATTTTTAAATAATCAAGGGGGGAGGAGAGTTGGTGTTATAAGGGGTGGTACTCAAGGGGATATTTAACAGAGAGATACAAAGGAAGCACACGTAATTGGCTTTTTCATTTGTTTGGTTCATAAAATATTAACCATTATTTTTTATTTGGTGGGGGGGGGGGGGGAGACTTTTGTCTCCATTTTGAAATTATTTAGTTGCATATGTTGTATTATTAAAAACAAATAAAAAATTTTGGGGTATTAGTAACACTAAAATTGGTTAATGTGGCTACTTAACTGTGACCCATGTACCTCCCTGTTAGTTTTTCCTTGAGTGCCTGCCCCCACCCCCCTTGGGCTTGATCGATGTTTGTTTTGAGACTTATGGTGCTGTGTTTGGTCAAACAAAAAAGTGTTCTTTTAGCTATAGTGTATCAGAGTGAAGTTGTGTTTTAGGGTTCGTTTTATATTCACCCAATTTAAACCTTATTTATTGCCTTTAAAGTAAGCTTTTTTAAGTTCTAGATCTAAAAGCATGGTAATATTTAATTTTAAGTTTTCTCGCGTTCTTTGATGTCATCGCCATTTGGCCTGCCTTGAGAAAATTATGTTACTTAGTTACATATATTTTGGCAATGAATTTTAAGTGTTGTAATTTTTTTAACAAAAAATAATAAAACAAAAAACGATAAACAAATTAACAAAAATGACATGATTGCAATTTGTAAGGCAAAAAATATATTTGTGATTTTAGCCTGGCCTTTTCTAAAATTAGCTAACCCATAATCTAATATATAAAATGATATGAATAAGGGAAGTGTATATATAAAGTTAAATATTGAACATTGAACAACTATTTATGCAATTAATAAATGCTTAATTTATTTGGGAAATGGGAGGGATGAACTTAAGAAATTATCGAAGGGAACTTTGAATGTGTAACTTGTGCGCTGTACAGAGAATATGCTTGCGTAAATAATATTTTGTTTGCCAGAGCTTATTATATCCTTATAGCATTCTATTTATTGCTGATGGCTGAAATGCAAAAAGCTAGGTTCTATTGCAATTAGGAATACCAATCCTTGATATTTTGTACTTGCTGCGAGGAGCATTGTTTTCTAGGAATTGAAATTGTGTGAAAAGTCTATGCAAGGTGTGTGCCAATACCGCCTGATGATTTGCTAAGAGTTGAAAAGATTCTCTGTTTGCTGTAAATTTGAGAAAATTTGTTTGCTAAATAAAGAGCCATGTTCGTGTTACTTATGTCTTTGTCAGTGGATCTGTAGGCCAGAAAATGAACAAGATTCCCAGGAACAAAGCTGTTGGCCCAGTCTCTCGGTGTGACTTGAGCTCTCCTCAAACCAAAAAGGTTAAGTCTGCACGAGAGCTGCATCAGGCCAGAGCTTATCCCAGTTTGAGAAGCATGTAGCGTTGGAGTATTTCTACCCCCCTCCCACTTGGATGGGATGCTACTAAGTCCATCGTAGGGGTCAACCCCAGCAATAAATTCACTGGTACCCATAAACCTTGGTGGAGGGAGGCACAACACGTGATGGTCAGCCTTGCCAGAAGCCAGACTGCTCAATTTGGAGTCTAGCGCACTAGCCATTAGGCCCCCGTACCCCCACGAGAACACCCTACTCGATGATGGCTCCAGTGAGAGTGAACAAAATGAAGGTGGCATTACTGCAGGGATTTTCTTTCCCAAAGATACCATACCTGTTTTATTGACAAGGAAAAATGAGACCACAGCACTTGATTAGTGACTGTAAACTATTTTCTGTGTTTGGGAGACAAAAATAGGAAATGCTGTGCAAACAAGCTACCTGATTACATTTCCATAGAATTTTCACCCACTGACTGATGACATTCTGTTAGGTTGAATTCAAATAAATGCCCAAACTGAAATAAATGCTCTCAATGCGGAGGAGAGAGCTGTTATTCAAATATTATCAGGGGGTGTTAATAAAAACCATGAAGGCAAAAGTGTAGCAGCTCTCGTAAGCTTTACTCTACTGGTCCTCTGGTGAAGCAGTTGCTATTGTTGAGAGGGGCTAAGGGCATTTTGTACCTGTTGTGTTCTATTGTTCTTTCAAAGAGCAGTGAGCCATTCATGTGTAGCAGCTCTTGAAGGGTCTCGCCAACCTAGTAGCATTTATTTGGTAGTGGATTTAGCTGATTCTTACTGTACAGTATTGTAATCATCTCTTGTCTGGAACATCAATTGCCTTTAACTTGCCAGTGTCTAGCTTATCACTTGTGAATAAAGAACCCTCAACCCCCCCCCCCCCCCTCCCCCCTTGAACCCTCAAAATCTTGAAGCTCCTGCTAGCTAGAACCAAAAGTTGTTTCCCTTTACTAGGGGGTGGGGGCAGGGGAGTCTGATCTCTCACTTCCTGTACCCTTTGCTCCCAGTTCCTGCCCCCTGGGGAATCCTGCTTCTTGCCTTCTCTTTCTCTTCTCCCACTGCCCATACCCCTACCGTAACTATTCTCCTGGGCTCCTGTCATCCTGTTTCCCTCCACTTTATACTAAGTCGAACACTGCAATACCCGGGGGGGGGGGGGGGGGGGGGGGTCTCCCAGATGAAAGGGACGGGGATGCTCGTCGTCTCGCTTAGGGGTGTAAATTTCAGATTTTGGTCTCGCTTAGGGTGTTCTGGGCAAAATGTCATTATTTTTAGCCGTCAAGGTCTCGTTTAGGGTTGCACGTGAAGAAATAACAAAAAAGAAAGAACTTTAATCCGTTATATTTACTCGATTTATTTTAACAAAGTCTCTTTTAGGGGTCTGCATAAGCCACGGCCACACCCAGATTGGTCTCTTTTAGGGGTTAAATTTAAACTTTCCGATGAGCATCCCCGTCCCTTCCGTATGGGAGTCCCCCCTGGGCTGCAATATTAATACTTATCCTGATTTCTTCCTGGCATGGGCATCTACATCTACTCAACCTAATTCACTTATTCCCAAGTAAGTCTACTAGAGCGTCCATGGATTTCTACCAAGACTGTTTTTATAACCTCTAAGCTACTGGATGCTGTTAATGCCAGACAATCCCAGATAGTTTTGTTCCTTTTGGTTTTGTACCTGTTAGCGGCGTGGTTACTGTATATAAAAGTTCCCTTACAAGCAGCAATTTGGAAGTTGATGAAAGAGCCAGTCCTCCCTTATGCCAGCCCCACTGGCAACTTGATTTGTTAGCTGAGCAGCCAGGTTTGTTGTTTAGTTAAACTGGCAAAAGCAAACGTTTTCAAAATTTATATTATTTTATTTCCATACATAAACACATTATTTTAAAATAAACATTTTAGCCCTCCATCCACATACATAATTTGTGAAAAATGGTGACTGCATCCAACAAAAACTCAGTCATTGTTTATTTCATGTTAAGTCATTAAAAAAACATTAATTTGTTAACTTAAAGTTATCTAATACATGTATGTGTGGATGGGGTTCAAAATTTGCATAAAAAACACCACAGTATTTGAATAAAGTTAATTACATCTTGATTACAGTATGCTAAGTCTGTGACTTAACATACATGTACTTGGTCAGACAGAGAATGTTTTTAAGCTAATTAAAGGGGCAGTTTCACCAGTATTTTAGTGCTACTTGAAAATCCAATGGAGGTGTTGGTGTAGCCTGCGAGCAGGCTCCCAAAGAAATTGGCGAGCGAAGTGAGCCAAGAAGGGCCTAACAGTTGCCTAACCTTGCTAAAATGCACTGTACTGGTTACAAAAGTTGTTGAAAACTGGCGTGGCTACAGACGGTAGGAAAGAAGTGTCTAAGTGTCTGGTTTGTTCACATCTCATTTTGTTTATCAGTGAGAGCCCCTTTATAATTCTAGCACAGTTCACACAAAAACTTAGACAACTTTTTGTGATGCTTCCCCTTCACAGTGCTATGTGTCTTTCTTGATAAAGTTTGAATAACTTTTAAAAACTTCTTGACATCTTTTTTTGACAACTTTCTGATGGCTTCTGTTTTAACTGGCCAATAAAAAAGCGAGAAGCGAGAGAGGCGGAGTTGAGAACTGTCGTAGTTGTGAAACTGGATAACTCTGCTTCTCACAATTCTTGCACTATTATTGGCCAGTTCAAGCAAAAGGCATTAGAAAGTTGTAAAAAAGAATTCAAATAGTTGGCAAAAATTAATCAAAACTTTTATTAAGTGTCAATGGTATGGCACATGGTACTGTAAGTACAGTGGAATCCTGATTTCAAAAACCCTCGATTTTTCAACCTTGCAAATAACTCATACCAAAAGTTCATTCCCCTGGACGAGGCTGTGCTCTAAGAAAAATTACAGGGAGCCCAAAGGTTCCAAACTATGAGATCCAGGGTGCCCAGCATAAAGCTTACATGAAAGAAATATGATTTTCTGGTCGCCCAAAGGCAAAAGTTAACCGCCTAAGGCGCCCGGGTACCCTTAGAGCACAGCCCTGCTCGATTTAACTTGCTTCACTGGTTGAACACTGCAAGTTTACTCGTGATTTCTCAAACCAATTTTCGTTTCCCTTGGAGGTTCAAGAAATCAAGACTCCACTGTATTACATTTAACAATCATTCCATGAGCGCATGAGATGGTAG
This sequence comes from Meandrina meandrites, assembly GCA_963693305.1. Taxonomy (NCBI): domain Eukaryota; kingdom Metazoa; phylum Cnidaria; class Anthozoa; order Scleractinia; family Meandrinidae; genus Meandrina; species Meandrina meandrites. The sequence continues at coordinate 27,175,523 of OY855904.1, forward strand.
ATAGCCAACGAGGTGGGTAGCGCAGAGTTGGCTATAACGATCTCATATCCAACAAGTAAAAGGTAAAGTCTGCATATGAGCCAAGTGGCCCACCAGGCCGGAGCTTATCCCGGTTTCCGTAGCATGAAGCGACTAGGAGTATTGCTACTCCCCCCTGGACGGGATGCTAGTCCATCGCAGGGTTACCCCCAGCAGTAAATTCGCCGGTACCCATTTATACAACTGGGTGGAGAGAGGCACTATGAGAGTAAAGTATCTTGCCCAAGAACACAACGCAGTGCCCCGGCCAGGGCTCGAACCCGGACCGCCCGATCCGGAGTCCAGTGCACTAACCATTAGGCCACCGCGCCTCCCAATAATATCCAATAATATCCAACAAGTGCAAGTGGAATAATTGTTTCACTAATACGCCCAAAAGAATTGCAATATCTGAGCTTCCCAGCTGTTTTTGTTGGTGTGTATCGGCCACAAAATTTGTGGTCAATGGTATATGAGCTCATATAACATTGCCTGTTAGCCAATCAAAACTCAGGAATTGCAATATACCATGGCGAGTTTTTAATAAGTACATGTATTACATGCTGCTAGTCTTGACCAGAAACTAGAAAATGTTGTTTTAAACAGTATATTGTCAAAAAATGAAACAATGTAAATATTGAGATTACAATCTGAGAGAATACCAGTGGATGATGGCCACAATTTTATATTCCACTGATAGTAATGATGAGGTAAAAATAGCTTTTCTAAGAAAAAGTGACATTTTACAGGGATAGACGTCCACTCATTCACTTGTTTAATGTACAGTGTCTACAAATCTAGGATGTCTCAGGTATTTAAATAAGAAATTATTCACAATTGAATACAATATTATTAATAATAATTATTGTTATTATGTCGACACCAACAATATTTTCAGAAAAATAATTAAATCCATTCCTTTAAATGAAAGCCATGTAATTATCAATTTATAAAAACTATAAATTATGTACATTAAATTTAAAGCAGGAAATCTTCAACATTTTGTGACATTGTTAAGACCTGATGGAATTCCAAATGTTTTTTAACTTAAACAGGGGCTTGTTACTACAATAATATTTATTCATATTAATAATTGTATATCAGTCAAGCAAGGTCAAACTTTTTTCTTAAAAAATTCATAAATAACAAATAAATTCTACAAAATTTGTGCTTTAGACTTTTGTGATCTCATGGTGTGGACTAATAGCTATTGTGATAATGATATTATTATAAACAATTTTTGTAAAACCTTTAAAGTGCTACTATGATCAAATTCACACCTGTCCCTTCTAAGCCATTTTAAAACAAGGACAAATAGTCTGTATGAGAATGCCGTTTACTTTTTGTACGAGAACGCTGTTTACTTTTTTCAAATATCTCTTTTCTTTAAAGCGATATTCAAGTTTTTAAAAATATGTGCAAATTAGCAAAATGATGATGTCATAAACTCAACCAAATTTTGATCAAATATGAAGAGATATCTTAGCCAATTTGTATCAGAAATGTTTGATTCTTTGTAGTAATACTCTACTCGTTGTGTTCCACAATATGAGCTCAACAATTTTGTTAACAGGACAACATACTAGTTTCCAGACCCCTTGATGCTAAAGCTTTTCTGGCCAATAGGCCACTTCTGAGTTACCTTCTACCTCTGTGTCAAAGCAAGTCTTTGTGTGAAACCATTCATATGAAAATGAGTTTCACCTGCACATCCATCTTCATGAAAATCAAACTCATTTTCATTTGAATGGTTTCGCAAAAGGACTCATTATGAAAATGAGGCAAAGGCAACTCAGAAATGGCCTATTTTGGCCTTCCATTTTGATATTTGCCAATGATGCCTCATATACATGATCTGGCAAACACATATATGGGTTTGGAAGATGTCTTGGCCTGGCCGGTTTCATTTTTCCGAGGTGAAAATTACTAAAATATTGTAAACGGATTGGTGGGACTGGAAAAGAGTGAGTTGCCATAGTAACGTAATTTTGTTGTAACTGTGCGTCACCTGTAGAACTATTAGTCTGCCAAGTTTCATTGGTCTCTGCAGCAAATTCCCTAAGATAACTCTATTTTAGCACATGACTCAAAATTAAGTTGAGTAAATGATGTCATCAGTCCCCTAATTTGCATATTTTACACATTTTTAAAGCTTAAATATCTCTGGAACTAATACAGATAATTGAAAACAGAAAACAACATTTTAAATCTTTTGTGGAATTCTTTGTGATATGCCTGAAATTGCAAGGGGTGAAAATTGGATCATAGTTCTGTAACACTTTAAACTCCAAAGAGTTATCAACATCTTACTTCTCCTTACCATATCAATACATTGTCATGCTGACAGGTGACGAGAATATAGAAAGCCATCAACTAAGCAACAGTTTATTACCTTTGTGTGAGAACCAGTAGACTAATGACTAATGAAAATTCACAGTGTGATCCTGGGCTGGGTTTTTCAAAAGCAGATTAACAGTAATCTGCAGTGGGGACCAGGGATGGTGCAGTTGCCTGCTACCAATGTGGTCCTGGTTTGATTCCTGGGCCTGGTATCCTGTGGGTTGAGTTTGACATTGGTTCTTGTTCTGCCGCAAGTGTTCCCCCCTGGGTTCTCCAGTTTCTAACCTCCACAAAAACCAATGTTTAATGAATACATGGCCCCATGATCTTCTAGCTTTAAATACAACTGTGTATAAATAAAAGTAATTTATTTAACTAACCCAGGTTTTAAGTTCTCTTGTTTAAAATTGTCTTTCATTGCTAATGTTTGGTTGATCCTGGATCAACTTAACCCATTCTTTAAACAACCAGGCCCTAGGTTTTACATTCTGTGTTGTGGTAACCACAGTCAATTTTCTTACAAGGGCCAATATCTTGGCCCCCGCCAACATAGTATTAAGGCATTTGTATGCAATGCTATGCAATTGGAAGTTAAAATGAGCGACAAGACTCATCGAGAGTGCTTTAGACTGCGGTTCAACTTAAATTTAATCAGTGTCACTGGAATCCCTTCGCTGCATTTTCCACCCTTCCAAAAAATCTCTGATAGCCTCTTTCTCTTCTTGCCTTGTACTTGGCATGTTCAGTGCATGCTCTAAAATGGCCAAGTGACAAAACTCATACTGTTCAACTGTCTGAATGGTTAGGGCCCTCTGAGTCCTAAATTGCTTCACTGTGTTGAACACCTCACATTTGCCCACATCTGTCAAACGTGCCACATTAACATCAATAGTGCAGAAGGTCCCTGTGCGACCAATTCCTGCACTGCAGTGCACTATAATGGGCGGTCCCTTGGGGTGTCCCTTCCATCTGGATCCCAAGGCTTCCACTGCATCAGTTTGTGCCTCACGAACAAGACCAACAACATGGAGACAGGATTCAGCTGAAGAAGGAACCCCAAAATCTGGCCATGATGTCATTTGGAAATGAACTATTCTTCGGGTTTCTCCTGACTAGAGTTAAAAAAAATACCAGGTGTTGATGACAAGATTCAATAATTTAGTACTTAGGTCTGTCTCATTAGTGGAGCAAAGGATGTAAGGAGAAGGGGCCATGAGGTGTGCACAAAAGGGACAGACAAGAGATTCTGGTTGTAAAGAATTCAGTCTAGGCATCATGCACATTCTTGGGCACCATACACAAACAGCAGTTTCAAAATACTTTAATTACTAACTTCTATGCCTTGCCTTATGTTAATCCAAAAGTACTTGGCAAAACAATCTAAATAACATTTTGTGCATTCGAAATGTCATTTTCAGAAAGAGAAACAGGAAGAGCAGGATGGGGAGGAGAAGGACAAGCAGCAGCAGCAGGAGATCTACCAAGCAGATCCTGAACATCTGCAGCCACAGAACATTATTGTCATCACCAGCACATTCAGTTTTGAAGAAGAACATATTTGTGAGATATTATTCTGTTGTTTGGCATTTTGACTTCAGGTGGCATATCCAATGCACTAAGAACTCAAGCCAAGAGCACTGACTTCCAAACAGTATGCAGTTTGCTAATAAATTTCATATAGGTCTGCAATGCATACATAATTGTGTTTACAATAATGGTATGTAAATGAAACATGAATGAAGAATTTTTTTTCATATTCATTTGCTTTCTTACCCTTTTATGCTTTAACCAGAAAACCCTTTCAATGTGATCCTCAAATTCTAATGTTTCTTCATGAGACACATTTAAAGTTGCAAACTGTTGTGTTTCGCGATTTTCTGGCCAATACTGGATGCATTTCATGCGGCTTCTTTCAAAGCACCTGAAAGAAAAGATAAGACATTGACTAAAAGTGAATTGCTAAGCTTAGACAATTTTGCGTTTGTGGTATAAAGCTTAACATAGCATTGTACACTTAGACAGGGAATGCTCTCTGTCCTGATTCTGTATGAAAATGCAACAGAGTTTTTAACTTTTGGTGGATTAGCCTTAGAGGAGCATTTATTTCCAGGTGTAACCTTGGCCCACATTTCTCTGACATTAGTGGGCCCCTCCCCAAGTTTCACCAATGAGACCTCAACAAAGATTATAGCTGAACACTTTCACTCGCATGACAGTCATGCATGTGCAGGTACATTCTTGCTACACGTGTTGTCTTCTGCGTATCTAACATCAATATCTACACTAAGATATGAAAGTTACAGGTCAAATTTAAATTCAGATAAAGTTTTTTTTTAACCTGGCTAGGTTATTTTTTTCAACCTAGGGTTATTGAAGGGTTATTGCCAACGAGTCAGGCCTTCTGGAAGACCAGAAGGCCTGACGAGGCGGCAGATTATAGAGCCGTGAGAAGATTTGTATGTGCGGAAAAAATCTCACAAACGCTCCAAAATGTAGAAATGTAAGTAATGTAATGTAAGGTAGATCGTGACGACACAATGTCTGATGTTTTTAGCCAATCTGTTGAGCAGAAACTGTTCAGCACGTGCACAATTTGTCATAATTGTGGCCAATCAGCGCGCTACTTATTTGTTCAGCACGTGCACGATGCATGATTCATGGCGTCGATACGTGATCCGCAAACTCACATGTGTGAGAAGCTAAACAACGGCCGGTACGCGATATGCTTTTAGCCATGCATGGCGGGTGCCAAGAATCGCCTGCGTAAGGCCTAGACTGTAACGAGAGGCTCTTCCGAAAAGATTTATTCAAGAAGATCTGCCCAGAATCAATGGAGAAACAAAGAAGATGACCTCGGATACAGGCAAAGTGAAAACTGCCCACGTTTGTTGCAGTATTGAGCTGAGTGACACTGAATCGCTGCAGAATTATTTCCCTTCGCATTGCCAGTAGATTCTTCCAGTACCAAGTAAGCTTTATTGAGATTATTTGAAATTTTTATTTCGATGAAAAGTGCGTTCTTTGCTTCATTTTTCCCCTACTCGCTAGTAATGGCAATCTTTCGGACTGAAAAAAGATCGAACTGAAAGCATTTAGAATCTGTACGTGACCCCTTTATCGAAACAATCTCCCCAGGAATTCCAAACTGCGGTATGGAAATCGCCACGAAATGTTCATTGCTCTAGTTCTACATCTTGTATTTTAAGAGCACTAAGTACTGTATATATATACTCTGTATATGTGCTTCTAAAAGCAAATAAAAAGGAAATTTATTTTATGGAGTTGTTTCAAATGACGACCAATGACGCGTATGGCGACAGGAGCTTGTAATTGTAGCTTGCGCCCCCACGACGCGAGGTCATAATTTCAAAATAAAGTATTTCTTAGCTGGATGACCTCGAAAGTAAACACTTTATACCTGTTTCTATCGGTATATTTTATTTTAGGCCGCGAATGCCCTAAATCTTTTTGATTTTCGAACGATTTTCTTCAGCGCCAGAATCAAAACAATAACAAACACTCGCAGTCGACAGAGAGTCTTTAATATTAAATTTAGTAATCAATTAGTCTTGTGAAGCGGGTAGGGGGTTGGGTAAAATGCAGCCTTTATTTGTGTTACTATATATGAAGTAAACAAAGGCTATATATTTTCCGAGTTTCAGTGGCTCACAGCCACTCTGATTTAAGGTCTATTGGACTTAAAAAACAGCTGACACCTTTCCAAAATAGCGGCATAGAACTGCAATGGCTTGCAACCCTCAAATTACATGGATTTCACAAGGTTTCTCACTACTTTAGTATCATTTTAGAACTCCTTCATTAGGCCTTCACCAAATCGCATCAGTTTATTCCACAAACATTCCGCAACGAATACATGCAATGTACATTGATCACACCCACATCATAAAGTGTACTTTTAGTCAAACATTTACAATAAATTTATTATCCTCACAACCCTTCTTTCTTGTTGTACTCGTTGGCACTTCTACCGATAGGTACCACTAGTTATTAGGGCTAGGGTTTGGATTGGAGTCATTGTTTTTTTTTTTAAAAAGTGGTTCAGCTAACATTTCATTAGTGGATAAGGGGTTGGACAGCAAATCTGGAGGTTGAGAGTTTAAATCCTAGAAGTGCCAAAAAAGAATAGATGACACAACTAGGAATGGGGGATAATAGCACATGGTAGGGGACAAAGTCTTTCTTAGAGATGTTGTTCTTTTGTGTTCAAATTCCATTTTGACAAAGGCTACATCTTCTCCTGTTTTTATTGATATAATTTACGAAATGCATTAAACTAATTAATACCTTTGAAATGGTGTGTCGCACTAGGTTTATACTTGTCAATTTGGAATTTAAAGCTGCTATATGTGACAGTGGAAGTGAACGATGAAAGAAAGAACTGTACAGTAACTAGTATGGAAACCATAATTATTTAAAAACAACACTGAGCACAATCAAGCACAAGGTTAACAATTAACTTACAAAACAAATACAATGACTTCATCAACAAAAAACCCCTTGGATTTTAAAAAAATATATTTAAGATAGGTTTACCTTGTTACCATGACAATGACATAAACCTGTTGTTCCCATGCCATCTGCCAAAAATCTCCTTTTGTATGGGGAAGGGGTCCTAATCAATAATGCAATGAAAGGACAATAAGTCACACAAGTCAATAGCTATGTATTAACTCGAAGTATATGTCAGAAATGCAGGTCCTTGAAATGTATGTTGGAAACGCAGGTCTTAACAGTGTCCATATTAAATGTTGTACTTGCCTTGAGTGGCTATATATGCTTTAGCTTGCTTGTATCCATCCATAAAGTTTGCATGAATGTAATTGGTTACCTGTAAAATACAGCAATAGTATCTTATTAGATATTTTAGTGTGTAGTATGGCTGTATACGTTGTGGTTTAAATTTTGCTTTTGTTTAAATTTTTTAAACCAGTTTGATTTTTATTTTTCATTGTCTTACATAGATCAAGTTGTCAAAATCTGAAACAAAGGGAAATGAAAATCAAACTAGGTTTCAAAAATTTTAAACCAAGGATTGATTCAGCTGAGTCCACAGTATATTTTGTTGTCTGTTGTAAAAAATAGTAAGGCCTGCTGTCGAGCCAAGTGGCTCATCCAGCTGGAGCTTAACCCGGTTTCTGATTGGAAGCACTTACCAGCCAGGAGTATTTCTACTTCCCCCTTGGGTGGGATGTTAGTCCACTGCAGGGTTACCCCCCAGCATTTAATTTGCTGACCTATTTATACACCTGTGTGGAGAGAGGCACTATGAGAGTAAAATGACTTGCCCAAGAACACAGTGCAGTGCCCTGGTCAGGGCTTGAACCCGGATCACTTGATGCTGAGTCCAGTGCAGCAACCGTTAGGCCACCGCACAGGCTGTCTGTTGTAGGACACTTAAAACATAATTATTTCAGTCTCTAGTAAATGTTAATTATGGTGTATGTACTATGCATTAGCAAACTTATTTTTTGCTAATAAGCAGGAAATTAAACTTACTGTAGTATCCCCATTTAGATCAGAAAGCTTCACTCTTGTTTCTTCAAGACATAAAACATCAGTGTATCTATTCTTCTTTAAATTTTCTGGCAATCTGCAAATTAAATTAAAATAAATTAAAAGTCACTTTATTCTGGAAAATAGTTGGTGGTGTGCAAAGGTTACAAGGTTTTAGTGTAAAAGCCAGAAGGATTTTGCAGAAAGAGATCATTAAATATGGGGGTGAGGGAGAAGGTAAAACATGTACTTGCCTTGCTGATTGAAAATTTCCACCCACCGCCTGCCTCCTTAAATTGACAAACTCTAGCTTAATCCCTTTCCTTTGCAGCTTCATCATGTGCTCAATAAATTCCATCACAGTGCAAGCACCTTCATTTCTTAGTCCAACTTCCTGATCAAAAGTCGCGGACTCAACACTTCTTGAAATGCCGCCACTATGCCTAGCACAGTCTCTTGGGCCTCCATTACAGGTACTGTTTTCCGCCACTGTCTGGGAATATGACATCAGGCACTTGTTTAACCAAGCTAAGTGGTCCACTTTAAGTGTTCCCCCTAAACTTTCAGGAATTGAAGATTCTGCAAACCTCTGTGGCAGAAATTCTTTTGGGACTACTTCAATTCTTTCCTTCAATTTTTCTTGAAGAAAGTTTGAGAAAAAAGTTAACACTGCTTTAAACCAAAGTGGAGGAGAGATGATGAAGACATTCTTGAGTCTGGCAGGATAGCCACCCTAGAAAAAATGCCACACTGTTAAAAGAAAATGCTTTAAATTACAATGCAGCTACTCCAACTAAGGCCACCCATCAAATTCTTTGCAAATTGACCAATAGCATTTATAAGTGTTCATGTTAAAACAATAAACATGGCCACAATTTTATTGCTTTAGTATGCAGCTTGCTTAGATTGATAATTTGTCTAAAACTTATTTTTTTTAACATTCAAGGTGTCAAAGCTGTTCATTTGTCAATTTGCATACTAGAGATTTGTTGGGTGACGTTTGTTATCTAGAACAATGGTACTGTAATAAAAAGTATAAAACTTTTTTTGAAAAAAAAGTAAATAAAATGGCAAAGTATTAATAAAACCTGGTAATGAACCACTAGGTTCAGTTGGATGCATCCCTCTGACAGCAAAATTTAGAAACTAGTCAAATTTCATTGAAGCAACCAACAGATCTTATAAAAAAAAAAACTCTGCTGATCAAATGACCCCAATTAAATTTTTTTATTTCAATTCTGAATGAAAAAAAATACCAATTTTATAGTATGTTTTAATAGTATGTTGTAAATTTTTTTAATACTAATATTAAAGAAGTCTTTGTTACCTTTAATAGATTCATCACTTTCCGTGCAAGATTGTAATCAAAATTTTGATAGCCTGATTCTGTCATGTCATAAAGCAGAACCAAGCCATTCTTCTGAGTTTCAGGGCTGGAAGAAAAATGTACAGAATCAGAATCAGCCAGTAAAAAGGAATGTCAGGCAATTTGACACCGCACTGAAAGACTTGATCGTTGCACATGCAAATCTGTTCCAAGCTAGAATTATTAGGAACCAAAAGAGATTTCTTTCTGTCTTGCAAGGTACTTATTTCATACTCTGTGATAAAGCATATTATATAAGAGTTGCCTGATTACAAACAAAATGCTATGAAGTTATTCAAACAATTAGTTATACCTGCATTTCAACATTGAATGGCTTGTAGAGGTGAACAAGTGTATAACTATATTAAAGTTATCAAAAGTGGTGTAATGATAAATAAATGCAAAAAAACATGGCGTCTTCGCTCTTCAATATTATTGCTATATTTTCATCCCTCTTTCTACTGGAACTCCAAAATGAGGTTTTTTGCTGCGAGTACAATCAGCCACTTTGAATATGTTAGCATTGTAATAAGCCTCTTTATTTTGAATTTAATATGTAAATAATATGTTAATATCTTTACTTTATTTAAAGTTAAAAAGTTCTGAAACTAGACAACTCCCAGAGAAAACTGTTAACATTTTTCATCAGAAAGTCTGTTGCAACTGAGAAGGACACAAACACTTGGCCAGGCAATTGGCTTCTTGTTGTAAATGGTGCATAACTTTTCAATATAGGGGCTAGACACCCATTTGCCTGTTCTGTCTTACCAATCTCTGGATAAAAGATTGCTGGCCCATCATAGAATAATAGTTATATGCATGGCCTAATAAAATCCACCATTTAGTGCTACAAAATGCACCAGAATTGCTTACTACAAAATACCATTTAAAGCAATTCCTTTGCAATGGCTCTAGGTCTGTATTTAACAAGGACCCGCATATAGGGTAAAGTCGTATGTAAATTTCTGTGTTTGTAGAGAAGACTGAAAGCGAAACAGTCATGAACTGAAGCTATAACAAAACCACTGGTAATAAATTGACTGTGTTCTCATATCAAAGCTGCTGCATATTCTTTTACCTTTTAAGACACTCATCCAACTGGAAAGCAATACCCTGTATAACCGTCCTGTGACTTGTTGCCGCAGGAAAGTGTTCTCTAGCTGTAAACATTGCAATTGCTGCACCTCCTGAGTCACGGGCATCCTACAAACCATGACATATAATAACAATTTTTTATTATATTTATGTTTACAGTACAACTACTCAAACTGGGAACATTACGGTAAAAACTCACGTATAAGCCACACCTTTTTGCTAAAAATTTGGGATCAAAATCATGGGTGTGGCTTGTCTACAAGAACATTGCTTTCAGTTTTGTCCGCCAGTAGTTCTTTCAAGCAGTTCATTTGCACTTTGCTTGAGCAGTTTATTTGAACTTGGCTTGACTCTCCATTGGTCTCCACCATGTGCCAGAATTACCACACTATTCCAGGGAACTCACAGCACAAGCGACCAACCGTCTTCTTGCTCTTCACTACTTGTATGGCATGTTTATCCGTGGGATTGTTAAACTCTCATTTTGCAAAAAGTTTTTCTTTGGTACTCCAAGGACTTAACGTGATCAATTTTGGCCAGAAAAAGAGCGAATGATGGCTTAATAAGTTTTTTGCGACATTGATAGATAGTCTGTTTACCTACTAAAATAATAGTGTTGAGAATACAATAATTACTCTTTATTTGCCTAGTTGATGGAATGCCAAATAATATTGCACTATCGTCAAGGTTATCAAAATTATTCCTACAAATAGAGTTCCAATTTAGAATTTGATCCCAAAATGTTGATACAAAAGAACAATGAACAAACAAATGCCGGAGGGATTCGTCATTATTGTCACAGAAACAAAATGTCAGCTGTTTTTTGATCGACTCCAATAAATTATAGAAGTTTAATTTATCCCTTTGCTGTTGATTGTAGGTCCAATGAATACCGAGGATTTTAATAGGAGTTTCGATTTTTGAGATTCCTAATTCGGCTATCGAATTTTTTGGGTCATGTACACCGAGAGAAAGTGCTTCTGTTTTCTCGCTGTTTACCTTTAAACCAGAGCATTGTTCGAATCGATTAAGCGAAACAACCAGGTGTTTATAGGAGCTCACATCTCGAAGAAAGGCGGTGAGATCGTCCGCAAAGGCACATAATTTTATCTCCTCGTTCTCCACTGCAATACCTTTAATACAGTTATTTTCACGGACGTGAATGGCAAAGATCTCTAAAACCATTAGAAACAGGTATGGTGAAAGTGGGTCACCCTGACGCACACCTCGAGAAATTGGAAAGTACTCCGTCGAGAAACCATTATTCATAATACAGCTCATTAGATTGCAATTAAAACTGGAAGCCCACCTGATAAAAGATGGACCAAAATTAAAGGCTTCTAATGTTTTGGTGAGAAAAGTATGGTTGACTGAGTTGAAGGCTTTTTCAAAATCAATCGTGATCAAGAAACCCGACAGTTTCATGATCTTAGTATATTCCATAATATCATCGATCGTACGTATAGCGTCAAAAATAGATCTTCCCTGAACAAAAGCGTTTTGGTTGTGATGGATTATGTCCGGTAAAACTTTTTCTAAGCGCTTAGAAAGAGCTTTGGAACCAATTTTTGTATCTACATTTATCAAAGATATCGGTCTCCAATTTTTTATAAATCGTTTATCTTTGTCTTTTTTTTCAAGAAGGGTTATGACAGCCTGACGCTGAGATGTAGATAGTTCTCCGTGTTCATAGGAATAATTTAAAGCATCCACCAATTGATTTCCAAGTAACGGCCAAAAGGCTTTATAAAACTCTATTGTTAAACCGTCATTCCCGGGGGTTTTGTTGTTTTCGAAAGTGTTTAGAATATTGTAGCATTCATTAACCGTAAGTTCGCCTTCGCATATGTCACGCTTTTCATCCGATAATTTTGGAATGTGTACCGAAGAAAGAAATGCTCTGGTAGAGCTATCAAAATGTTCCGACTGTTTTGCTCTGAAAATAGACTAGGACAAATTCTGAAAAAAGGCTGCTTTTAAAACTTCTGTCGGCAAACTCGAGGAAAAGTGGGTAAATACATTTTTTTAAGTCAAAATTACATGCTGAACACGAAAAAATTGTTTACCAAGTTGGATTTTAAGTTTTAAACCTCGAAATCTGGCTTTATAAAATCGGGAGCAAATACTGGACATGGAAACGAGGCTACACTGTTTTCCTTTCTTAAAAGCTTGTTTGGAATCGAATTTTTTTCCAAAACAGCTAAATATACTAGTCTCATTCTCTATAATATAATTTGATGGTGGTTTCTTAAATTATACACGAAACATTGAAATATTTTTTTTATTTGGTATTTTTGTTTTCCTGCGTGCGGAGCCAAAAAAAAACATTTTTTTTTGTATTCCAGAAATTTAAGCATCCAAAAGTATATATTTAAGTGTTTTTTTTAAAAACCGGTTTGACTTTTCTCAATTCTTTGCAAAAATTTTTTTTATGATTCAATTTTTAAAACAAACCCATTCATATGCTTACGGTCTGATTCTGGTCAGAAACGTAACTTGCTGATACGTGTCAGAATCGAATTGTTTTTGCAAAGGAATTGAATTCGAAAAAAACAAATAAATTGAAGCGCTGAGTCTTCGGAAAGGAGAAAATCACTTAAGTTCTGACAGGGATTATTTTTTTTGTTCAAGGGGGAGACATTTTCATTCAAGAAAATGTAGGTTTCATTCAAAAGTCGTAAATTGCATTGCCCACTCTGCAGTCTTATTCGGACAGAATAAAGTTGCCTGGCTGCTAAATCGAACTACGTTGACTGCGAGAGATCCATGACATATAGTGGTAGCAGTTTTAAAAGATAAGATTTTAAAAATGGAAGAACGGGCAAGTTTAAAAAGATCTGCTCCGGTTTTTTCCTTGAGCGAGTGTATTATTTGCCAGGAGTCAAAAAAGGATATCCTGTTCAGCGCAACAGTGCAAGGTTTGCGTTCACTAAAAGAATCATCCGAGGAGCGACGAAAAGTAAGAGACACTGCCAACACAGAAACAATCGACAGGATATTGAATGCAGTTGACACAAAGAAAGCAGAGGAATTACATTGGCACAAGAGCTGTTATGCAAAGTATAGTGATAAGGGTAAGATAAGTAGATTAAGAAAATCGCTAGATTCTTCAAATGAGCTTTCTCCACCTGGACTGACCGCAAACACAGCACTTCACAGCAGAAGTCTCCCGACCGACTGGAAACTATGCATGTTTTGTCAAGATGGAGAAACACGGCCTAAAAAGCAGACACTGTGTTCAGTAACAACTTTTAAAATGAGTCAGCAGATCCTCGAGGGAGCGAAGAGCGAACACGACCTTTCTTTGCGTTTGGCAGGTGTAAATGACCTTATAGCGGCTGAGGGCAAATATCATCCAAATTGCTATAAAAAATTCATGAGAAATGTATCGCGGTCAAGTAATGTAGCAAAAGATGAAATTGGAACAGTGCTGTTGTGGCTTATCGATGAATTAAAAAAGTCTGCAGAGCAAGGTCATATTTTGGAGCTTAAGGAGGTTTGGCTCCGCTACTGCTCCCTAGCTGCTGAGCAAACCATTGAAATCCCTCCCTCATTTAGAAGTCGCATGAGCACATTCAAAGAATACATTGCACCGCATGTTGCTGACTTTTATGATTTGTTCTGCTTTGTGACCAAGCGATTTGTGAGCGCCAAACAGTGTTAGTGCCTATTAAATTCAGCCACATTCCTGTCTCGCAAGTTTTAAATCAACAAACCCAGTCAGAGCCTGCCATCCCCGTCTATCAACCTGATGAAAGAGATGATTTTCTCTCAATGGTACACGTGGCATTGAAGCTTCGCTCTGATATAATAGCGCAGCCTTCCCACCAGGGCCTCAACGTCTGCAAAGAAGATGCTATCGCATGCGTCCCAGATAGTTTGTATATGTTCATAAGGCTTTTGATGGGTGGGCAATCTCTCCTTGAGAAAGGCCTGAATGATTGTGATGACGATGACAAAGAAGACGACAGTGACATCACTGATCATGATTGTGGGGATGATGATGTAGATGACAATGATGATGACGATAATGATGATGAGGCGGGGGGTGATCCAGATAGCGATAACGTTGTTGAAGACGACAAAAAACAGCCGAGTAAACGACAAAATGCTCGCGTGAGAAAACAAGAAGATCTTATAGAAACTAGAGTGCTTAGCATCGCACAGGATCTGGTGTACAATGTGAGTGGAGGCCGGAGGTGGACACCCAAACATGTTGGTCTTGGAAGTAGCCTTCACCAGGCGACATGATCGAAGAAACTGGTAGACATGTTCCATAATGCCGGTCATACAATCAGCTACTGGGACATTCGTCGAGTCGATACTGCCCTCGCCAAGCACACACTTGCAACGATGAACACAGAAAACGGAACAGTGATTCCTGTAAATCTAGCTGAAGGAAGCTTTATTCATTTTACTGCTGACAACATAGACATCAACGAGGGAACACTTGACGGGCAAAACACATTTCATGCAACACAGTATGCAGCCTGGCAAAGAGGTCCAGAACCAGTAAGCGTCCTCCAGAACATAACACCGACTACGAGTGCGACCCTCAAAGTCCCAGACAAGATGAACGCTATCTTGCCTGCATACATCAGAGAAGGTGCAGCTGAACCACAGTTCAAAGAAGTCAAAGAGGAATGGTTCAATCAACCAATCAAAGATTGCTCAGCGGCGTTAAAGGCAGAGGCAACAGATATGGCATTTTTCCTCAAACGGCAAAATGAGGATCCAAAGTCTGGCTGGACAAGCTTCAATGAAGCACATTCTGAGATAGACCCTGAAGTAAGTACAGTTGGGTACATGCCAATCATATTGGCACCAGCGCATGATGTTGACACTTTGAACACAGTCATAATACGAATCATTCAAGTTGCCGAGTCATTTAATCAGAAGCACGTCGTTTTAACGGTTGATCAAGCCCTTTTTCCATTACTCATGGAACTGAAATGGGTGGTACCAGAGTATAAGGACGTCCTTATTCCACGACTTGGAGGTCTTCACACATCAATGAATTTCTTAAAAGTACTAGGCCAGCACATCCAAGACTCTGGACTACCGACCATTTGGATAGAGAGCCGTATCTTAGGTCCACGAACCGTAGAGCGTGCACTCGCAGGCAAAGACTACAACAAAGCTACACGAGTTCACAAGATCACTCTTCAGGCAATGTGGCAATTGCTTCTGCCGCAACTTTTGGCCTTTATAGAAGAGAAAGACAACGAACTGAAACAAAGTCTTGAGATGTCTGTTCAGTCAAATACGGAAGAAGAGTTTTTGAGACTGCTTGACCTGCTATTATCTGGAAGATACCGCGAACTACTGTCAACATTCATCGCAGTGAAGAAGGAAAAGAATCCTAACCTGCACTACTGGTTGCAGTACATGGAAATGGTCTCCATCCTTCTGCTGTTTATCAGAGCTCAAAGGGAGGGAATTTGGGACCTACATCTATTTGCCTTTCACAAGATGCTGCCATTTTTTCATTGTTATGATCACACAAATTATGCACGATGGGGTCCTGTGTACCTTGCGCAAATGAAGCAGCTCCCAGAAGAGGTCCAAACCGAGTTTGACAAGGGTAACTGGGTCATGAAAGGTTCCTCTCGACGATTTAATCAGGTCGATCCCGATCAAAGTCAGGAGTGGCTCAATGGTACCGGAAAGAGAGGCGGAGGGATAGTTGGGATTACAAGGACAACAGCAGCGCTGTGTAGATGGACTCTGTCATTTAACCTTCGTGCGCATATTGCTGCATCAACAAGGAAGATGTACCATGTTAACGATGATGACGAGATCACATGCAATGAGTCTAACCTGTCTAGGAAACTGCGGGATAATGCCGATGAGAAGAAAGTGTTTGAGTTGCTGCATCAGGCAAACGTTTTCAATGTCAGCCACCAGCCAACGGTAGCTGCGAGGTTGCAAAACATTATCACCAAAGACGTGGCAACAACACGGATAGAAGAGTCCCTACTTAAAGCAAACAGCC
This sequence comes from Meandrina meandrites, assembly GCA_963693305.1. NCBI lineage: Eukaryota > Metazoa > Cnidaria > Anthozoa > Scleractinia > Meandrinidae > Meandrina > Meandrina meandrites. Next base: position 27,191,851 of record OY855904.1, read on the forward strand.
TTGGGCAGGAAAAACTGGTGACCTTTGTGAAGGAAAGGCTTGTGACGCAGAAAGAAGATGAAGATCATAAGAAACTCAGGGATCCTCTGCCCAAAAATAAAGCTCCCACATTTTCTACTCTTTATGAAGCCCAAAAGAAAGCGAGTGAGAAGTCTGTCGCCATCAAAGCCGACAGAAATATCCTTCAGCGCATCATTACAGCATACGACGCTGGTAGAAGAGTAGATTTACCTCGAATCCTCAGCCATGAATTGATGGAAGTCCCTCTAGCTATTGCAGATACCAGTGGTCAACTGCGCACTGGAAATAAGTCGGTGATGATGGAGCTGCTGTCTAGTGGGACGGAACGTTCTCGGGTCACACCAGTCGCAGGACGATCGACATTAGTAGTAGATGGTCAGGCATTGGTCATGAGTCTAGGAAGACCTTCAGAGTGCAACACTTTTGATGATCTCGCGGATAAATTTGTGAAAGCTGTGTTTGTCTCTGGAAGGAATTTTGATCGAATAGATGTAACGTTTGACAGATACAGGGAGACATCGATCAAGTGCGCAACTAGAAAGAAGCGTTCCCGAGGCCACGCACCCATTAGAAGAGTTATTGAAGATGGCTCCGTACCTCTGCCTAAGTCCTGGTCTAACTTTCTGGCTCTTGATGAAAACAAGATAGATCTAGCACGCTTCCTCTCAGAAAAGCTAATCGCAGAAGCCCCAGCCAATAAAATCATCATTGTTGGTGGCGGATTCGAGGAGGAAGATACGGTCAAGTGTTCCCGCACGAACATCGACATCAGAGCCCTTAAAGGATTCCATGAAGAGGCGGATACTCGAATGATTCTGCATTGTTTACACTCAGATGCAGAGTTCCTTGTCGTCTCATGTCAAGACACGGATGTGTTTCTCCTTTTAATTTCGCACTTTGACAAAATGAGCTGCAAGGAATTGTGGATGAAAGCCGGTACGTCTAAGAAGCCTAAGTATCTGCCAATCCACGTGATTCGAGAGAATCTAAAGCAAAAAATCCCTGAAGTGGAAACCATTCTCTCCTTTCATGCGATAACCGGCTGTGACACAGTCTCCTACTTTGCAGGCCACAGCAAGAAAACGTCATGGAAGACGTTCACAGAACACCACATGCTCCTGAGAAACCTAGGAAATGGAGATCTGGATGATTCGACAGTGAGGTCCGTTGAGAAGTTCATTTGCAGAATCTATAGGGTAACTGATGCAGAGAACTGCGATGAAGCGCGCGCAACGTTGTTTTCTAGATGCCGGTCACCAGAAGCTCTTCCTCCAACGAGTGATGCAGCGCGATGGCATATTCGAAGGGCGCACTTCCAAGCAATGGTATGGAAACAAGCGCATGTTACACACCCCACACTGCCCCTTCCAGAGACCATGGGTTGGACAAAACTGAATGGCAAGCTCGAAGCCAAGCTTATGTCTCTTGCCCCCGTACCTGAAAGTTGTGATGAGATGGTTAACTGCGGCTGCAAATCAGGATGTAAATCAAAGAAGTGTAGTTGCCGGAGTGTGGGACTGCCATGCACCGGAGCATGCAAATGCAGAAGCGCTGTAGACAGCTGCTGCCAAAATGATGCTAGTGGTGCCATTATCGAAAACCAAGGACAGTAAATGGTACAGTAGAGTAAAGTAGTTAAGCACCTAAAAGTAGTTTTTAGTTTATGTTTGTTAAAAAAGCTGACATGAAATTCGATAAACTAGAAGCCAGTCACGTGACTAAAACTCACAATGGATTTTACACTAACTCCAATTTATTCACTTGCTCTATTTTTGTACGTAGAAGAAAATATTTACAGTTTTTAATTTCTTTTTCGCAATTTCGAGAACTTGTGTGCACCTTCCTCCACGTAACTACGATATATAGCTTTTAGCCTCGTTTTCAAGAGTCACGTGACTAGATGACCATGTGATCAGCAAGTCGTAGACACGAAATCTATTTTAAAAACATACTGTATGTATCCTGTACTGATTTGGGTGAAATTGCGACCGCTTTGGTGTGTTTTGTAAGGAGATACGACATATAGCCTCGCTTTCATGTCTTAATTGCGTATGCTAATAAAAATGACTAATTTGAAGGTCAAAATGGCCAAATCCAGCTTGGTAAACAAAATTTTCGTTTTCAGCGCATAATTTTAACGTAGAAAAGTATGTTTACCAACTTTTCCTCGAATTTGCCGACAGAAGTTCACTTTTACGAAAGTTGTCCCAGTCTAAAAGATCCGAGTAGAAATTTCCAAGTTCTTTTAGAATTTCTTTCGGTTGACAAGTTAAATGTCCGTCGTTTTTGTAAATCTTTCTTACAGTGCCTTTCGATTTATTGCGCTTCATTAAATTCAAAAAGTACTTGTTATTCTTTTCACCTTTCTCGTGCCATTGCACTCTGGACTGTACTATAAGACTGTTAGTTATATGCTCGTATAACTGCTCGTATTTGAGCTTCACGGATTCCAGGGCTGTAATGTTTTCTTCGCATGGATCTGAGGCACATAAGTTTTCGAAATGTTCTAGTTTGGACTCGGTTTCATTCAGCTCCTTCTTACGATTTCTGGAAACCATTTTGCTGTAACGCATGGTTTCTTGTCTTATTTTGTATTTGATGAGGTCCCATAGGACTCTTTTGTCCATGACTTCGTCGAATTCTTGAAGCCATTTTGGATATGATTCATTAATCAATTTAATATAATCGGGGTCGTCAATAAGACTAGAGTTGAATCTCCAATGAGACGGCCCGTGTTGGTGGTTTTCAATACTATTTAATTGAAGAATTATTGCAGAGTGATCGGTTTTGATTGCGCGCTTAATAAAAGTATTATTTACATCGTCTTGCAGGTAGTCACTTATAAGCCAGTAATCCAACCTCCTTTGGATGAAAGGAGATTTTTGACTCCAGGTGAATTTCTTTAAATCAGGGTTCCTAATTCTCCAGATATCGACTAAATCATTTGATAGGGATAGATCCTTAATTTGATTAAATGATTCTTTTTGTACGGGGTTTCCACCTTGACAGTACCAAATAGCCAAAAAAAGAGGAAAACTAGTCACTTTTTTTGATAAGTGGAAAAATATTTCATAATTATAAATATTAGATCGTATTTTGTATGGTATGCTAAATTAGAATTCAAATGAAATGTAATGTAATCGTAGTGTAGTGTTTATTGTAATGTAAGTAATGTAAGAGTGTTATTGTTAGACTTTAGGATTCTAGTGGATTATTATTGTAGCCGTATAAATTCTAAATTCTAATGAAATGTAATGTAATCGTAATGTAGTGTATATTGTAATGTAAGTAATGTAAAAGTGTTATTGTTAGACTTTAGGACCCTTGTGGATTATTATCATAGTATTGTACAAATTATTTATTTGTGTCGTCATTAAGGTAGTAATGTATTGTATTGTTGTCTGTAATCGAACTGCATTAATAAAAAAAAAATAAAAAAAAAATAAAAAAAAAAAGTTTTTCTTTCAATTTATGGCTTCCACACATCTTCACAAACATTGTATTCATGCACAGCTGATGTGAAATCATGTTTTTTAATGAACATGACTGGTGTCCAGAGTTCTCTCTGTAAATGACTGCATGGTTACTAAGCGATCATTTTGTATCCTTTGTGATCCTTCGCATTTGTTGTTTGCAATATTTCCATTCAAATTTCATTGTTTTCTGCAATGTGCTTTGGCAATACAGACAATATCTTGTCAACAGGCATCTCTATTTTAGAAATTAGGAATTCAATTGAAGAGAAGCTTGTAAAAGGTATTTAAGAGTTGGTTAATACAGCAAATACACAACATTAGATTTGGCCAAGCTTATTACGAACATGCAACCAACTTCTTTTCCTCAGCGCTTTTTAAAAGTTTTTTTTTTTCAAAATCATGCAAGCTTGAAAGTTGGGAGTGTGGCTATATATCTACGAGTGCAGCTTATACACGAGTTTTAACAGTAACCAATCAAAACTAGAGAACAAAGTATGGTGACCACCTTTTTTTGTAAACAAACCATAAAAAAGCAATGATGTTTAAGATTACAAACAATTTTAGCTCCACACCAAAACTTCCAACCAAACAAAGTTGTGGAAGATGCCGACCTCTTGGGAAACTTAATTTTTCAGGATTAATAATAATTATCGTGATAATTCGCCACCAAGCTGGTGATGAGATCTGTAAGTAAAACAGACCTTTATTTGCTTTCACTTGGTTTCAAGTTTGTTGTAGAACTATTGTCTTGATTCTTCATAGCCTGTATAGAGCCGTCCCACTCCCCTCAAAAAAATCAGATTGGAAATTGAAAAAAATAGAAAATTATATTATTTTGTTGATATGCTACACTTTGGTAATAGCATACAGGACGTTTTTTAGTCTGCTATTACAGGTTGTTTCATTCAAGAATGCTTGATGAGTTGAAATGTCAGTTTGGACTAATGTAGGGCCTGAGTTCTGGAGTGCGTAGCATTAATTCAAAGAGGGTAATTTGCCCTGATACAGCTGCTTGACTCTAATCAGGAAAGAGCAAGTGACCATGACATTTTACAATCATGTAAAGTGGGTTTGGTTGTTGGACATCACCATACAATTGTTTTTGAATAAATAGTGTTTTTGTCTAATTCAATGAGTTTTTAATAAATACTGCCCCCAAAAAGTGTTGCCCTTGAGTAAGCGCCTACATCGAAAAGTCAAAAAAGATAATAACACTATCAGTGGCACTTTAATTTATGGGTAGAATAACAAGTCTGAAAACTTGTAATCTGTGAATTTAGCCTACTGCCAGGCAAATGGCATTTCAGGCGATGTTCACACATAGCAGACTTGTAATAAATAAGAACATAATACCACTCACCAAGATTGTAAATTTTCCAGCTAGTAATTCAGACCGCAAAGGTTCATCATATGGGGCCATTTCTTGTAAATAATACAAATGGCGCTCATACTGTCAAAAAAAGAACGTACAGCTGTAGTCAAATGAAATGATAATTAAAAATAACACAGACAAATTATTCAGTGTTATCCAACTCAATTTAAGCACAAATCATCCCCAACAAATATTAATACCACTGCATTAAATTCCTGTGTACCATACATATAGAAACCGCTTATAAGTAAGACGTCATCTTCTTAACTCTTCTAGGAATAATGGAACTGAAGATAAGTGTTACTTTTAAGCCTGAGGATTAAAGTGAAAGAGGAAAACACAGAATTTCATTTTCCAACCTAGGCTTGTGTCATTTACTGTAAAAACCCATCATCTTTCCCTTCTAGACATAATTCACAAATGAGTTCAAGGACTGCTCTTCAGACAAACAATGTGTTCAACTTGGATAATAAATCTCTTATAAGACATTTCAGTGTGAAGTGATGCAGACCAGAAATTTTTACTCATCATAAAATTAAATGTATTTTGACATGAACCCTATGGAAGTACCAAACTACAGATGTTGTACAAACATACAAAATGCTTTAAATGTTTACTATGATATATTGTATGTATATTATATACATCAACATGAGATGTTAATTGGATTGGATGCAACAAGTAAGAAAATGGCAAGTCCAAGAACAGAAATCATTGCAAAACCAAGTTTTGGTTGATGCAAGATTTATCCCTTTGTCTTTCTTACATACTATATTTGCATCCCACGAAGGAAAACGCATAATATACTAATCATGCCATTTGCAGGTTATGCCCCAGTTACCGGTTACCTCACCACCAGGAAGACTCGCCGCCAACCACCTCGCCACCAAGCAAAGTCACCTCGGCTCATGGATTAAAGAACGAGGAATACACAGTTTTGGTGGCGAGTTGGTTGGTGGCGAGATTCCCTGGTGGCGAGGTGACTGGATACCTATGTCCCACAGGTATTGATCACAATGCCATATGATTTTAGGGTTTGGGCGCCACCTTGAGCAGACTCAGTGGCTGACACAAATGACCTTGATCTCATGCAGAACAAAATGCCATTGCATATTGTGATCGCAGAAACCTTATTGCTTAAAGAAATGGCTAAAACTTGAGCCCAAAGTTAAAAGAAAACTGAAAAAATCAAGGAAAGCATTTCACAGTTATCATCCAGGGAACACAAGTTTTAGTCAGCCAACAAACATCGTGAAAAGTGTGGAAATCGAGTAAGCCTTTTTTTCATAGTTTTATAGCAGAGTTTATACGTAAACCATGGAAGGCGCAGTGGCCTAATGTTTAGTACGCTGGACTCCGGATTAGGCGGTCCGGGTTTGAGCCCTGGCCGGGGCACTGCGTTGTGTTCTTGGGCAAGACACTTTACTCTCATAGTGCCTCTCTCCACCCAGGTATAAATGGGTACCGGCGAATTTACTGCTGGGGGTAACCCTGCGATGGACTAGCATCCCATCCAGGGGGGATGGGATACGGAAACCGGGGATAGGCACCGGCCTGATGGGCCACTTGGCTTGTATGCAGACTTAACCTTATACGTAAACCAGGGTGTTTTATGCAATTCGTTTCACAAAATTAGCAGAGACTCTTTTAACTTCCTTGCAGCTGAGAATTTTCAAGTTTATCAGCGAAAAAGAAAGGGCTCTGCTTGCAGAGTGTACTGAATATTATGAGTGTATTGACCATGAACGACGAAACACTGACAGAACTACTTTCTGGCTATCCATTTTTACAAGCTTTGGCATTAAGTTTCTCAAGAATGATTTAGAATTTAACCACGGGGTCACTTATATAAATGAATTACAGTGAGTAATTTCAAATGGTATATATACAAAACATTATGTGCTTTAAGCAGATATTTGGTAACTAATATTTGCACTTATTGCTAGACCTTTCTGCAGAATCCATCTTAATAATTCTCTCCTGTTGACAGGAAAATTTGGAAAATGATATTCTAGGCATCACCCTTCATCAGAGTGAAAAGAAATGCCGCAGACTTGAAACGATAACCCTTAAAACATCATCATTTGAAAACTGCAGTTTTCAGTTTCAACACTTAACTGCAGCATTTCTCATTCCAAGGTCTATCTTTCTGTTGACTTAAGGCTATTTCTGACACTATGTCATGTTTTGTGATGCACCAAATGACATGTTACATGACATGATATCTAGAACTTTCTAAACATTTTTATTGCAATTTTAGGGGTCATAAATGTAGTATTTTTCAAGATATGGCATACATTATATGAAAAATTTTTTGCTTGCAAACGAGGGTCCCCAATAGGGGTTTCGGTAAGACAATCAAGTTGTGATCTTCATTTACATAGTAAAAGCCACAGATCTGCATTTTCTACATGCCAGTCATGGAAAGAGAGAAAATACATTACAGCTAACAGCACCTTCAAGACCAGTGCTGGGAGGGAAATGCACCCACTGAAAAGGCCTTTTTTCGAGAAGTAGGGGACCAAGAAAAAATTATGTTTTGGATGGGGATTGTCCAATAAAAACTTTCAGGATAATTTACGGGATTGAGGAATAATTTTAGTCAGGATAGCAGGATCTGAAAACCCTATTGGGGACCTTCTGCAATTGATGGGTTTCAGCCTTCTCAAATCTTGGTACATACAGTGAAAATCCCATTTTCTTAAACGCTTCATGTTTTTTTAACCTCTGAATAATTCTAACCAAAACTTGTTTTTTTTTGGGATTTGCTTTATTCAGTAAAACATTGCAATTTAACACCCGATTTCTTAAACCTGTTTTTATTTCTCTTGGAGGTTGAGAAATTGTAAGAAACTGATATTCCACCAGCTTTATTCCTCTTGTAATATTGATCTTTTTTTTACTTAATAGGTGTTTTTCTTTTCCTTAAATAGTAAAGGCAATTTTGTACATGTCATAATATAACCTGACAGGAACTTCAAAACAGGAAGTACAAGCCCTACCCAGCCCAAGCAGCAGCAGCATTTATTGAATATTTGCCTACTGAAAGTTTTCCCTTTCTTGTTTATCAGAAAGGAAATTATTGCAATTGATAATCCTCAAAAAGCAAAACCACACTGCTCAAGACCTAAACTATTACAATGATATTAGCTTAAATTTGATTAACAAGAGAAAATTTTAGAATAATCATTGTTATCCAATACCGTAAAACAGATCTTAAAAGTATAGTGTCAATTCAAATTACAAAGCGCAAGCAGAGATCAAATTCCCAGTGGAATGACAGTCCATCATGTTTCTTTTACTAATTTGAATAATTTCTTAAAATACAGTTATCTATTTAGTTTATACGAAGGCGCCATTTAATATCAATAAACTTACATTTATTCAAATTAAAAATACAGGCGAAAAGTGAACATGCAGTACCCATGAGCAGCAAATTGTACCTTTCATTTATTTAATTGACCCTAAACAAAGGTTAAACGGTACTTTTAATTAATAGCTGTTCTCGAGTCGTCGAAATATTAAATAACGTGAACACATCGATCGTCGACGAAATTTTAAGCTTATTATTATCGAAACATAGTTTGTAGATGTCTGCCTCAATTACACTTCTACCATCCGTGCAGTAAGATACTAATCTGCTTCGTGTTACAGTATCCTCACCTGATATTGTCGGTACAGATTAACAGCTCGTTCGGCATTGAATTTGCGAGCCATTAGGAACAACAAGGCGGTCGAAGTGCCAACAGGACTTAAGCCATTTTCTGCACGATCTTTATTCACTTCCCTCAGGAATACTGCGATGGCCTGCGTCAGAAAACAAGGAAAACATGTCATCTTTTGAAAGCATGAAATGTAAAGGAAGGATTATAGCGTATTGGACTGCATACTGTACCTCTTGTTCTTGATCCGATCGCACAATCACTCCGATTTCCGCCATCTTTCCAACCTGTTCTCACAAGCAATACCGCTGGTACGCCACTGAGTCTGTCGTGAGAAAGTGCCACAGGCATCCCAACTTTGTATAGTCGACTCTCTCTCTAAGAGCGACATCGTCAGGAAAGGTAACAACTGTCTGTGTTAGAGAGTTTTCCGGCTTATAGAGAGTCGAGGTAGTTCTGAGATAATAAAGCTAAATCTATGCACAATGGAAACACGTCTGTTTTCAGTCTGTTTAGAGTCGTCATCACAATCAATAGTTAACTGCTTCTGAAAAGTGAGCAGTATATGTTGCAAACTGGAAACATGCCTACATGCATTCGCTTGTTCAACTAAACGTTTCCAGCTTCTATTAAAAAAGACGTAACTATAAACTCAGCAAACTGGAACAAGACTAGAATAATAAAACGTATTCTCCTCTTCAAGTACTGTTAGTAGCGGGGGGCGATCCAGGACTCCTGAAAGGGGGAGGGGGGGGGGGGGGGGGGGGAGTTGTACACCTTAACTTTCGACGCCATCGGCGTGGATGGCGAGCGTTGCAGGTGCGAGCTTCTAGGGGGATAGGGGAACAAACCAACTAGAAAATTTTTCCGGTCTTACCCTCTAAAACGCCATTTCCAGAATTCCTGAGACTCGAAAAGCGTTTGTGAAGGCGTGATATAAAATCTGCAGTTTACCTTATTTGCCGTTTTTATGCTAGAGACGTTTAAAGCCGTCTGAGACGTTAAAGTTGTCTCGGGACGACTTTAACGTCTAGTATAAAAACGGTAAATAACACAGACACCTTTACAATGTAACGTCTGATGGCTTTAACGTCTTTTCGTAAGAGCGTCTGAACGACGCTCTTTTAAGACAGACAGCTTTAGCGTCTCAGACGTCTTAGACTTCAAAGGTGTCTAGACGATTTAATCGTCTCTAGCATAACAACGGCTATTTTTCAAACAGAAAACAAAAACTAATAATACATGATTTAAAGGGTAGCAGTAACAACGATTGTTATTTGTCGTTTTCTTACATACCTCGTTAATTAATCGAACAATATAGCCTGAAAGAAAGAGTCTTATTGGATGAGCTTTTACAAAGCCCACTTAACGTCCTACACAGCAAAACGCGAAATGCATATTATCTCTTCCCAGCTTGCCAGAATCTTATTCTTTCATTTTTATAAAGAGTCAAACAAATAAAAAGGTGCGTGTGGGGGGGAGAGGGGGAGGGGGGCAGGGGGGGAGGTTGCAACCCTCTCAACCCCTTCCATGGTTCCCTGGATCCGCCTTTGAGTAGAACACAAGGACAAGTTTGGTGAAGTAATCTGTTGTAGCGGATTGTTTTCGGAAGGAAAGTTTTGTATCTTCAAGGCGCTGACTAACTTTTTTCGTGGGTACGGATTTGAAGTATTATTCACTAAAACATAACACTTCTCGAGTGTCCGTTGTCCATTTTAGTCGAGTCTTAGAGAGGTGTCCATCTTATATGGAATTTAAGGTAAAGTCTCTATACCCGGACCGCCCGATCCGGAGTCCAGCTAATAACTAGTTAAATGATTGGCAGGGACCAACACCAATTGTCCGTCTAGTAGAGGTGTAATCAATCAGAGGCGCAGTCTCACTTCCGACTGTCTCTTACATCCATTTCACTTAAGTGCTACCTAAAAATTCAGTGAGAGTGTTGGTGTTACTAGAACACCCCCTAACCTTACTGAAACGTACTGTACTCAGAGGATTTCTCTTGATACTGCCCCTTTAAAAGTGAGTGTTTTCTTCTCACATTCCAGAAAAGTTATGAATAACAAGGTAAGATAAGAGAAGACAGAGACAAGACAAGACAAGATAATATAATATAATATAATATAACATAACATAACATAACATAACATAACATAACATAACATAACATAACATAACATAACATAACATAACATAACATAACATAACATAATATAATATAATATAATATCATATCATATGAGATGAGATGAGATGAGATGAATGAGATGAGATGAGATGAGATGAGATGAGATGAGATGAGATAAGATAAGAAACTTTATTTAAGTGTCAACGTGTTCAGCCCAAATGGGGACGATAAACAATTAATGGAGTTGTTCGTAAAAGCACAATAGTTGCACTAATACATGGTTCCAGACACATGGAATCAATATATTCTGTCCATAAGTACGTTGTCTTGGAAACAAGTCTAAACAACAGTGCTTTTTACACTTTAAATAATGTTTACTCGTTAAAATGTGAAAAGCCGGGTTCCTCTATCATAACAACAATTTTAATTTGCTACAATAACCGGTGATAAATTACACTGCTAACTTCACGTCTAACATATATCTGTATTTCTCATGCAACAGCGTTCAACTTGATCGGTTGACATCACACGGCCATCTAAATAAATCAGAATTTCTTCTGTCAACTTAATTGTTGTCACTGAACTTAGTGCTGTGATATTATTATTCAGCTATGTTTAGCAAAGTACAGTAACACACAAAACGAATACAAAGACAGCAAAAGCCCCGCGTATAAGAACCTAGATTTTTCCAACTACGCTATAATGTAGACTACAGTTTAGATAATAGCCATACAGTAAATTTATCTTTCCAAAGTACTAGCATGCATGTCTTTCATGCTGCAGTGTCCATAAAGTGTTCATTTTTGTAAGATAACAACATTATTAAAAATTTTAGGCTAAATAGGTTCTTATGAAAATGAGGTTTAATATCAAAATTTTGGGCTAACAGGTTCTTAAATTTTAGATTCATATACGCGGGTTTTACTGCTTAGATCTCCTCACCAAGTGAAAGATTAAATAATGGTGGATAGTCTCTCGCAGACTGGCAAAACTTCAGAATACCTGGCCATTTAATTTAATGCATCTTAACCCTTTTAAGGGTTAAGATGCATTAAATTAAAATATGCTAAATTTACTCCCAAAAACAAGTTTTTTTAACCGTTAAATTGTTTTTTTTTTGGCGCAAAAAAGGTTTGAGAACGAGCCACGATTGGTTTAATTTGGTTTTACTTCTGATTGGCTGAGAAAGCGTCGCAAGAGTTTTAAACCAATCACTAAGTGTTGTAATGAAAAACCAAGGTAAATGCGAAGCGAAAACCGATCTATCTCGTATAGCAAGGAAACTAATTCCTTTATCGCACAAAAATATTCCATGTGTCACCCAAAGACATGCCGAATCCATTCTTTTTGTCGTCACACGAGAGAGGGTCACCTATAAGTATATAGTAATGGGTGTCGTCCCACAACAGTGGTCTAAAAAAGAGGCGCCTATTATTCTTGTTTCCTTCATGCCCCCATCGGTTTGTATTTGGATAACCCCATTTAGCACAGTTGTTGGCCAGAGTTGAGTTGTCATCTGGGAGGCGTGTGAAAGAACCACAAGCTTCAGGCATGGTCTCAGAATCGGTGAAAAACTTCACCACGTTAGCTCCCGAGACATTGTTGTTTGTCATGATGTGAAACACTCGGCCTCTTTCCTTTTTGAAACAGTAAAACCGGATCTGAGTGAAGCCCATGTCGATTTTTAACTGATTGAAGCCATTTCGCTTCAAAAACTGATTATTGGAATTATAGTTAGGAAGGATCTCTCTATAAGAATCGGAATTGACAGCCGGGTCTTGCAGAGAATTTGCATCCTTCATTAGAAAACGACTGATCAATGTCCATCCACCTGAAAGGGTAATGTAGCAAGGTAAAGGTCAAGTATTATTCGGGTCAAGGTGCCCTATACCGCCTGAGCTCATCGCAGTTTTAGCAGTATTAAGTGACCAGGAATATTTCTACTCCCCCCTCCCGCTGGAAGGGATGCTAGTCCATCGCAGGGTTATCCCTGCGTTAAGTTCGTCGGCTCTACCTATACATCTGGTTGGAGCGGGGCAATGTGAGAGTAAGTTTCTCGACCAATAGTCACAAAAAGACTTGCTCGATCGGGAATACACGGAGAGCGCTAACCATTAGGCCACCGCGCCTCACATGAAATAGTACTAGAGGAAGATTTAACATGATTAATGGAGCAGTTAATTCTCGTAAGAAATATGTATTCTTTTTAACTGATTCTGACAGCTTGGCCCTTTATGAAGCGTATCCACATGACACCACGGGAGCCATATTGGTGTTGCAAAAAAAACAAACAAACAATTAAAATCTATTTTTACTCAAAAATCGTCTTTTGTTGAGTAAAACCAATATGCTGCTGGTCAAGTGAGTGAATACGCTCTATAACATATATAACTTCTTGAATGTGTTTCAAAAATGCGAAAAAGGTGAAAAAAAAAACAATAAAATGTGACGAAAATGAAATCGAGAAATTGTGCGAGAGAAATAGAAATATGATAATCTTTGAAAGCAAAATGACTCTTAATTAATATTAGTTTAAATTACCTTGATCAGTTTTCATGTCACAGAACACTGTGAAGGGGTCCCCTGAGGCTGTTGGGTCGATCCAGTACTCACCACCTTCTTCAGATCCACCACTTATCAAAATATCTTTGCAGGAAGACCCTGGGACCGAGGATTTTGAACCTTTTTTCGCTGCAATAAAACGAAATTAGAGAATAAAGCAGGAACGCTGATGCGTATTTCGTTACCTTACACCAATCACTTCTATCACAAACAAATCACATTCTGAACCGACCAATGTTTAATAGTTAACGATTATTCATCGAAGTGGAGGTGAATAGTGGTGGATATTTACCTCGCCGCTTCGCGGCTCGGTTAATATCCAGCACTTTCATCGACACTGAGGTGAACGACTGTTTTAGTATATACCACACAAGTTGAATAACTAGCGGACCAAAACAATATCTTCCGGTACCCAAAGAGACGCGCGAAGCCATTTTATTTCTCCTCAGCTACTCGTAGGTGAATAGTACTTTGCTAATCACCTCCTCGGCGCGCGCGGAAAGCACTATTGAATTGTGGTATATACTATTTCCTTTTGTTTTATGAACCCGGGACTTTTCATTCTCGTCCCCAGTGCCACCTCTCCCTCACCACCAGTCGGGCCTCAGCACGAGAAACAGGCGGCTCTGGGGGCACATGATTTGATTGGCTAGTTTTGAACAAGGGAGGGAGGGTCAGGCGGCTCTGGAGACGAAAGCTGGAATTTCTTTTTTGCGTTCTATCGGTTTTGTACTCTTGCATAATATACTTGGATTAGTTAAATACTTAAACAACTATCGCTCACTGAGTTGCAGAGGTGCGCGGCTGGCCGTTTGTGTTTGGTGGTTTTAAAGACGCCGTCAAAAATTTTAAGCATTTTTATAGTTCAAAGGTGTGGCTGTTTGTCAGTTGTGAGGATCAGTTAAAGTTGGAGTTTGTCTGTTGAAATATCGGATCATTTGTCAGTAAAAACTATCAAGCTGAAGTGAACAAACCTCGGAAGTTATTTTCCATATAAGTGGCAGCTGGATTTTCCACAAAATCTCCAGGTCTAGACTTCTTTGTTTCTTTCTTTATTTGACATTCTTTATTTTTCCAGAGAAACGTCACACTTTGGCATCTTTCCTCTTGACTGCACACAAAGAAGCAGCAAGCAAAATTGTCAGCGTGCTCAGTTCTCAAGTCATGCCCAACCAAAGCGAAGCCAAATTCTTCTCTGTTGTCGTTGCATGCTTCACCACCAAAAACTTCTACTGGGTGGACCAAGAAGTGTAACAGGGCAAAACGGATTACTGTTGTGAATAACATCCTGAAACTTGCAAGACGATCAGTGAAATCTTATGCTGTGTAAGGAATGAGTTGTACCGTCTCCATCAGCAAAATACGATATATTGGCACATAGCCACATCTCAGCTAGGTTTATTTGAACTGAGTGTCGAGCGCTACAAATTAAATTACTTTGCTTTTCCACTAATTCGCAAGAGGGGTGGAGGTGGCAGGTGTGACAGAACCAGTGGTCAACAGTGCAGGTGAAAAATATGAGACGTTACGAGAAAAACAATCGATAACCTAGGCTCCCTGAGAGTCCATTTATTTTGAGAGCTTTTCATTAGTTACTTACTAGTTAAGTCAGTTAACTATCCTATCTGACAGAAAATTAACTCATTTTTAGCAGGCATTAAGTACCGGTTGAATTAAAAGACTGAATTAATAAGCAAATCTCTCCTGGTCCTCCTGAGTCTCGACGATCAGTTAATTAGGTCACTGACGGCCACTATATCGTCAGTAACAATGCCTTCACATGATTTCTCAGTCGTTGTTGTAGGAGACGGTGAGCTTAATAACTTGACAGGACATAAATTCGTTGAAATCCAGTAGACTAAGTGATTTCTGAGTAAACAAAAACGTGTCGTTTATTTTGCAACATTTAGCCGCCTTGGTATTCAGCAAAACGATATCTTCTTGACTAAGTGATTTTTGAGTTATCAAAGTAAGAGGCTAGCTTTCATTGTTTTGTTACCTTTATTATACCTTGAAAGTGAGCTTAATTATCGGTACTCAGGCTTTTTATGGGATATTATAATGTTTGCATGACACTAGAGAGCTTAAGCAAACTACAACGGCAACGGCAACAAGAACGTCAGCGAACAAAAGTTTTAATGAGCAGAACAATAGCTCTGCACCTGCGTTTTAAATCTTGGTACATTTCCCTGCCGTTCTCTGCGAAACAACAACGCGAAATGACCAAATTCTGCGTTCTTTGGACAACTTGGCCACGAAGGCTACTTTTCGTTTTCCTTTTTGGGGTTCTATAAATTCAGTTAGAGCTTGCAGAAATCTTGATAATTATTGCGAGAAAAAAAAAAGATCAAATCAAAGAGTCTCAAGTAAAGTATAATTCATTTTTCACCAGGCGTTGTCCTCGGCGTCGCCGTCGTCATTAGGGAGCTTAGCAATGACGATGGCAACGCCGAGCACAACGCCTTGTGAAAAATTGAATTTTGCTCGATTATCTCGCGATTATCCAGATGCATTCAGTGTGTCTATCAATTTAAGAGCTATCCCAAGCTGAATATATAAAGAGAGCTCACTACACACTGAATTAAAATGAAACCGGCTGCGACCAAAAATTGCCCAAAGGCAAAAAATAAAACTTTACCCATCAACCTGCACAATTTATTTGACACAGTGTCTATGCTGTAGACACTGTTGTAAACGGAAGATAACACTTTTTCAATGTCATATATAAATTGACTTCGTTAATGGAAAATCCAATAAGTTTTTATCTTCAGGTAGAAACAGATTAATCTAGGTTGGAAACAAAATTCACTTGAAAAGCAATTTAACCTACAACATCTACACTAGAAGGAAATGAAACTGATACTCTGTCTAATTCTTAATAGGATTTGCTCACCTCTTTAGAGACATTTTTCCAAGTAATGGAAGTTCCAAGAACCAAACTAGGTGTATTAATAGGCTCAGTGAATTATCGCCAAGAGAATAATAATGCTATGATCTTGTGTAAACCAAAGGTGTGAAAAGAAATGGTTTATTAAAGATTTATTGTACATTGAAGCACCTTATATGAATAAATTTATAAGTTAACATGTTGGAAGAAGCGCCACTTTCTAAACAACTGCAATTTGGCAATCAGTTTCGCTAAAGGGCTGTATTCGGATTGGCCGATGATGATATTGACGATAATCCACTAGACGGTAATACTAAGAGTTGCTTTGAATTGAACGCTGTGTGTAAAACGTGATTTTGTGTATGTTGGTTAATAAGTCTTTTCACCTCAGCAGCATGAAACTGCATGACATTGAGTTTCTTTTCATGATTTACAATACGATCTCTTTACTAACCCAGTGGTCGATCTTGATCTGCTTTGTTTTGCCGTTATTCTCTGAGCTAAAACAAAAGAATGGCAAACAATTATGTTAATTGAAGCTGAGTAATATCAGCTTGCGACAAGGACAGGGAGTCAAAGCCGTGTGAGCCCGTGTGAGCCCGTGTGAGTAGTCATTATTTAAGAAGTGGATCAGGAGAAACAAATAAATACAGCTTTGGAAGTCTTTAGCTACGGGAATAACTTAACTAGCGTCTTCAGCGAAGCTGCAGAAGATATTTTTGCGGACACACGAATATATTTCTAGACTATGTTAATTAAGGTTTTTGTTTTTATTCTATATTGTGTGTAGCTCAAGTAAGAACAGCGTGGACACCGTTTCTATTCGTCATAAAAAGCCTCTCTTGATTTTTATTTGTTTTCCTTTACCTTTGTATTTGTTTACATTTGAGTTGTAGGAGACCATTATCGTTTAGAACTTTGTGTTTTCCATTTATGTCATACTGATAAGCTACATGTTAGTGCTTTCTTTTGCCAACACTCGCAATTGAATTTCTGATTATCAAATTGGAAGTTTTGGAATCACAGGACTAGATGAATATCCAAGCGTATTTTCAGCCCTTACATTAATCTTTAGTCTTTTCCATTTAGACGTAAAATGTTAACGTAACTAGACTGCAATACAGCGGTTTTTTTCTCTCCTTAGTCTCACACTCCGTCTTGACACTCGCACCTGACCTTTCGTTCGAAGACCGCGCGCACTCGCAAAAAATACATCTGTTTTGCAGTCTGTAACACAAAAAGAGTAGACAGCCAAAACGTAAGAATAACAACAAAAAACGCAACGAGCGTCAGACTTCCAAAGAGGTCATTCACTGACAATACACAAAAAAGGAGGTCTAACTGGGATTATTTGAAACACTTAACCAGTGAGTTCAATTTGTTGACTGTATAAAAGCTCCGTATGCCGTCAGCGAAATCAAGGTGTCAAGTACCAGAGGCCCTTTAATATAACAATCGTATCCCCCACTGCTGGGGTTTTCAGTTTCCCCGCAATCAGTGGCGTCAGATTTCAATTTTTTTTCAGATTTTTTTTTATTATTTCACACTATTTACAGACATATTTTACTATCACACACTATTTACAGAAAATTCATTAATTAAAATAAGGAAAATATAATAATAGTAAAGCCAAAACAAAATGTGCTCAGTGACCAAAGAAGCATATGCTATCGTGTTGGTCACTGACACGTTAAATAAAAGTGGGTCCGCAATGCGTACATATGTGGACTTTCATTTGTTTCTGATAATGAATGATTGAATGAGCCAATGTACAGTATCGGTTAGACCTTCTTAAAGTCGTTTGGTTCTCGTTTCCAGTTTGGCAGTAGTCCCTGGCGCTCTCGCGCTCCGCGCTCTGTAAGCTGGACTGTAGGCAAGACTAAGTATCAGTCAATTACGAGATGGCAGTCACTTGAAACTCGAGATGATAAAAAAAACTTATCAATCAAGTTTTCTTATGATCGTGAAAGAAAAACTTCCTTCTCGTTTTGAGGAACACACCTTGCAATTTACCCTGAAGATCGCCTTAAACATTGAAATGCAGTCTAATTTATTTAAGCTGTGTCAGAGAAGCGGAAAACCTGGGACAAGACCCGACAGTATCTCTATATGGTTACATGAAAAGGACGGGGATGTTCGTCGGACAATTTGATCTACTATTCTAGTCTCGTGAAGGATAACATTTCACACAATACAGCAAGGTTGATACTAGGTGAAAAAGTAGAAACTTTACGGGACCGCAAAGCCATTTTTAGTTATCTGTGTCTTAAAAACAGAGAAGTGTTAGGCCTGAAACTTTGTTTGAAGAGAACTTCTTTTCACATTAAAAATATATCACGGAACTAAACAGCTCTATAATCATAAGGTTTGTGATTTTGCTATTTGCTGTTTTGAGATTTACTTTTCCCGTAAAGGATGGCAATCTGGGCGTGGCTCAACTTTGTTTAGACCCCCACCATTTAAAAACACAGAGAACACAGACATTTTAAAAAAACACAGTCACTTTAAATGAATTAAAAGATTGACAATCTGTCCTTAAAACCAAAAGAAGATGTCTGTTGGAAATCGAAATCCGTAATTTACACCTAAGGGACACGATGAGCATATCCGTTCCATTCATATTTGCAGGGGGGGGGGGGGGGGGGGCGGGGGGGTTCACGGGAAATGGGCAAATTAGGTCTTTAAATGGGAGTAAGGACAAGAAAATTATTTATTAAGAACAAAAACAAAATCTTACCACTAGAAATCGGGGATACTGCTTTCAGTCCATTCATAAAGAAATATTTTGCGAAGTATGTAGATTGTCTTCGTTTGCCTGACATTTCATCTGAACGCTTGTGTAAACAACAGCTAAACTCATCAATTAACTCATTTTCTTTCATTGCGTTGTTTTCATATACAACTTTTCCGGAATGGCTTTTGTCGCCTTTTAGCAAGATTTCACTAATAATCTCTTGATACAAGAAGGCAGATGAATGTTTTTTTCAACCTAAAATTATCATCGTTCTTGAATTAATTTTCGAGTGGAGTCGGCGATTCTCGAACGACACATTTTCAATCAGTAATTTAGTTTTCGCACGGTTTCAATACATACATTTTTCGGTTCAAAATAAGTTTTATGCTATTCACACTAACTTTTTACCAACAGTTTTGAATTCGACATTAGTCAGATTGCGTTATTCAAATTTAACTTGCAAGAAATCCAAGAAAAAAATAATTGCGGGAAAGCCCCGGGAAAACAACTTGATTAGTGAACTTGTTTTGTTTTGAGTCGTTGTGTATCCATTCTTCCATTCTAAAGATTCTGTGTGGCAAAGCTGAAACAAAACAACAAATATCTAGATATCGGCTAAACAATGCTTTTCAACTATTTTCAATTATATGCGAATCAAGCGAACACAGCAACTGACGTCCAGTCGAACACAACAGACAGCGCGAAAAGTGTGAAAAATAGCGTGACCTTTGCCCGCAGTTCAGTCGAACGCCCTGCAAATATGAAAGCCGCCACGACTTTTTTCTTTTGATGTGCACGTATACCACTGGCATCTTTGACGCTGCTCGTTGATGTACTGCACTTGACAAATTTTAGGTTTCGATTAATGAAATTCACGTATTTAGCTTGTGTGATGCTTTCTTTGTGACGTCTCGCCAATTTTACATTGACTCTTGGCTCCAAAACTTCGGATTCTCCGAACACCCTCGAAAGCTTCCGAAAGGGCTGAGACGAGTTATCACGGAAAGTGCCGTCCCAATCGGGAAAACTGCACGATCGCAATATGTGGATTTTCACACTTCGTGTGAAAGTCCACATAAAAAGAAAAAAAAGACAAGACACATTAATTAATAAAAACAATAGAATAAAGGAAGTAAAATGTGATTAACAAAAGTATGCGAATTAAACAAGTTAAGTGAATAAATCATAATTAAGTTATATACAGAATTCAGAGAAATTATGCTGAAGAGTAATATTGAGTATTTAAAAGGTATAATTTATATTGCTTATAAAAAGAAGTGTAAGGTAGTTTTTTAAAATCTGTCAGAGAAGGCAACACACAGTACTTGAGACAGGCGACTTTATTTACTTCAAATCGACGCTGTTCTCAGCGTCGCCGTTGTGCTTTCTTTAAAGTCACTATTGTCAAAAAACATTTTATAATGCAGCTGCATTTCAGTTACCAATTCGTTAAATTGTTAGTCTTTACACCTCTGTAGTGAGATAGTGTTTCCACTTCTATCTTCCTCTGACGATTTCGATTTCACTTTAAACACTGTCTGACCACGATATCTCCCACTGATAAGTTTTTTCTACCATGATAAACAATTTATCACTCAGTCTAAGAAGGCATTACACAGGGCATCACATAGACAAGTTTATTGACATGAAGTAATTAAGTTAATTAAATTTTCAAAACCAAATATTTTCAAAAGATCTGGTGTATCTTTAAAACGTGTATTGAACGTCGTATTAGAGCAGATGACAACGTCAACGGCAACGAGAACGAAACGTTCAACTTACGAGCGGCATAGTGATTCTGCACACAGGACCGGGCGTAACCAGCTTTTTGAAGAGTTGTAAGCCTGGCCAACAGGGCATCAAAGGCCTTTTTCTAGAGGGGGTTCCGGATAAAGACCCAAAAAAGTGCATGAAAGCACCTACATTTTGACATTTCATACAGAGAATGGACCAACTTTCACTCATTACTAGATAAATAAACGCACTTGTCTTTTAGCGTAAATAAATTTAATTTTAAAAAATCTCACCTAGCGTGAGCTTTCTAAAGTAGACAAGTGATAGGTATGTTATGTGTCGCTTTACGTCACGTCTCGTTACAATACACTTCAAATCAGGTTACATTACATTACATTACAGTTCAAACAGTGAACTAGAAGTTAACAAAACTAAACCATTACACTACTACCTCTACTTCTATCGCAATACCTAATGTGCTAGGGCTTAAAGATTGATGCGCAACAAGGGTGAGACACGATAAAAACTACAATAAAAAAGTTCACTGGCTTAAAATGTTTTAAAAGAATATAAGCTTTCGGCTGTCGCTCTACAGCCTTCCACGGATAAAAATGGAATACAAGATGAATATAATATATATAAAAAAGGTGAGATAAAAAACAATAAGAAGAACAAAAACAAAGTGAAAATGTGCTAATTAGGTGACTATTTCGTAAAAAGAATACAGTACTGGTTTGGAATCGGCTTGGAGCCAGCTTATATTCTTTTAAAACATTTTAAGCCAGTGAACGTTTTTATTGTAGTATTAGATCTTACTGAGAGGGTGCCTAATACAAAGTTGATAACATAACGCTATGTGGGATTTGATGAAATCGTGAAAGGGTAGTTGCGATATTTATAACTGATGAATATTGCGTTCTGTTTCTTCTTGAAAGTGCGTCGGCCGGAATTTTCTCAATTGCACATTTTAAAAATACGAGCGGGATAAATAATCTGCAGGCCCGGGCGTACGGGCCTTCAGGCTAGCTACACGTTATTTTTTGGCTTGGGACATTCTCAGGTTCTTAGCCATCCTGCTCCGCACCAAGGTCTAAACCCTACAGCCAGGTGGAGCCTCCCCATATATGCCACTACAGGGAGTACCCCCAAGGGCACTCAAACGCACGTTGAGAATGGAGGATGGAGGTTTCGTTAAGAGTATTTAGGAAAAGGCCAATCTCGTGCCCAGAGTCCGCCAGCTCCTCGGTCAGCGTTAGGTCGCTTGGACGAACTCTGGGCAGGTGAAAAAGATATCTTTTTTTTCTATTGGTCATTCACGGAACAATAGAAGTCAGTCCGGAAGTCTCAAACTGATCATCCCCGGAAGTTAACCAGTAATTAGAAGTAATTAACCAGTAATTAGAAGAGCTGTTTTCAATTGAGTGTCGTAAAACCAAAGCTCTTACCAATCGTAAAAGACACAAACAATCCAATTTTACATGTAGCCGGAGCGGAGAACGTTTGAGAACGTGCCACGATTGGTTTTGGTTTAGTTGCCTTTACGTCTGAGTGGCTGAGAAAGCGTCACAAGAGTTTTAACCCTTTCAGTGCCAAAGTCGACTTTTGTCGACATTTGGAGGAGTGGTCATTGAACCACTTGTGACGTCATCAGTTTGCACTTCAATCAACTTTTCAGATAAGCAACTGACACAGCGTGGATTGATCTTTCCATAGGACTATACATTTTGTATTTCAACTGCATTCTGACAGAGCTAATCGAAAAAAACACGCTCCGTTTTAGTCTGAAATGTCATCCGTCCTCTTTTCCTTACCCCCCAGAGGGGGGTAAGGACGAAAAGAGGACATTTCAGACTAGCTCCGTTTTTGATGCAAAATCAGTGCAGAAAAAGGGCAACACACCTGTAATTGATCAACATCCCCTTTTCAGGGTTTACCGATGATTTTGTCCAAACTTTTTCTGCCAGAAAGAAGGATGTGAAGAGTGTACATTGTTACACGGAATCCGTATCAAAATGTTGCTGCAATGTAAAAAAGTGCTATTATAGTAAAGTTTGGGCAAAAATTAGTTTCGTAACAACAAAAATTTGCTTTAACGGTTAAAAAAACGCGTTTTTTTGGGAGGGGGTGGGGGGAAATTCAGCAGTGAGAGGGTTAAACCAACCACTAAGTGTAGTAATGAAAAACCAAGGTAAACCGATATATTGTGTATAGCAATGAAACTAATTCCTTTACCGCACAAAAATCTTCCATGTGTCACCCAAAGACATGTCGAATTCATTCTTGTCGTCGTCACACGAGAAAGGGTCACCAACAAGCATATAGTAACCGATGTCTAACCACAACAGTGGTCTAATAAAGAGGCGTTTATCAGAAATCTGTTGTTCATGCCCCCATCGGTTAGTATTCGGATAACCCCATTTAGCACAGTTGTTAGCCAGAGTTGAGTTGTCATCTGGGAGGCGTGTAAAAGAACCACAAGCTTCAGGCATGGTATCAGAATTGGTGAAATACTTCACCACGTTAGCTCCCAAGGCATCGTTGTTGGTCATGATGTGAAACACTCGGCCTCTCTTCTTTTTAAAACAGTAAAACCGGATCTGAGTGAAGCCCATGTCGATTTTCAACTGATTGAAGCCATTTCGCTTCAAAAACTGATTATTGGAATTATAGTTACGAAGAATCTTTCTATGAGAATCAGAATTGACACGAGCATCTTGTAAAGAATTTGCATTTTCCATTAGAAAACGAAAGATGAGTGTCCATCCACCTGAAATGGAAATGAAGCAAGGTAAAGGTCAAGTCTTAATCGGGTCAAGGTGTTCTATACGGCCGAAGCTCATCGCAGTTTTAACGGCATTAAGTAATAAGGAGTATCTCCACTCCTCCCTGGATGGGATGCAAGTTCATCGCAGCGTTACCCTGTGCATTAAGTTCGTAATGTAATCTCCGACAACAAAATGAACGCACCTTGATCAGTTTTCATGTCACAGAACACTGTGAAAGGGTCCCCTGAGGCTGTTGGGTCGATCCAGTACTGACCATCTCCCTCAGATTCACCACTTATCAAAATGTCTTTACAGGAAGAGCCTGGGACGGAGGATTTAGAACCTTTTTTTGCTGCAATAAAACGAAATTTATAGAGAGTAAAGCAGGAACATTGATTCTTCTTTCGTTACTTTACACTTATCACTTCTATCACAAACAAATCACATTCTGAACCGGCTAGTGTTTAATAGTTTCTTTTGTTTTATGAACCAGTGACTCTTTCATTCTCGTCCCCAGTGCCACTTCTCCCACACAGCCGGCGGAGCCTCAGCACGGGAAACAGGTGGCTCTGGGGACGCGTGATTTGATTGGCTACTTTTGAACAAGGGAGGGAGGGTCAGGCGGCTCTGGAGACGAAAGCTGAAATTTCTTTATTGCGTTCTATCGGTTTTGTACTCCTGCATAATTATACTTGGATTAGTTAAATACTTAAACAACTATCGCTCACTGAGTTGCAGAGGTGCGCGGCTGGCCGTTTGTGTTTGGTGGTTTTTAAGACGCCGTCAAAAATTTTAAGCATTTTTATAGTTCAAAGGTGTGGCTGTTTGTCAGTTGTGAGGATCAGTTAAAGTTGGAGTTTGTCTGTTGAAACATCGGATCATTTGTCAGTAAAAACTATCAAGCTGAAGGGCACAAACCTCGGAAGTTATTTTCCATATAAGTGGCAGCTGGATTTTCCACAAAATCTCCAGGTCTAGACTTCTTTGTTTCGTTCTTTATTTGACATTCTTTATTTTTCCAGAGAAACGTCACACTTTGGCATCTTTCCTCTAGACTGCATCCAAAGAAGCAGCGTGCAAAATTGTCAGCGTACTCAGTTCTCAAGTCATGCTCAACTAAAGCGAAGCCAAATTCTTCTCTGTTGTCGTTGCATGCTTCACCACCAAAAACCTCTACGGGGTGGACCAAGAAGTGTAGCAGGACAAAACGGATTACTGTTGTAAATTTTATTCTGAAACACGCAAGAGGATCAGTGAAATCTTGTGCTGTATGAAGAATGAGTTGTGTGGTCTCCATCAGCAAAATATGATACATTGGCACATAGCCACATCTCAACTAGGTTTATTTTAACTGAGTGTCGAGCGCTACAATTTCAATTACTTTGCTGTTTCACTAATTCACCAAGAGGGGTGGAAGTGACAGGTGTGACAGAACCAGTAGTCAACAGTTGGTTGAATTAAAAGACTGAATAATAAGCAAATCTCTCCTGAGTCTCGACGATCAGTTAATTAGTTCACTGACGGCCACTATATCGTCAGTAACAATGCCTTCACATGATTTCTCAGTCGTTGTTGTAGGGGAAGGTGAGCTCAGTAACTTGAGTTTAACTCTTGACAGGACATAAATTCGTTGAAATCCAATAGACTAAGTGATTTCTGAGTAAACAAATAGGTAAATTCGTTGGTGTAATTTATTTTGGAACATTTAGCTTCCTTAGCGTGTTGAGAAGGCGAGCTTAAATGATTTTATTCAGCGAAACGATATCTTCTTGACTAAGGGCCGATTCGCACTAGCGGACAAGTTTTAAATGTCATAACATTTTTGACAAAAACAAAATTGTCGCGACAAGTCAGAGACATTTTGAAGAAAACAAAAGGTGTAATTATTAGTACAATAGCTCTGCACGTGCTTCTGGCATCCTGGTACATTTCTCGGCACGGTCGTCTTCTGCAAACATCAAATAATCAGGCAGGTCCACGTGGTGAAAAATATTAAAACGATTTGCATTTGAAGTGCGAGTGTAGTGATGTTTTTGTGCTCGTGCGGGGAAAATGTCGCAAGAAAACTATTTCTTTTCCCCTCCATTTATCGGCACAAACTGGTTCCCTCCGCATTCATCTGTTCTAACCCCGGTATTACCATCCTTCCACGACCTCACATCGGTACACAAACATGTTTTGCCACCTATCGCGGAAAAATTTCGCGTGTTGTTTTTTAGTACAATCCAGACCAAACACAATAGCCAATCAGCAACGTATTGTTATCTGGCATTACGAGGGGCGTTGGAATGAGACTTGTCATGAAATGTCCTGCCTTGAGGCAGGACATCGGCCCCTTTGAAGATTTGTCCGTTTTGACAAAATTTGCACTTGTCCAACAAGTCGTTCGCACTTGTTTTTGCGATTGTTTGACAAAATGTATCGCGCGTGCAACGCGGACCAATCATAAGACAACTGCTTCTTTGTTTTCCTAAATTGTTTGACAAGTTCTAGGTCTCAAAAAACGTATTCGCACTTGTTTTCTGTAACAAGTGACACATTAATGATGAAATCTACCAATTGTTACAAAATTTGTTCGCTAGTGCGAATTGGCCCTTTGTCAAAAATGTTATGACATTTAAAACTTGTCCGCTTGTGCGAATCGGCCCTAGGAAGCAAACTACAACGGCAACGGCAACGAGAACGTCAGCGAACAAAAGTTTTTTAATGAGCAGAACAATAGCTCTGCACGTGCGTTTTAAATCTTGGTACATTTTTTCCTTGCCGTTCTCTGCAAAACAACAACGCGAAATGACCAAATTCTGCGTTCTTTTGACAACTTGGCCACGAAGGCTTAGGGCCAATTCGCACTAGCGGACAAGTTTTAAATGTCATAACATTTTTGACAAAAAAAAATTGTCGCGACAAGTCAGAGACATTTTGAAGAAAACAAAAGGTGTAATTATTATTACAATAGCTCTGCACGTGCTTCTGGCATCCTGGTACATTTCCCGGCACGGTCGTCTTGTGCAAATATCAAATAATCAGGCAGGTCCACGTGGTGAAAAATTTTAAAACGATTTGCATTTGAAGTGCGCGTGTAGTGATGTTTTTGTGCTGACCTGCGAGGAAAATGTGGCAACTAAACTATTTCTTTTTCCCGCCATATATCGGCAAACTGGTTCCCTCCGCATTCATTTGTTCCAACCCCGGTATTACCATCCTTCCACGACCTCACCTCGGTACACAAACATGTTTTGCCGCCTATCGCGGAAAAATTTCGCGTGTTGTTTTTTAGTACAATCCAGACCAAACACAATAGCTAATCAACAAAGTATTGTTATCTGGCATTACGAGGGGCGTTGGAATGCGACTTGTCATGACTTGTCCTGCCTTGAGGCAGGACATCGGCCCCTTTGAAGATTTGTCCGTTTTGACAAAATTTGCACTTGTCCAACAAGTCGTTCGCACTTGTTTTTGCGATTGTTTGACAAAATGTATCGCGCGTGCAACGCGGACCAATCATAAGACAACTGCTTCTTTGTTTTCCTGAATTGTTTGACAAGTTCTAGGTCTCAAAAAACGTATTCGCACTTGTTTTCTGTGATAAGTGACACATAAATGATGAAATCTACCGATTGTTACAAAATTTGTCCGCTAGTGCGAATTGGCCCTTATTTCCATTTTCCAATTTGGGTTCTCTTTATATATTCAGCTAGGGCTGGTTCTTAAACCGATGAATACACTGCAGCCATCTGGATAATTATTGCGAGATTCTCAAGTAAAAAAGAATTCATTTTTCACAAGGCGTTGTCGTCGCCGTCGTCATCAGGGAGCTTAGTAATGACGACGGCGACGGCAAGGACAACGCCTGGTGAAAAATGAATTGATATTTTGCTTGAGAATCTCGAGATTATCCAGATGTATTCAGTGTGGCTATCAGTTTAAGAACTATTTTAAGCTGAATTTGTAAAGAGAGCTCACTACGCAATTAAAATGAAACCGGCTGCCGCCAAAAATTGCCCAAAGACAAAAACTAAAACTCTATCCCTGAGCCTGCACAATTCAACGGAAGATAACACTTTTACAATGACATAAATAACTTGTGAATAAATATTTCGTGGCTAGTCTGAAGCAGCGTTTCGTCCCGGCCAAGGCACTCTTCAGAGACCTTTTCTGCTAGCAAACTCGTTGAGCATCGCGCTCAAAGTCCCGTTCGCAAAGAATGTTGACAGCAATCTCGTTGAGCATCACGCTCAAAGTCCCGACTGCACAAAATCACGAGTGAAAATTGACAATAAAAGTTGACAGTTACTTGTGAATAAATATTTCGTGGCTAGTCTGACGCAGCGTTTCGTCCCGGCCAAGGGACTCTTCAGAGACCTTTTCTGCTAGCAAACTCGTTGAGCATCGCGCTCAAAGTCCCGTTCGCAAAGAATGATGACAGCAATCTCGTTGAGCATCACGCTCAAAGTCCCGACTGCACAAAATCACGAGTGAAAATTGACAATGAAAGTTGACAGTTACTTGTGAATAAATATTTCGTGGCTAGTCTGACGCAGCGTTTCGTCCCGGCCAAGGGACTCTTCAGAGACCTTTTCTGCTAGCAAACTCGTTGAGCATCGCGCTCAAAGTCCCGTTCGCAAAGAATGATGACAGCAATCTCGCCAGCAGAAAAGGTCTCTGAAGAGTCCCTTGGCCGGGACGAAACGCTGCGTCAGACTAGCCACGAAATATTTATTCACAAGTAACTGTCAACTTTCATTGTCAATTTTCACTCGTGATTTTGTGCAGTCGGGACTTTGAGCGTGATGCTCAACGAGATTGCTGTCATCATTCTTTGCGAACGGGACTTTGAGCGCGATGCTCAACGAGTTTGCTAGCAGAAAAGGTCTCTGAAGAGTGCCTTGGCCGGGACGAAACGCTGCGTCAGACTAGCCACGAAATATTTATTCACAAGTAACTGTCAACTTTCATTGTCAATAAATAACTTGACTTCGTTAAAAAAAAAAATCCAATAAATTTTTATCTTCAGGCCGAAACAGATTGATCTAAGTTGGGAACAAATTGAACCTGAAAACCAATTTACTAGTAACCTACAGTATCTGTAGAAGGAAATGAAACTGATACTCTTTCTAATTCTTGATAGGATTTGCTCACCTTTTTAGAGACATTTTTCCAAGTAATGGAAGTTCCAAGAATCAAAGGCGTGTTAATAGGCTCAGTGAATTATCACCAAAAGAATGCTATGAACTTGTGTAAACGAAAGGTGTGAAATGAAATGGTCTATTAAAGATTTATTGTGCCTCGAAGCACCGGATGAATAAATTTATAAGTTGACATGCTGGAAGAGGCGACTCTTTCGGAAGAACTGCAGTTTTGTGGTCAGTTTCACTAAAGCGCTGCATTCTGATTGGCCGATGATGATAGTGACGATAATCCACTAGACGGTGATACTAAGAGCTGTTTCGAAGTGAACGCTGTGTGTAAAACGTGATTTTGTGTACGTTGACAAATATGGCTATTCACCTCAGCAGACAAAATTTCTTTTCATGATTCCTCTACTGACCCAGTGGTCGATCATGGTCGTTTTTGTTTTACCATTGTTCTCTGAGCTAAAACTAGAGAGTGGCAAACAAGTTTTTTAATTGAAGCTGAGTAAAACCAGCTTGCGACAAAGACAGGGAGTCAAAGTCGTGCGAGTGGCGATTATTTAAGAACTGCACGGAACAAGACAAACCAGAATACTAGCATTGTTGTTGTAAGTAAATACAGAATAACTCAATTAGCTCCTTCAGTGAAGTTGCAGGTGATATTATTACGGACACACGAATTTATCTTTAATCTATGTTTATTATGGTTTTTGTTTCATTTCATCCTGTGTGTAGTTCAAGTAAGAATAATTACAAACACCGAGGATAATGTTTCTATTCGGCATAAAAAGCCTCCCTTGATCGTTATTTGTTTTCGCTGATGTTATGATCTTCTTTACGTTATTTGTTTACGTTTGAGTTGTAGGAGACCATATATTATCGTTTAGAACTTTGTATCTTCCATTTATGCCGTACATATTAGCTATATGTTAGTGGTTTTTTTGCTAATACTCGCATTTGAATTTCTGATTATCGAAGGGGAAGTTTTCGAATCATAGGACTCGATGAATATCCAAGCGTATTTTCAGCACTAAAGTTAATCTTCAGCCTCTTCCATTTAGACGTAAAATGCTAACATAACTAGACTTTAATACAGGCCCCAGTTGCTCAAAGCTATCCACTGGATAGCGATTATGATGAACTGGCCCCAGAGGTTTTGTTTCTCCTTAGTCTCACACCGTTTTGACACTCGCTCCAGACCTTTCGTTCGAAGACCAAGCGCATTCGCAAAAAATACATCTGCTTTGCAGTCTATAAAACAACTAACACAGTTCGTAATATATAGAGCAGACAGCCAAAAAGTAAGGATAACAACAAAAAACGCAAAGAACGTCAGACTTCTAAAGAGGTTATTCACTGACAATACACAAAAAGGGGCTCACTGTTGACTGTATAAAAGCTCCGTATCCCGTCAGCGAAAACAAGGCGTCAAGTACTAGAGGCCCTTCACTATAACAATCGCATTCCCACTGCTGGGAGTTTCAGTTTCCCAGCAATCAGTGACATCAGAGAAGGCAACACACAGTTCTTGAGACAGACAGGCAAGTTTATTTACTTTAAATCGACGCTGTTCTCAGCGCTGCCGTTGTGCTTGCTTTAAACTCACTATTGTCAAAAATCATTTTATAATTTAGCCGCATTTCAGTAACCAATGCCCGATTCCCTCTATGGCGCGCGCCTGCAGGGATTCACGGTAGTTGTATTCATCGTTGCTAAGTCTCGTGCATGGTTTGATGAAGACATCTACCATGATTCCCTGCAGGCGCGCGCCATAGAGGGAATCGGGCATTCGCCAAATTGTTAATCTTCCTTTTCTTTAAAGGGATCGGTAACACCTTTGTAGTGAGAATGTGTTTCCACTTCTATCTCCTTATGGCAGTTTCCTCTGACGGTATCTCCCACTGATAAGGTTTTTTCACCGTGATAGAAAATTGATTACTCAGTCAAGGAAGGCATCACACAGTTTATAACACAGAAGTTTATTGACGTGAAGTAATTAAATTAAATTTACAAAACCAAATACTTACAAACGATCTGGTGTAACTTAATTATTGAACGTCCACTTCGTTGTCACACTTTGAGAAACACTGGGAGTTTAACTGAACGTATGAAAACTTCAACGACGACGAGAACGAAACATTCAACTTACGAGCGCCACAGTAACTCTGCACACAAGCCCGGCTAACAAGGCATCAAAGGCCGTTTCTAGGGGGGTGGGGGTCTCGATAAAGACCCTGAAAAGTGCACTACATTTTGACATTTCATATAGAAAATGGATCATTTTTCACTTTTCATAAATAAACGCAAATTAATTTAATTTTAAAAAATCCCACCTAGCGTGAGCTTTCTAGAGTAGACAAGTGACAGGTATGTTATGTGTCGCTTTACGTTACGTCTCGTTACAAAATAGGTTACGTTACATTACAATACATTACACTTCAAACAGTGAACTAGAATTTTACAAAACTAAACCATTACACTACTAACTCTACTTCTATCACAATACCTAATGTACCAGGGCTTACTGAGTGAGTGCTAAATTCAAAGTTGAAAACGTAACGCTAGGTGGGATTTGACGTAATCGTGAAAGGGTAGTTGCGATATTTATAATGAATATTGCGTTCTATTTCGTCTTGAAAGTGCGTCAGCCGGAATTTTCTCAATTGCACATTTTAAAAATACGAGTGGGATAAATAACCTGCAGGTCTGGGCGTGCGGGCCTTCAGGCTAGCTACACGTTATTTTTCGGCTTGGAACATTCTCAGGTTCTTAGCCATCCTGCTCCGCACCTAGGTCTAAACCCTCGCTCTCTCGTATACAATTTTTTCCAGAAAAAGTAGCTCTGTCGTATACCCTCGATAGGATATGGTACCTCTTTCACATACCTACAGAAGAGATAGTGCATCTCTTTTGTTAATTTTTCACTTGATTAAACTCTTAAAATGCTTAATGCGGGGGTACACCTGAAGCCCGCTTTTCCACCGCTTAACTTGGGTTTAATGCGAATATCTCATTCGTGTTTTAAGCAATCCAAAACCCTATGCTATGTTTAGCGCTGTTTTGTAAATTTTTGGGTGATTTTTGGGGATGATTGGGAAGAGATAGTTTTTCTCAAAGGATTAGTAAAATTTGGAGTAATAAGAAATACTTAAGATTTAATGTGATTTAAAAATTAGAATTTGAAGTTAAAAATTGGTAGATGGACACCCAGACAGTCCCCTGACAACCTGGGGTGCTCTTGCGTGGGGGTCAACTGTCTGGTGGTGTTCCAAAAATATAAACCTTTCAAAATTTCACTCAAAATCGGGTGTACCTCCGTCATAAAGGTGGACAACTACATAGCTTTTTGACATTTAAATTCAATAAACATACCAGATAAATTCAGAAGTGTTTTATCAAGTTAAAAACACGAGGCGCAGCCGAGTGTTTTAGACTTGATAAAACACGAACTGCTAATTTATTGAAAGGCTTCAAAATCTTCTGATGTAGATCGACTCATTCTCGCACTAATATTTAGATTTGGGGCTATTTTGGCCTAGAAAACTGGACGTAAAGTTTAGCTGTGTCTTTATCAGATATACAGACACTCATTAAACTTTAATTTCTTTTGTATTTTCTTTATGACTTATTAATGAGTTTTTGAAGTTAAAATAAATGAAAAATACTTTGAGCAGAATGCTTTCCCGTCTCCTTCCCCCTACTTCTCTCTTGGACTAGAGTTACTGGGGGCAGAGTCTCTGCAGAGTCCCATCCGCACGAGGGAGCTGCGACACGTTCATTTAGCGAATATCTTTAAATAAGAGTTGTACTTCTCTTTTCCTCCCCATTTTCTTAGACTTCACGAGGCGTAGCCTCGTTTTGGTGCTTAGCTTGGTTTCTTCCTATAATGTCATTAAATTACTTTTTTCGCTTACATTTCTGGATATCTCAATATATTTTAGCTCGATGTCGGTTGAATATGTTTGGTGGGTCTGTTCAAGATATTTTGAAAGGCCCCGTTTAAATACATAAATGACAGCTTTTGTATACTCCAACTCGTGAATTCCCTACGCTTCTATTTACCTACAGCCGAGGCAGCTTCCCCCTGTATGTCACTATAGGGAGTACACCTTCCAGGGTACTCGCTCATATACTCGCCGAAAAGTTACATAATTTCCTAGCCACCGTAAAAGAGCACCATCATGAACACACTTCTAAAAGTGACTGTCAAAAGGCAAATAGATATACGTATATAGAGAATAATACATGGGCGCGCGGAGATATGAAATTTATCTTCGAGTGTTCAACTCGATAAATAGTGAGATATCGAGATTGAACACGAGAAGATCAATTTCATATCTCCAAGCTCCCATGTATTATTCTATTTATTATATAAATTTAGCTCAATTCTTTCAAAAGGTGAATATTCCAAAGGTCATATCAGGACACGTGTTTGATACGATGTCGGAACACATGTGTTCTGATACGACATTTCTCAGTGGCCAAAATCCCTATAACACACTGTAGTTTATATAATAAATATAAATAAAAAGGTACTTAGGTAGTTATTTATATTACCTCCAAAAAGGATGAAAACTCTATTAGTGAAACAAGCTCTAAAATTATCGATTGATCTTCATTGTAGAGTCATGGCAATGATTGAATAATATAATTTATGACTTTAACTGTTTAACAAGAAGATTAACGAAATAAAAGTTACTTGACGTTTCGACGACTTCATGCCGTCATTATCGAAAGTGAAGTGTGAAAAAATTAACATAAGATATATATATATATATATATATATACAAAAATAGAACACGAAACAGAAATACATAATTACATAAAGCATGACAAGCGCGTATTAAACAAAAAGTTTATAAAATCAAGCAATATTATGCAATGTTATCTTATGACCGCAAATGCATCATAATCCCAGTGAAAGTGCCGTTTTAAACGTAAACCGTACACACAACAAACACCTATAATTCTGATTGCACGATTGAGTTTTATGTAAATTTTCATATATAGCAATGAAACTAATTCACTTATCGTACAAAAATCTTCCATATGTCACCCAGAGACATGCCAAGGCCATTCAAGTCGTCGTCACAAGTGAGAGGGTCACCAGAAAGAGTATAGTAACGGGTGAATCCCCACACAATTGGTCTTGAAAAGAGACGTTTATCATTATAGTAAGATTCGTGTCCCCATCGGTCTTTTGTTGGATAACCCCACTTATCACAGTTGTTGGCCAGAGCTGAGGTGTCATCTGGGAGGCGTGTGAAAGAACCGCAAGCTGGACGCAAAGCGTCAGAATCGGTGAAAAACCTCACTGCGTTGGCTCCCTTGACATTCTCGCTGGTCATGATATGAAACGCTCGACCTCTCTTCTTTTTATAACAGTAAAACCGGATCTGAGTAAAGCCCATGTCGATTTTCAACTGATTGAAGCCATCTCGCTTCAAATACTGCTTATTGGAATTGTATTTAGGGAGCATTTCTCTATAAGAATCGGAATAGACAGACGGATCTTGTAGGGAATCTGCATCCTTCATTAGAAAACGACTGATGAGTGTCCATCCACCTGAAAGAGAATTTTTAAGGGTAAAGGTCAAGTCTGTATCGGGCAAGAGTGAGCCATGGGCACCACAGCATACCCAGGTCTCTCGGTAGCATTAAGTGGCTTGAGTATTTCCACCACTACCTAAGATGCTGCCGTACCAACGTCATTTCAATTTGTTGGTACTGATTAATACTCCTCGGTGGAGAGATGCACTGAGAGTTAAGTGTCTTGTTCAAGAACACTTGTTCAGAGTGACCTCTGTCATAGCATGAACCTGGGCAGCTCAATCCGGATTCCAACGTGCTAACCATTAGGCCACCGCGCCTCGTGCAAAATAGCACTGTTAATATGAATATTGGGACAGTTTCCTTTCATTCCTCTTAGAAATAATTATATATTCTTTGTATTTGATTCTGACACCTTCAATATATAACTTCAGTATGTTCTCGAAAACGACGAGAGAGACATGCTCCGCGAGGAAAAGAGAAACATGATTGCAAAAGTTTAACACACCTTGAACAGTTGTCATGTCACAGAACACTGTGAAGGGGTCCCCTGAGGCTGTTGGGTCGATCCAGTACTCACCATCTCCCTCAGATTCACCACTTATCAAAATATCTTTGCAAGAAGAGCCTGGGACGGAGGATTTTGAACCTTTCTTTGCTGCAAGAAAACCGACATGAGAGAATTATTCATTAAAACAGGAACGTCGAGGCGTATTTCATTGTTTACAGTTATGCATCTAATCACTGCCAGACTGCTGTCACAAACAAATCTTTGAAGCATAGCAAACAAAATTAGCCGTTTATAATTCTCTTTGCTATAAGAGAGTTTGTTTTAAACGGTAGATGTCAGTAAAAGCTACCTAAACCCTTGTACATTGCGGCTAAAACCCGCATCTGAAATGAACAAACCTCGGAAGTTATTTTCCATATAAGTGGCAGCTGGATTTTCCACAAAATCTCCAGGTCTAGACTTCTTTGTTTCTTTCTTTATTTGACATTCTTTATTTTTCCAGAGAAACGTCACACTTTGGCATCTTTCCTCTAGACTGCAGACAAAGAAGCAGCGAGCAAAATTGTCAGCGTACTCAGTTCTCAAGTCATGCCCAACTAAAGCGAATCCAAATTCTTCTCTGTTGTCGCTGCATGCTTCACCACCAAAGACTTCTACGGGGTGGACCAAGAAGTGTAACAGGGCAAAACGGATTACTGTTGCGATTAACATCCTGAAACATGCAAGACGATCAGTGAAATGGCCAAATGGTAACGCAAGTGGACGCAAGTAGTCGCAAGTTGAACTTGCGTACAGGCTTGTGTTGGCTGGCCTACTCGCAAGTGCACGCAAGTTGCCAAAAAAAGCCATTTTATTCGTTCGTGTTTTATGCAATCAAAGACCTCTATACTTATTTCATAAATCTATGTTTTCCGCTGTTTTGTAAAACTTTGCGTGATTTTTGGGAATGGTTGGGAGGAAATTAGGATTAGCGAAATTTAGAGAAATAATAAACATTTAACATTTTATGTCAGTTTAAAATTAGAATCTGAATTTAAAAACTGGAAGATGGACACCGAAACAGACCCCTAACAACCTGGGGTGCTCTCGTTTGGGGGCCAACTGTCTGGTGGCGTTCCAAAAATATCTATCCCTTCTTTAAACCTCTTAAAATTTCAATCAAATTCACGTTTACCCCCGCCTTAAATGCCACTGGGAACGCTGTATTCAGTTCTTGAAGTAAACAACAAGAGACCTGCTTTGACTTGCGTGCAAATTTGATCTCGGCGAAAGTGAACGCAAGTCATCGCAAGTCAACGCAAGCGCACGCAAGTCGTAGTTAAACGGAGGCGCAAGTTTTCAACTTGCGCCTCCGTTTGGCCAGGCCTTTATGCTATATAAGAATGAGTTGTACGGTCTCCATCAAAATTAAATGTCGGGAGGTCCTTTTGGCGCACAAACTCATTTGAAGCTTTATTCTAACTGACTGTTGAGCGCTACAAATTTTTACGTCGCGTTCCTTGACGATCTGCGTTCGTAAGGCAACCGTTTTGTGCGGCTACTAAGCTATTATCGAACTAAAAGTTCGTAAGTCATAAGGACTCGGAGTCGACATAATTTGTTTTGACAACCTATATTTTAATTAAGCACTAAACATGATAAAGTCAACAAGTATTTTTTTCTCTCATTGAGACGCAAACTGGAGACCCTATATAAGATAGTTATATACTTGATAACCGCCAACAAAACCGTTTCGTAAACATTGATAGAAGAATGTTCACCATGACAGGACAACGTTTTGTTAAAAAACTAAGGCAATGCCAGAGAGTTATAGCAGCTTTGGACAGCAGTTTTGATCTTCGTAGGCCTTCTACGCAGCACGATATTGTAGCTGACATAATTCAGCCGTTGCATTCCCACCGATTCACCAAGGGGGGTGAGGGTGGGAAAAAAGTGCAGGTGCAAAAACAATCGACTACCTATTACGCTCTAAAAGTCTGCTTCCTTTTGAAAGCTTTTCTCTAGTTATCAATGAATTGCCTTGTTTTTCAGAGAGCAAATCGTTTTGTAAACTGACAGAATATTAACTCGTTTTTTCCGGTTAATTAGTTCACTGATAGCTATTACTTGCGGTAATAATGCCTTGGCATGATCTCTCAGTTAATATTTAGCCTATGCGTGATCCTCTGGAGTACGTAAGTGATTTCTGAGTAAAGAAAATAATGCGTTCTCAATGTTGTTATTATTTTGGAACATTCCAGGGGAGAACGTGTGAATTTATTCTATAGTATTCTTTCTTTATGAGGCATAAAAGATATCTTCTTGAGTAAGCGATTTTAACTAAACAAGATAAGAGCTCTCACTGGGATTATTTTGAAACCAACAAATTGTCAAAGTACTGGGTTAGTCAACATTTTGAAACGCGTGGAAGGTTGTAGTTCACCTTCACCGATCAACTGCTGAGAAGTAAAATAACCTGATTGCAGCTTGATGCTAGAACTACAGAACTCGTCTTATATAACGTTAAGGACGTTTCGCACCCTATATCTGCATTGCGCGCCAGCCGATTTGGTAGAATGGTGATCGCTGTGGGCTCTGGTACCACATGTTTTAGTGTTTATGAACACTGTATCATGATCCGACCATGCATCCCAGTCGAACTTCGTTTTTTGAAACTATCACGTCGTTATAGATACGATTACGTTCGTTTCCATAACTGCCATTCCTTCCCACCCTCTTTTTAAAGTGATCGACTGTTGTGTAGTTCCCGATGCGAAGAACTGCGAAGAACTGTCCAGATGTGCAGATTTTAATGAA
Organism: Meandrina meandrites; assembly: GCA_963693305.1. Taxonomy (NCBI): domain Eukaryota; kingdom Metazoa; phylum Cnidaria; class Anthozoa; order Scleractinia; family Meandrinidae; genus Meandrina; species Meandrina meandrites. The sequence continues at coordinate 27,229,181 of OY855904.1, forward strand.
AACTCAGACATTTTTAAGAAATAAGTACATATACTCGGTTTAGTAACAGTTGTATTTGAAGTAGTTGAAGACGCTTGATGATGTTAAAATTCTGATTCGAAGTTGCTGTGAGAGACGTAGCCTGAAATGACTGAAATTAAGGACAGTGGTCTCCTCGTGCCTCAACCCAAATTCCGCCTGTCTCTGTATCTCGCCCGAGGTTAGAGTTGAACACGAACACGAGGAAACGACTTACGAGGCCATTCCAAAGAATATCTTATATTTAGTAACTCCGATTTTTAACCCCTCAGTGTTGCCGAACGTTTGACGATTGAACACACCATTTTACAGGATATGCTCACTTGTTGAGCAAACGTTTTGTTAATCAACTATCTCAAGATGTCGTGTTTGCTAATTGGTTTAAACTTCTGTATCAATAACTTTAGAATGAAACGCCGCGACCTAAAATTACCCAACGACAACAACTAAAGCTCTATTCATCAACTTGCACAATTTGTTTGACGCAGTGTCTATATTAGAAGGAAAAGAAACTTTTGCTAGTTTTCCTAAAGAATCACCTACCTTTTCAGAGGCATTTTATCAAGTGATAAAAGTAACCAGGCCAAATTGGCGTGTTAGTTGGGATTTACCGCACTCAGTGAATTATCGCCGAGAGAATCGAAATATTAAGACTTTTATACAACGAGAAAGGCATTATAAGGTAATATTAAAGATTTATTGCACCTCAAGGCTTCTCATGAATAAATGTATAAGTAATCATGTTGGAAGAAATGTCACTTCTATAAAGAATTGAATTTTGGTATTAGAATTCACTAAAGATTTGCTGGATGATTGGCAGATAATGGTAATCCACTAACCAGTGATACTACCATCCGAGCCTTCGCAAATTTAGCTATTCAGCTCTGAGCTCTGAAATGGAATGCACTTTAACGATTATTTATAATTTACATAGTGGTCGCTCGTGACTGACCTGTTTAATTTGTTTTGCTATTGTCCTCTGAACTAGAAATAAAGATTGGAAAATAAGAGTGTTAATTGAAGCCAAGTGAAATCAGCTTGAGACAAAGAAAACACACCGTTTATCAACCGTCAAAGGCTTCTACGGGGTGGACCAACAAGTGGAACAGGGCAAGCAACAATACTGCAATTGTTATTGTGAATAACATCCTGAAGCATGTAAATACAGCTCTTTAACTACAAGATCTGCAACGTCTCCATTGAAAATATACGATCAAGATAAATGTAGCTTCTTCATCGAACATGTAATAGAATTTATTAAATGATAGTTTTACCCAGTGGTCGATCATGATCTTTTTTTGTTTTGCCATTGTGCGCTGAGCTAAAACTAAAGAACGGAAAACAAGTATGTAATTGAAACTGAGTATAAAATCAGCTTAGGACAAAGACAGGGGGTCAAAGCCATGTGAGTAGTAATTATTTAAGAAGTGGATCAGGAAAAAACCCAGAAAACTGCAATTGTTGTTGTAAATAAATACAGTTTTGGAAATCCTAAGCTGCAAGAATAAGTTATGTAGCTTCTTCAGCGAAGTCCATTTTTGCTGACATACGAATTTATTTTTAGTCTATTTTAATTGCGGTTTTTGTTTTAATCTATCTTGTGTGTAGCTGAGGTAAGAAGAATTTTAAACAGCGTGAATATTATATTCGGCATAAAACGCCTCCCTTGCGGGTGATTTGTTTTCACTGACATTATTTTCGGTAGCTTTGTAGTTGTTCACATTTTAGCAGACCACTATCGATTTTGTGTTTTCCACTTGTATCGTACTAGCCTGATTCTCAGACGTTCGAGGTCGATCGCGTCCGCTACGCTTTCCCTCTCGGCCGCGATCGACCTCGGACGTCTGAGAATCATGCTAGGCGTACGGATAAGCTAGTGTTGTATTTGGCGTATTGTCGTAGTTCTCGTAGCTGAATGTCCGCTGATTATTGAAGTGAAAGGTTTCGACTGAATTAGACTTGATAAATAACTAAGCGTGTTTTCAGCACTTCAATAGTGAAGTCAACCTGTGGCCTATTCCGTTTAGACGCAAAATGCTAACATAACACACGAGGAGCGCAGACGGACGTGAAAAGAAGTAAAGGTTGCAATGGAGGCAGGCTTTGGTTAACTGCTTTCATGGGGCCACTCACTTTGGTATGACTAACAATTCAACTCAAGCTATGTTCCTGCCGACTCATCATGAGGGCGGGGTTGCAGGTGCATGGAAACGAGACAGCAGCAAGCTGATTATCATCATTAGTGAAAGTGTTTCTTAGAACTTCATTTATTACCTATATTGTCTAGTGTTTTACCTCCTCTAGTCTTCAAAGTCAGAGAACAACGCCCTAAAAGTTGAAATAACTTTTTGAAATAGAAATATTATATAACAACTAACACTTAGAACGTCGACAAAAGAGGTAATTCACTCAAAGTCAGGAACAATTATAAACTTTATTTTGCATAATTATAGCTTTTGTGTCAGTAATTTCTGAGTGCAGGAGAGCTCTCGCTGGGATTATTTTGGAACATTTAGCCAAGGGGAAAAGCGAGTTTAACTAATTGTATCAAAGCTTGATTGTTTATTTATTTATTTATTTATTTATTTATACACGGTAAAATCATCAAGTATATACTATAAGTTAGAATAAACATTAGAGTGGTTTTACTTAACCCGTGAAATGGTTAGTAATCTTTCAGATAGTATTACACACTAATTCCATTGTTTTCTTTTGTTTAGTTTTGACCATTACGCACTAACTGCTAGATGTTGTTTCACGGGTTAAATCAAATCACTCTAATACTAATAAGCTGCTAATAAACAGTCTATGCTAAATACTAATCAATAAATATAAATCTAGTAAATGTTAATCTAAACAGATTTATATACTCTGTTGTCCTCCCCAATAATTTTACTGTAGCAGTGTCCAGTTCGAAAGCGTCTGCTCCTTTTGCCACTAAACACTTTTTCCTGTATAATGTAATTTCGCATTTGATTTTGTATTGTATGTAGTGAACTTGCATCTACATCGATCAGCTGATAAAAATAAAATTACTGAGTTGTATATAATTGTTTACTTCAATTCTAGAAGCAGAACAAATAGGACAAAGTTTACGGTGTCGCGAGTTGCACAGGTTTTTAGAGTGTCGGATCGTGGGCTTTGCCACGACGCACATTTACCTCCTTGTCTTACAGTCAGCTGTACAGTCGACGTTAAAGTCGACCCTGGCTTATGGAGCAGATTTCACTAGTTGGGTCATGTTTGGTACTTGCCACTACATTATATGCTGTAGATATGTAAGTGACATAAAGCGGTTTGCGCTTGAGTATCGACATTAATTCGCGTTTGCTTTGGTTTTGCATTACTACGCTCAGTGATTGGCTTAAAAAAAACTTGCACCACTTTCACGGCCAATCAGAAGTAAAACCAACTTGCTCGCAAACGTTTCCTCGCGATTCGTGCCGGCTACTTGTATTTGCTTCGAGTTTTGATTGGTTCACTTAAGTCGAATGACCACATTTGTAAAAGTTTTCAACCAAACATGAGTCGTCTGCAGGAAAACCCCAAGGCAAGCAGTTTATTAGATTGACAACAAAATTTTAGTGATGAACTTCATTCCCGCAATCTTAATAAACTCTGAATCACGGTCAAAGTGGTTTGGAGTTACCCAATCCTTCGTAGACACCTGTTCTGAAAGACTTCTAGCTAGTTTATGGCTAATGGTCTTGGTCATCTTCCAGGATTCTGCATCATACAATAGAGTGCTTAAGACATTGCTCTGATCAGCAGAATTGGAGGGGATCCCTACAAGATGTCATGGTCCGCAGGGGAGCTGGTATCGCCAGTGATCACAACCTTAGCGAGAGTTGTCTCACTGAAGCTGTGCAAAGCACGAAGAGGACAGATGAGGGGACAACAGATTAACTCCAGCAAAGTAAGAGACTGGGAGCTCCCCAATGTACATTTCAAAATGGACCGAGGATCACTGGTTGTAAAAAAATAACGAAAAGAAAAGATAATTCCACATGAATGTTTAGTCAAGTGAAATCCCCTAACAGACTAATAAAACCAGTGATAATAACTAATAAGTTGAGCTCCATGCATAGTCCACATATACAAAAATACAGTGGTTAAGCTATCGTACAAAAATCTGCCATGTGTCACCCAGAGACATAGAAAATTCATTCAAATTGTCGTCACACGAGAGACGGCTGTTACCAACAAGTGTATAGTAATGTTTGTTTGCCCACAAAATTGGTCTTGAGAAGAGGCGTTTATTGTTAATGTTTTGGTAATGTCCCCATCGGTTTGTATCCGGATAACCCCAGTTACCACAGTCGTTCGCCAGAGTTGAGTTATCATCTGGGAGGCGTGTAAAAGAGCCACAAACTTCAGGCATGGTGTCAGAATTGGTGAAAAACGTCACGACGTCAGCTCCCGAGACATTTTTGTTGGTCATGATGTGAAACACTCGGCCTCTTTCCTTTTTGAAACAGTAAAACCGGATCTGAGTGAAGCCCATGTCGATTTTCAACTGATTGAAGCCATTTCGCTTCAAATACTGCTTATTAGAATTATATTTAGGAAGGATCTCTCTATAAGAATCAGAATTGACAGTCGGGTCTTGCAGAGAATTTGCATCCTTCATTAGAAAACGACCGATGAGTGTCCATCCACCTGAAAGAGTAATGTAGCAAGTAAGGCATAATAAAATAAATAAATCTTAGAGTAACTTTCATCCACCAGAGGTATATATTCTTTATGGTTGATTCTAAAAACCTTTGTACGACCTAAGTTAATGGCAAAATAAAACCAAAATTAGCGGAAGCAGATTAAAAGGCGACCGTCTTAAATCCTTACAAAGTGAAACATGAAAAAGATCAGAAATAGAAAAATGGCGAGAATGGCATAGAGAAATAGAAGTGAGTTTGAATTTAAATCTTCCTTAACTTTATTCGTTTAACGCACCTTGATCAGTTGTCATGTCACAGAACACTGTGAAGGGGTCCCCTGAGGCTGTTGGGTCGATCCAGTACTCACCATCTCCCTGAGCGTCACCGCTTATCAAAATATCTTTGCAGGAAGAGCCTGGGACGGAGGATTTTGAACCTTTCTTTGCTGCAATGTGATCAGAGAATTGTTCGTAAACCAGGATAGTTGATGTGTAATTCGTTGTTTTGTTCATACATTCTCCTGGCATACGTGCGGCCAAGCTGATCACTGCTATCACAAATAAATCGCATTCTGAAGATGCCCACTTCGTTATGTCTTAGTTTTTGGGTAGTTTTTTTAATTGTATATTTATTTTTACATTTAGTGTTATGCGCTTTTGATCATTCTTTTATGTTAATTATTCGCACATGGAACCCCGTGCAATAAATAGAATTCATGACTGTCATTTAGCTTTTAAGCTACGTAAAGAGTAGGGCACGAAGTTCGCAGTATTGTGGTCCGGTCTTTGCCCGTTGCGCCGATGAAATGCTCGCGGAGATATTAGGTGTTAAAGGCACACTACAATCCGAGAGAAAATAAAGTATTTACTTCACTTTTCACTTCACAGCCTATCACGTTTGTCGGTATAATTTTTTTCTAGCCTGCGTAGATCGTTTGCTTTTCAAACCGAATTATCTGGCGAAATTGTATGTATACGATTTGTATTTGGAAGTGTTTCTTTGTTATCTCGTTTATTTTTTTTATTTTCCTTGTCGTAAGAGTTACTCGATCTGTTTCTTTTTTTTTAGCTTAAAGGTTAGTGTTAGCTGTTCATTAAAGGTTTGGCTGTTTGACAGGTGTTAATTAAGATTAGGTTGTTGGTTGTCAGATATCAAATAGTTTGGTCGTTTGTAAGGCGTCATTTAAATGTTTCGTGCGTTGTTTGTTATGTGTCATTTTAAAGTTGGCTGTTGGTCAGTTGTCTTTAGGTATTTAAAGCTTGGCTGTTTATCAATATCACTTTTAAGTACGGTTGGTTACCAGTTGCGTTTGGCTTTATGTCCGTTTTTGGTAAGGAACAGTTAAGAGACATTGGCAGTTAAAATTTCTGGACATGAGTTTCTAGATCCCCATCACAGCGGCTTAATAAACAAACCTCGAAAGTTATTCTCCATATAAGCAGAAGCTGGATTTTCTACAAAATCTTCAGGTCTTGACTTCTCTGTTTCTTTCTTCATTTTACATTCCTTCTTATTCCAAAGATACGTCACACTTTGGCATCTTTCCTCTGTACTGCACACAAAGAAGCAGCGAGCAAAATTGTCAGCTTGCACATTTCTCAAGTCATGCCCAATTAAGGCAAAACCGAATTCTTCTCTGTTGTACCGGCATGCACCACTGTTGGGCTTGTCCCCCAAAACTACAATGGGGCGGATCAAGAAGTACAACATATCACACCAGAATACGGCTGCTACTGTTGTGAATAACAATCTGAAACATACATAACGTCTTGTCGGCAATATGAAAATGAAAAATTTAAATAACACGATACAACATTTTATAGAAATGTTTCGACATGACTTATAATGCCGTCTTCAATTTACTGAGGATAATGCATAAAATCCTATATATTCTTTATACATGACAACAAAGATTGATAGGTAGACTAAACCACGACAAAGTGTCAAAAACTCTCTTTGGTACAAATAACGTTACAATTATAGGTATTGTCTAGAATCCAAAAACCCAGACAATGACAAGAAGTTGTTTAAATTTGGGTGTGCAATTCAGGTTTTTAACTGTTAATGTAAAAAGATTCCTTTAATTTAAGACTATAGGATGTTTTAGCAGAAACTAAGATTTTGCGATATTGTCCAAGGTAAAGGTTGGTGGCTAGTGCTGTCAACGCTCACGTAGACGTTGTCAGCGCATAGAGAAGACTAATGATCGTAACAAACGTTCTCAATTCTTTCTGCAATCCCGCACCTCATTCCGTCTGAGGTGCGGGATTGCAGAAAAACAGCTCATGGTCATTTGCATCTTATTAAATAACAAAAGAATAACAAAACAGCACATTTGTTATATTCCTCGTTCTTTTATCCACTGAATTAATTTTCCTCAGTCCTGCACCTCACTCCATTCTTGTAGTCGGTTTGTTCTTCATATTCTCTAATCAACTGGCATTTATACTTTTTATCTTCGCCGTTCGCTTTGATGTAATTTGATCGTTTGTAAACGTGTGAAATGTAAGAGAGAACTCTTCCTTTGAAATGCAAAATTCATAACAATTTTTTTTAAAAAAAAGAGCATTACGACTTTAAGTTTGTTATGTCAATTGTTTTAAACACGTTTTCCAATGTTCTGACCACCTTTGTGTATGATTTAATATATACTCTACTCTACATTATCTCTCAGGGTTTCGACTGATAAGACCGTTAAGAAAGTAGACCTGGAACGAACATTGCTTGGCACAAATTCGGCATTAATATTTATTTTCAGTCTTAATTGATCTGTTCAATTGCAAATTATCTGTTTAGTTGTACAGGCCAATTCATGTGTCAATTCACCGCGCACTTCTTGGCTCTCAATAATTTCCCAAGTTTCGCCTTTTAGCGACAAGAATCCGCTCTGCTTCTTCCTCAGTTTATTTTTCTCCTAAGAGATCGCATACGAATCAAAAATGTTTTCCAGGGAACCTTTATCCCCTTAGTCTTTAATTTTGCGAATATTTTGCAATCGCGAATATGGTGAAAATTAAGTCTTGCTAAAATAAGTACGAATAAGGTAGAAGGAAAGGAAACAAGCCGGCTCTTGGTGGATGGTTTCAATAAACTTTTCTTACCTCATAGGAGCCATTTCTCAAGAAATGAAAGTTCCAAGTACCATGCAGACACTGACGTGTTGGGATTAACTGGAAAACTGTCCTAAGTCATTGCCAACTGTCCTAAGTCATTGCCAACTTATGTTAATGCTACAAACAATTCTACACCAATAAAAGTATATAATAGCCGATTAAATATTGACGTTTGTTTGGCTTGTGACTATTTACCGATTCAGCTCAGTGTATTTACACAATAAACTATTATCCATCAATTTACGGTTCACCAAAGCCTTCATGAATAAATTTATAGCATATCAACTTCATTTTTCGCTTTGGCACAAGACATAGTGATAGTTTTATTTTATATGCAAAACTGTTGGAAAGCTGAGTCAAGGGTCTAATTAAAAACTGAATTTTGGAAGTCTTTTTCCTACACTAAGTGCCATTTATTTTGGCCGATGATCAATCCACTATGATTATTGTCTTAATGTCAAAAGCATCCGGTGATGATATCGAAAAAGTGGTTATTTCGCTAATTAAAATGTACCTTAGGCCTCAGTGAATAAATGTTGGAAAGGAGCCATTTTCTATAGTTCTAACATTTAATTTGGAATCCATAAATCTGGCATAAATAAACCGTATTCGCCGACGACGGTAAGTCCTTATGATTGTTGTATCATTGACAGACAGCGTTTTAGATAACACCTAGCAGTTAAAGTTCAACCGAAGCTCTGCGTAAAACGTTTATTTTTGATTTTCGGTTTCATAAAAGTAGAGTGTCAGCTTTGCGCTTTTTGGCATGAACAGGCTCGTAGCCTGGATTTTGCATGGGGGGGGGGGGGGGGGGGGGGGGAGTGCGCACAAGCGCTTCCCGCACTTAATTCCGAGCGCCGCGAGAACGTAGGGGGGTGTGGGGTATCCTCTCCCAGGACATATTTAAAAAATAGGTTATCTTAGACAGCATTTCAATTCGTGCATTTTGAAAACAGTTTGCTAGGAAACAAGGCAGGTAAAAGTGAAGGACATTAGGTAGAATGTATCTAGAATCACACAATTTGGTCCAAAATATACCACACTAACCTACAAATTGTGGACCTTCAACCCAATGGGCCATATTGAATGTAGATAGTCGAAGGACAGAAATACCATTTCCCTTTATTTATTTTGATATATTTTTTCACAATAAGCGGACTTCCAGGGCTCGTTGGAGGGGGGGGGGGGGGATGCGGACGCACCCATCGCACCCCCTCCCTCCCTACGGGCCTGATGAACTACATAGATTTCTTTCTTTACCCAGTGGGTTCATCACGAGCTTTCTTGTTATTGTGTTCTGAGCTAGAGATATCGTCTGGAAAGAAACAAAACCTAAAAACCAGCTTGGGAAAAGTGAAACATTGATGTCTTGTAAGAGGGTAACTATGCATAGAGTTGGAATATCTCAAACAAGCATTAAAGAGGCCCTGTTAGGGGGGGGTCCGGTTATCCCTTATCCCTTTAATTCGGAGCACAGTTATCCCTTATTCCTGAAAGTATCAACAGCGTTATCCCCAAAAATATCTCGGGTAGAGTTTTCAATTATCCCTTAAACTAATCTTCTTATCCTTTATCCCTTAAATATTTTTCCCGTTATCCCTTATCCCCATAATTATTTTTCCTGTTATCTCTTATCCCCAAAACCCCTAACAGGGCCTCAATAAATCATTTGCTTTAGCAGGCGTAATTACTGCAATTGCGCAACGCTTTGAATTTTTCCACTCAAAAGCCCAGCGCTTTAACACAATGCAGGCATATTTTTGGCCGTTATCTTGATTGGTTCCCCGCGCACTTATTCGTTACGTAACTAACACTCAATCACCTGGATGTCCAACTACAGGTATCCAATTTGAACTACTTCAAATTGGATACCTGTAATTAGAAACCGCCGTCAAAGACGTGTCAATTACGTCTATTTAAGAGACTGTCTCTGCAAAAGCGGTCTGGTCGATCTGGTTTGAAAAGTAGATTTCGCTCATTTCTAGTGTGTTGCAAGACTTTCATGTCCTTGCACTAAAACTACAATTCGCTTGACCAGATCATTTATTTTTTCGAGTATATAGCGACCAATGCCAAGGCTTAAATTTACCACAAATTTCAAGATCAATTAAACGAAAACGAATAACGTCTGTACCAAGCAAACACCAAAGCCAGTTCTATTTCATGAACGTTCATGAACGTTGAGTTCAGCAACACATTAACGACACCCTAATCACACACCTTGATGAAACACGCGAAAACGCCGGATCATATTCAAACTTTATTTTTGAAAAATTGAGTTGGTCTATTTCAATTTAACCAACGCAACCGAAAAGTAGATACAAAAGAAAATGTCAGTACAGAAAGAAACCTTGCGGTATCGTCTTATTGAAATATTTAAAGCTGTGCAAACTTGCCAAATTACGAGGGTCCTCATATTTTCCGTCATTTTCCTCGTCAGCACGAGGCGTTTCATCAACTTGCTTCGCAGACATATCTAAAACCATCAGAAACAAAGAAAAATTCAATATACATACAGTTCAAATGAAAGAGTTTAAATTGTGTTTGAAAACGGAAACTGGACTTGCATTTCAACCATTTCTAGAGATGTAAGATAGGTCATCACTGTTCGAATTTCCCTCGATGAACGATAGATTTCGCTTTCTACTTATCACTGTTAGTAGAAACTCAGTCTCGAAATCCGCGAATCTGATTGGTTCTCCCATTGTTTTCTTTTCGCTGATAGAACACAATCGCGCACGCTTTGCTCATAGAAGGGAAAATTATTCGTGATTTTTGGCTTAAAAATACATAAAATTATAGATTTTGGACTGAAATCCTTTAGAGATTTTACTAAAACAATTAGACTACTCGCCTTTGCTGCCTATGAACGATAGTCAACGAGGCGCAGCCGAGTTGACTATAGAGAACTCGGGCTCGTTGTCTAGTTGTTAAATAGAACATGATGGCACGCTATGGTTATTGTTCTTGAATTTTGGCTTGAAAGTACATAAAATTGTAGGTTTAGGGCTGCAATCATTTATAATTTCTACTAAAACAATAAGACTACTCGCCCTCACCCTTGCCTCGTTGACTATTCGCTCATAGAAGTAACAGAAAACTCGGCTCTTAGTCTAAATGAAATAGCTTAGTCTAAATGAAATAGCTTAGCTCATTAACATACGTATAGGTTAATGGCATTGTATTGACAATATGGGCGACTTGCAATTGAATTGACTGAAAGCTATTAAGCCTTTCTATTTTCTCCAGCCGCGCCAAATTAAACATTTCGCTTTTCGTATTTCAGTGTACGAAGGGCTGCTCTTCAAAATAAATTCGATTCAATATTTTATCTCTCTTCCGCCGATTTTTAATATCCAGCCGAGTGTATGTTTCGTCACAGCGTTATAACTCAGAGGAAGCCGGGTATGAATGTTAACTGCAGTCTTTGATACTGGTATTCAACAAGCCTTTAAATGCAAGGTAACATCTAAGCCTAAAGTTCCTTGATAATGGCGCATGTTTACATTTTATGGTACCGAGCTTGAAAATAGGCAATTGGCCATTTTAGCACAATGAAAGTAGAAAAAACTTTAAGCGGTAAATACATGCACATAATTTCCAAAGTCCTTGAAACGTTTCATGATATCTAAGCGTTTTTCACTCTAAAGGCGTGCTTTGGAAAGATATTTTCCTGTGTTATCACTAATTTTCATAGTGTTCATGCTGTGATCAGTTTTGACCAAGACAACATGCACGACCTGGGTTAATTTTATTGTTTAGCCTATTTATTGAGATGCCACATTTTCTCTTATTTATTAGAAAAAGTAGTATATTGTTTAGAGCACAATGCAAAAGCGAGTAATAGGTAATAGCCAAATAATTTTTCAGGTAAAATTGGTAGATATCAGTTTGCTGGAGTGAAAGACTCATTCCTAAACCACGATTTGTCAGACACAAATCACAACAGACTGACAGACTCAGTCACATCCGCGAATTACCAGTTCTTGGCAAGAAACCGAGATTAAGAAAATATAACCTGAGATCAGTTACAAAAGAGTGAAAAGGAAATGATTTTAAGAGTTCTTGAACATTGAAACCCGCGAGACGTTGTCATCGATAGAACGTAATTCCAACCTCTTTTTATCACAAATAAAGGAAATAACAGGGACAATGTACAAGGACAATGTATAACTAATGAAGATTCCCAACAGCGGGAGCGCTATAGTAGTAGTAGGCAGAAGTAGCAGTAGCAGTAGCAGCAGCAGCAGCAGCAGCAGTAGTAGTAGTAGTAGCAGCAGTAGCAGTAGTGGTATGGTAGAGGTAGTAGTAGTAGTAGTAGTAGTAGTAGTAGTAGTAGTAGTAGTAGTAGTAGTAGTAGTAGTAGTAGCAGTAGTAGCAGCAGCAGCAGCAGCAGCAGTAGTAGGAGTAGTAGTAGTAGTAGTAGTAGTAGTAGTAGTAGTAGTAGTAGTAGTAGTAGTAGTAGTAGTAGTAGTAGTAGTAGTAGTAGTAGTGGTGGTGGTGGTGGTGGTGGTGGTGGTGGTGGTGGTGGTGGTGGTGGTGGTGGTAGTAGTAGTAGTAGTAGGAGAAGTAGTGGTGGTAGTGGTGACGCTTGAGGTAGTAGCAGTACGTTTAGTAATAGCAGCAGCAGTAGCAGTAGCAGCAGTAGCTTTTGCTAGAAGAGTGTCAAAAGAAACTTATAGAAAACTGCCGTGAGGGAATTGACGCTTGACTGTTTTTAAGTGTACTAAGTACAAATATCCAAAGACACTCCAGCTAGTCAAAAAATTCGATTTACTTTAAAACGCTCTTACAGACTTTTCTAAAATTTTGTCTACAGGTAGTCAGTCTACTATACTTAAACATATCAAAAAATGAATACCGAGCATGAAGAGTTTGTCTAGATTTTGAGAAAATCAGACTTGTTTTTAAAAAAGAAAATGATTATCGTTGCTCTGGTAACATTTGTTCCTATGAAACCAGCAAAAAATCAAACTTTGGTCATATGTGATCATTACGGTGTAGTTTGACAAAAATGGAAGATTGGCTTCCAAGACAATATTCATTTTCAAAACAACAACCCTAGGGCTAAAAAAAATAAATCGAGCCACCTTAAACCTCGCTGCAGATGTTCCAATCCATTCAGCGAGATTAATTCCTCTCGGTCTGCGCTACATATCATGCGTGCGGAGCCAGTAGCCCCTTGCACACAAGAATCCTTCTGATCTGCGATGCATCAAATATTTCAAATTGTCGAATATATTCTCTTTGTCTTCCTTTTACGCCGTCTTAAGGGTACCGCACCATATACCATAGATACCGAATAATAATAATAATAATAATAATAATAATAATAATAATAATAATAATAATAATAATAATAATAATTTGAAGATTGATTTTGCTCATTTTGTTGTACACTTTTTCTTCTATCATCTATTTTCACACGACAAAGTTATTCTATATCTTTAGTAAGAATTAAAGCGCGAGCTGAAGCTAAACTAACTGGTTGGTTAGCTCACCGTACAATTTCTAAAATAGATAGCAGGTAAGTATTAAAAAGAGACAGAAAAAACAGCAGTGAGGAAAGAACTTATTTACGATCTTAGCCTACTTAAAAATTGGTTCAATTAACGTTTCTAACGTTTTGTTTGCTTCGGAAATGCAACCACACTTCAGTCTTTTTTAAAAGACTCTTTAAAAAAAGAGACGATGGAAAATATTTCCAAATATCGATTACCATGAAAGAAAAATTGGTTTTACTCTAGAATAGATTAAACAAGAGTCGTCACCTAGTTTGAAAAGTGTCTTTTAAAACTGTGAATAATTTTATTAATGGATTGTTCAATTTTGTCGCTTTATAAACGGAAATGATTGATCCGACCGGTAATGATTTTAGCTAGAGAAAGTCTTCACTTAAATTCAATTTCTATTATAGGAGGAAATTAAGTGGGCAAAGAGGCAAGAGAAATTCCGGGAACAGCAATTTTCGTGCATTAGTTTACCGCATTTGTACAATTTTGTGAAACATTAAAGGTGCTTTAAGTTATCAGTGATCAAAATTTCTGCCAAGTTAATGATTCTAAATACAATTTTTCATTAAATTTAATTAAAACTGCGTTGGCCTTAGGTTCAATTTCCGCCGCTCTCCCCGAACAGCGGCTGGTAATCGAGCCTACGTTGGCCTTGGATTGAAGATACATAGAATGCTACTGTAACGCCTTGAAGATTGATTAAAATAGTACAGCCAAACATTAATTATAATTGCAAAACCTATAAAACAAATATAAAAAAAGACCTTTATTAGAAAAATGTCCACAGACAGACGTACATGGAACAATTTAAAAAAATATAAACTGAAACTGAAGTTACAATTATATTTAAATGACGAGAATGTGCGAACAATGTAATAAATCATATAGCGCAATTTCCCTTTAGCTTCGAGGCATAAGTTGCGAAGCTGTGCAAAACATATATAATGTAATACTGCAAGGTTTAATTAAAATTAAAAAAAATTAAAAGATGTCAGTATAAAAAAATTACTAAGCAAAGCGAATTCGGGCTTCCTCATTAATAAAGCGGAAGATTACTGTTTGGCCAGGATGTTCGGTAAATATGACAGTCGCTTTGGGAACGAGAAATAATTCCGGGAAACATGTCGACTGCGAAAACCTTCATATAACAATGAAGATAAAAGGTATTTGTTATTAATCAATATTTGCGTTCCTAGCTGAACGTAGTCTAATTTAGCCTAGCCACTCAGTAAAGGAATAAGTGAGTTTTGACAACAAAACATGTTCTCGTCTGACAGAATCATTGATTGAAAAATGATGGTGTTTTGAATAATTACAGCTAACGATTGTTTGAACTTGGAAGTTGACCATGTCTTTAGAAAAACTTAATCATATGAACTCAAATAACTTTTTTCGCGGAATAAAATTAAATCGCTTTCACTCCTCATTCAAAATTTATGACATTAGTTTACTTTTGCATGAACATGTCAACAAGAGCTCGACTCTAAATTACCTTCAGTAGTTAAAATGTCAAATTCAAGAAAAAAAATACTGAATTATAAAATTGGGCGCTGTTTGATTGCACTCGACTTAAAAGAGATAACCTTTCGAATTTTAAGCAGAAGAAAAGAAGAGATAAAATATGTTACAGCATACAGCTATAAAATTTGGCTTGATTTAAGCGTTTACCGTAGCAAATGCCAAAAGGACAGGTGTTTACGCGACTGTAGTTGTCACTCTGCCACAGAATGCAGTTGATCAAGGATGGCGAACTGGGAACCTTTTCTATGCTGAGCAGTCGTAAGTAGCAACAATTGGGACAAAAAGAACGTTCTACAGTAACTGAACTTCAGCTTCCACAGGTAAATTGGCGATAAGTAATGAATCATAGCAAAAACCTTTATGCAATATTACCAAGAGTAATTGTGCGAGTAATTATGTTTGTTTTGCTCCAAGCGGTTCGGAGTTTGCTTTTCTTTACTCAAGGCCGCAATCAGTAACTGAGAACACCGAATATTGAGATAAGGGATACCCTGCACATTACTTCTATCCGCTCACAAAAATTAATACGAGCTTGGCAATTCTTCAAATAATATTTTCCATAGAAAGTACGCCAAACTGATTATCAGTATAGTTCGCGACACGGTATTAATTTTGCAGGTTTAAACAACGCTGTGCTTATTTTGTGAGTTTGTTCCATTAAGAAACTTTTTAACGGTAAGTCTGAAAGCTTGTAGTTTTCGGCAAATCACAGATTATTATTGCGCATTAGTCGCATTTATATCTCAGTTAGCGCTCAGATGGGACAGGCCATTATAACGGTATTCGATACTGACGATACTGTTGAAATAAAATTAAACCCTGATTGTCACTTACTCCGCGGCGTTATTTTTCGCAGGAGTGCCATTTACAGCAGGTTTGGGATCTGATCTGAAGACTTAAAGACGACACAAACCCATCACTGCTAGTAGTAAAAGGTGAGGTATGTCAACACAGTGCGAGCAAAGAATCAGTGAGCGCGAATCCGAATAATCAACTGCCATTAATCTTTTCTCGTATCCCGTCTCGTGTTAGGTAGTTACATACTCCATTTTCAGGACCTTATATCTGCAGTGGACTATGTAAGTACACAGTGTGATCCCCCCTTTGGAAAATCCTAGCTACGCCCCTGCATATAGTGTGAGACTGATTAGAAATGCTATTGCCGAAGTGAAGGTTAAATTGTGGCGGCGAGCAAAAAATGAGTGTTGACATTTCGGCCGTTACATCTTTTTCTATGGAAAGAGGCTCATGAAGAGGTGGGGGGATATAAATCCTATTTCCCAATCAAATTTTGAGCAAATCCCTTATTTTCTAGTCTATATGTTAAGTCTCATATTTCTTCAATTTTAACAGGCATCAAGATGCCAGCCTTATTAAAAACTCTACACAAGCAAACCACCGCTCTATTTGGCCTAATGCAGATCTTGTCTTCAGTCAGAACAGGTAAGGCATTTTCAATTCATCCCGAATCAACACCACCTCATACACTGCTAAAACCTTTTTTCGTGCACGAAGTCTGCGCCAAACGAGGATGACAGTTGATGAGAGCTCAATCTCGTTCTCGTTTGGCCTAAAACTCTCAAGCGCCCTCATCGACTTTGAATGTACTCAAATGTGTTATGAGAGTTTTTGAAATTATGCGTCACTCTTGACGAAGTCCCGAAGACTCTTTCGTTTGGCCCGAGGCGATGATAGTCGATGAGAGTTGACAAAGCCTCTCATGAGATGCAATTCTCATCATTTCTCATCCTTGTTTGGCCCGGGCTTGATTTACTTATGCATCATGTATTTATTTATGAGAATACCCTCTAGCGTTTTATGAGTGACGCATGCGTCAACATGCAGATCCAAACATACAATTGTAATGTAACTTGAACGTAAACCTTAACCTAAAATTATCCATTTAAGGTAAAGTCTGCGTCAAGCCTACAAAGTGGCTCATACCGCCGGAGCTTATCCCGGTTTCCGTAGCATTAAGCGACTAGGAGTATTTCTACTCCCCCCTGGATGGGATGCTAGTCCATCGCAGGGTTACCCCCAGCAGTATTTCGCCGGTACCCATGGATACACCTGGGTGGAGAGAAGCACTATGAGAGTAAAGTGTCTTGCCTAAGAACACAACACAGTGGCCCCGACTAGGGCTCGAACCCGGACCGTTCGATCCGGAGTCCAGCGCACTAACCATTAGGCCACCGTGCCTCCATTTAACAGTTTTTAAACTGTTAAAAACGTGCCATGTTTTTAACAGTTTCGTCTCGAGGGTGTCATATATTATTTTTAAAATAATTTTCATTATATGGAATTTCACACTGGTTTTAAATTTGCCATATTTTTTAACAAGGATCGATTGTTAAAACACAGATTAACAAATTTACCAATCAAGTGCAGATCACGTCCTTAATAACATAACTAGCTGTGTGTATTTATAACTAGAAAGCGTACGTGAAGAATTGGAAGGGGGGGAGTGGGGAGTACCATTAGACCTAGTTTAGCTTCATGGACAGCTTTTCTGAGCTCCAAGGAAAGCTGATTACAAGCCAAAGGAAAAGTTTCACAGAATTTTACTCTTCCAGGTAATCCATGTTCCACAGTGCAAACAACTGACGGTGGCTGCTGTGTGTTTCCATTTGTTTACAATTCAAAAGCTGTAAATGGATGCACGACAGAGCACAGCCCTTTAAACTACTGGTGTGCAAAAACCGACAATTACGATCGAGATAAAGACTGGGGCTATTGTCTTAGTAAGTTGTTTGTAAAAGTGTATGCGTCTTTAATTCTTTTTTTTTTACTTTTTACTGGTCTTATATTATGATGGTCGCAGTGGCAAAATGGCACTACATAACTTGCAAAACATACAATTTTTTTAGTTCGTAGGATTGTTGGTCCTTGTTATGCCACCATAAAATACTTTTTCTGTCTCTTAGTGTCATGTGCAACAGTACCTACAGAAAATGGCGCCTGCTGTGTTTTTCCGTTCGTGTATCAAGGAATAAGCTATACCAAGTGCACAACACACGATAGTAACAGGGCTTGGTGTGCCATAGCGTCAACATTTCCTTGGTTCAACAAGTATGGATATTGCATCGGTAAGAGTATGATACGAAGGTGATAAATGACCAATCACGACAGAGGTTGATGGGATAAAACGACAAAAAATCCAAAAGGTTTTACAATAACATCGATGATTAAAGGAGCACACTGACAGGAGCGAGGTCATGATATATAAAGTCATTTTTTTTTTTTTGCGGTGGACGAGAGTCACTAAAAATTAAAGAAAACTTCAAAATAATTGATTTTTAAGTAAAATAAAAACAAATAAGTAAGCTTTTTGTCATAAACCGATAAAGGGCAAAAATAGTCAAGACTAGAAAGATGTAAACGGATTACAAGGGTCCAACTTGACAAGTTTATCTTAAAATTTAAAATACAACATTCGTGACATATCTTCAAAGTGGACTTCACGCCATCCGACAATCCATCTCACTCTGACTTCCTTAACCATTTTTTCTGGTTTTTGGGCAATTTCAGTATTTGCATCGCATCCTTTTTACTAGTTAGTTCTTCAATCAAACCTTCTTCCGGCTGCCGTCCCTATATGTTTTTTATTCTGCTAATCGTGGCCTACTTTAGCTATATGCTAACCTGAATATTGTTGGAATATTCTTCCTTTCGCATGTTTTACACAAGGTTTTACAACTACAGCGCCACTGGCTTCGAGTTCCACAGGTAAGAAACATGTTCTGTTTTTACCTTAACTATGAAGATGATAAAACTCATATTTTTTAGCCGCTATTAAGTGAGAAAATAAATAACATCTATTGTCTTAATTCAAACGTACCAGGTGTTTTTTCTCATAAATCGTATTTGTTATTCAATAGTACGTAAGGACAGAAAGTTGACGATAAACGAAAGTGTGAACTAGCTTCCAAGACTAATCTATTTCTCCTGGGTTTTTCTAGGACCAACGGTTGCTCCGTATTACAATGGTAAGTGATTCGCTGAATTAGTGAAAACTGCAAGTGAATAATACTTCATTATCATTTCTCTTTTCAGTAAGCCAAGGAAGTTGTTTGCCGGGATGGTATTACATTGAAAAGTTCTGCTTTCGGGTCGTTCCATTTCTCGGAAATGACATGAGTAAAGGAATCTTAAATGCAGCTCGTGAAAAGTGCTTTGAGGCGGGTGCCGACCTCGCTGTACCTCGTAACCAGTCAATCCTGAAAAGATTGTGGTCTATTTATCAAGCTAACTCCTGGAACATGCCTGAGATCCATCTAAGACCCCTTTTGCTTGGAGCACACGACAGTCTTCATGTGGATTGGAAATGGTCCGATGGCAGCCGAGTAAATTCTGCTGTTTGGGGACCTGGAGAGCCTAACACAAAATTTGGCAAGTGTGGAGTTATGGCAAACTTGGCGAAGAATTATTTCAAGACTACTTGGTGTGGTTGGTGGTTGACGGCTGGGAGCTGTGATTGGCTAAGAGGATTTATCTGTGAGACTTCACCAGGTACCAAAAAAGCCACACTAGTCGGTGTAATGCTTTGGAATCGGTGAAATATTGCATGAGTGGGAACAACAACAACAACAACAAAAAACTTTAGTTACATCTCTAAAAGAAGCCAACCCTAACCGAGGGGAACATCCCTCTACTAATTGGGGACACTTAAATAACTAATTCGATCCGATCCGATCCGATCCGGTCCGGTCCGGTCCGGTCTGGTCTGGTCTGGTCTGGTCTGGTCTGGTCTGGTCTGATTTGATCTGGTCTGATCTGATCTGATATCCAAAGTGTTTAATATTAAAACCGATTTTCGGTTAGTGAGAAGATGTAGAAAGAATCGTATTTCTCAAGTACCAAATAAAGGCTTTCTAAGTCAACATATTCTTTTTTAGAAAAATAACACTGGAAACTGTTTAACTTAGAATGTCTGTTTGTTCTAGTTAACAGAACCTGTAAAGCGGGATTTGTCCTGATAGACGACCGTTGTTACAAGATTTACGACCAAGCTCGCTTGGACTGGAGGGAAGCGCGAATGAATTGCTCACAAGAAGATGGTGGCCTTGCTAAAGTAAACACCACCACACAACGCGAACGTTTGTCAGCTTTTCTAGACACTCTTAACCTGAACATAGCAAGAACACGACTATACCTCGACCTCTTGATAGATTTGGATTCTTGGACGTGGATGGATGGATCGCCAATTGATTCTGCTTTTTGGAAATCAGGTTACCCAATGGAACATAACGGGAAAACATGTGTGGTACTTGACAGAGATGTACCTGCAGTTAAAAACCTACCATGTGTTAGATCTGCTGTAATTGGCTTTATTTGTCAGAGCCGAGAAGGTAAAGTTTTTTACCTAATAGTTATTGAATAAGCATTTGAAATAAGTAACATGAAAGAACTAAAATATATTATCATGACTAGCTGATAACAGATTGATTCATTGATTGACTCATTGATTGCTGTCAGACAGACCGACTGGCTGACGAATGGCTAACAAATAGATAGACTAAGTATGCTGTAAACGATGAATTGATTGATTACAATTCATTGCTTGACCCAATACATAACAAACTGCATGAATATAAATCGATTGATTCATTGATTGGTTAATGTGGGTACTCGCTTTTTATTAAACTAATTGACTACCGGGGTTTCGATATACTTCATTTAATAATACATTATTCAGTTTAATTCGATCGACTACTACTGTCTCTTGTTGCAGTCAATGCAGGATTCAGAGCGCCAATAACTGCTTCCAGTGTGGCCCAGCCCTATAACACGTCATTTGCAGTCGACAACAACCTTGCAACGTGCGTCTTTTCCAAACAGGTATAGGTATAGTTACCATTAAACTTATAAACCTGTACATAAAAGAATATACCTTCCTTGCAAAGATTCTTGCAACAAAGAGCGTAACCAATTACTTCAATTTTTGTTTATTTCTCTGGAGGGGCAATTGGAGGGGTCACTGTGTTGTATTCCTATCTTGGGAAAGACTCTTCATTCTCACAGTGTCCCTTGCCACCCAGGAGTACAAATGGCAATGAAAAACGCAGTAATGCAGCAGCTCTCGTAAACCTGAAATTCTAGCAGTTGCTATTATTTTGGAGGCTGGGGACATCATTCCTGTTGTTTATGCTATTGTTATCTCGAAAGGTACAGGTAGCGAGCCATTCATGTGAGATCGTTGCGAGAGCTGCAACCCAACCTGACGAATTGCACCAAATTGAAACCACACCGAATATGTGTGTGAATATGTGGAATTCAGCGTTGGAGTTCTTACTGGAAGGAGGCACTTTAAAAGTGAAGTGTCTTGTAATTGGCTAAGAACACAACATGCGTACAAGCCCATTGAAAACGTATTCATCATTATTAACGATAAACATTTTTTTTATTACAGGAGCTCGATCCATGGATAAGAGTACACCTGCTTAGCGATTTGTTCATTTCCAAGGTTCAACTTTTTAGAAACCGTTTTTACGGCAACGACAGTCAACTGCAAGTTCAAGTTATGCCTTATAACGCTACTGACTCTGTTTTCAAGTTCAACCGAAATAGAAAGCGTGAGGAGTTGGTGTTTGATTGTGAACCCCCAGTTAAAAGTAGCATTGTACAAGTGCACATGGATGGAAACTTTACACTGGTTGTCTGCGATGTGTTTATTTCTGGCATAGGTGAAATTTTTAGTTCTTATACTCAGGTGTATACTGCAGCTTAACTCTGCCTAAAATAATGGGGGATGCAAAAGTATTGTTGAATTATTACATTGACACAGTTCTCCCGACACAGTTTATGAGGCTCCCCGAGCATCATGTCACCTTTTCTCGATCGTACAGACTTCAAGAATGCTATGGTGCGTGGGATAAAGTACTCCATAAAATAGCGTAGCCAAACAAGTGAGATTGATTACTTATTTTATGAAGTCAGGAGTGTTGCAAATGTGTGTGATTTACAGTTTAGCAGCCGTAACTGACCACGAAAAAATACTACAAATAAGCCATATTTGATATGTAAAAAACGTACGCGAAAATCTTTATAAGTCGTCAGGATGAAAAATACTTATATCCTTATATCCTGAAAATAAACAATTTCATCTAGATACATATTTATTTTTAAGTGTTTTTAACATCTCAGAATCCAGATTTGACGCTAATGGTGCACTGAGAGAGGTGTGGTACATGTACGACAATGGTGTTGATGATTTCGAAGAGATAGATGAAGTTATTGTGGACTCGTGGCATGTTATTAAAACACTCGAGGCTCCCGTGAACTTTGGTAATCTTTATCTGCAGAAATTAACCGCTTATTTTCAGGTAAAGTGGTTATATAACAGCAGTGATGCGATTATTGACATTTAACAAAAGGAGGAGCTGTTGCTGACAAAGCAAAGCCGACTTTCGAACTTTGACACTGGGCAATTTGGAAAACATTCTGTCCCTTTTCCTGCATACACATTTATTTCGAAAAGGGCTTTATTGTAAAACATTTTATATTTCTGAGTCTGGCACCGATTTTATTGTTTATTTAACTTATTTAATAGGTTAATCAAAGTGGAAACCATACCTTTTACATGACTTGTAAACAAGAATGCAAGCTTTTGCTGCAGAAACTCAACGACCTGGACAACGAAGATTCAACCAAAACAAAACTTTTACAGCTAATGGAACCGACTAAGGACTGGAACAGGTAACAAAAAAAGTAGTCCAGCTTCCTGCTTTAAGCATTTGAGTTGCTTTGCTAAAGCCGGAGCCTTGTATGGAAAGCTCTCTCCTCCGCAGAGGCCCCTTTTATTTTTTGGCACGTGCTGAAAAATGGGGAGATGTAAAAAAAAAGGCTCTCGGAGCCCCTGAAGAAGGGAAACGAAAGCGTGCGAGGACACTGGGAAGGGCTTTCCGTCGTCCCCCGTGCTCCCCCTTTTTTTTTCATTTTCGTGTGTTTTTTTTGCCTTTCCCCCTGCATTGAAGGAGCCTCTGCCGAGGAGAGTATATGAAAAGTGAAACAATTCATCAAAACAGACTTCGACGTAATATAGCACTTAAGAAAAGAAACTGAACTCGCTTCTACTACCAGACCAGAGTACATTCTTGGTCTTCTTATGTCATCTTCTTTTCCCCCTTGTTATTAACGTAATATAATGAATATAATCTTTATGGTTATTCTCCATCAGCCGCCCAAACGATCAAACGTCGGAAGCCTTGCATCTATCCGGATGTTACTTTTACAAACTGGATGTTTTCATGGCGAATGAACAAGCTGAAGATGACCATTTGTCTGTAGGAGTGCAGTTACCGAATGGGCAAATACAAAAACCCATGTCAGGCAAACACTTGTATTGGACGAAACCAGGTAAAATACGACAGCTTTACAACAATAACTTTGCAACTTGCATGTCGTTCGACTACGAGCAGACAACGAGCAGTCCCTTTGTTTTCGTTGTGTGCAGCTAAAAAGAACGCGAGTGGCAAGTAATGTCTCTTTTGAATTTTCCAGGAAAGGCTACGTTGGAAATAAAATTAAATAATTCAAGCGAGAATTTCACCACTGAAGTTGGGTCCATCTTAACTGTCACTGGTAAGTTATTATAATATTATTATTCATTTTTAACTCGTACATTACAAGTCAGCTCGTCAATCTGGAACTCAGTCCAGGCAGCTACGAGTTTGTGAAAATACTTGACAATAAGCTCGGGAACCAGCAAAACGAGTCACACATCTCTCATCATGGACACGTTTTTTTGGGGGAATATGATGTCATCATTTTGTTTGCGAACGAGACTTTGAGCGCGATGCACAAAAAGTTTACTAAGCAGAAATGTTTCTGAAGAGTCCCTTGGCAGGGACGAAACGTTGCATCAGACTAGCCACGGACTGTGTAATTTCACAAGTAACTGTCAACTTTTATTTTTCCAGTAATTATAAAAGCGTTTTTTTGTCTTTGTCTAAGGTTCTTACAGATATTGTTGCCATGGAATGTTTTGCCCGGATTGTAACCTCAGTCTAAGTTTACAGTTCCTGAACAAGACATCGCTCTTAAATCATTCATTATCAAAGACGTGTCAAGAGATCTTATTCAAAGTTGATACTGAAGTAGACGTTCACCCTGGGGAATACAATATTCAGGTGAAGAAGCCTCTCAAATTTTATTTCCTTTTATCTTTTCAAATTGTGATAGTAACTAGCTATTTGCTAGTTTGAAGCGAAGTCCAGTCACAAACAAACAAACAAACAAACAAACAAACAAACAAACACAAAAAAGAAAAAATTGAACCCTGACCGATGGGTTTAGATAACTGAATCTTCCAAAAAGCTTCCATTTCCTTTTGTTAATCTGCTTATTCAGATTCATCTTCAGTAATGAGCTTGTACCAAATTGTTGGAATCATGATTTAACAGATTCCTGCCTTTGACACAACAGGCTCAATACTACTTGAAAGACGAGACTGGACACATGACACCGGTACAGCGACATCTGACAAAGGTATTTGTTAAAGGTATGGGCTGCTGGATCTGTGCTTATCATGTTTAGATCATATAACCATTTTTTAGATATCATAGAAGAAAAACATCCCTAACTTCCTTGGTCTCTTTTGTCTCAGCTGCCGTGCTACAACATTGCTCGTCACAGAATAGCATGTGCAAATGGGAGACAAGTACATCAAACGTGAATGAATGGAATGGAAGAGGTATGGAATGTTAGCTGACATTTTTATATAACTTGGCTATATAATGATTAAGTTTATTCGCAGTTTTTTCACGTGATGTACACGTGCATAAGGATTTTAAAATTCAAGTGATTTCTGTAATTTTCGTGTTAGAGTTTGGTTGATCTCAGACTACATCAGGATTACATTTGACCCGAAAAAAACTAACAGCGAAAACTTCATGTTACTCAATTTTCGGTTTGTCGATTAAACTGATTGATCTTTGTATTTTAAACAGCACTTCATTTTGTTGCAAACAAAGACGAAGAAACCATGTGGTTCCAAAGTATGCCGTTGCCGTGGAAACAGACGTATTCTAACCTAGACACGTGTCTTCAGTTTAAGTATAATACTTCATCAACGAAAGTGTCTTCCTTCTCTCTAAAAGTATATGTGGCACAATCAGAAGCAGAGAAAAGGCTGATATGGATCATACATGGTTCCCAAGACAATCAATCGACTTTAGCGACGGTGTCTTGGAAATCACAACATAACATTAAGGTAACAATTCATTTTAATTATTTGCCATGTCCAGGTAATACGCTTTAATTCTTTAGTTGTTCTACATTTGCATCTTTAAGAAATGAAAGGAAAAGAAGCGGACAGCACGGGATTTAAAAAAAATCATAATTAGCACAAAAGCTCCATTATGTTGCTAAATTCCATCTCTGTTTTATAAAGGTTCGCTTTGAAGGAGTGGCAGCTTCAGGGGTAGTTGTTTATGATGTAATAATAAAAACGGCGACATGTGACCTGCAACCTGCATTTGCAAAACCAGGTGGGTCAGGTATTTAATTTTTGCCTAGAATACACTTTTGCTATCTCACTTAATAAAGAAAAAACGATCACCTGATCGCTAGCCTAAGAATCTTATTATCACTTCAACCAGCTTTTCTTTTTCTCAAGCATTAAACGTTCCGTGAACCATTTTCCACCACTGAAGTGTTTTTCAAGACATTTCAGAGCCCGTTATTTTTTCCTACGTTATAACGTTAAATCAATGGTATGTATGATTATGGTGCAGGTATGTCAAAAAAGAATAATATTTTAAAGCTTGCCTTACGTGGAAGACAGATCAGTCTTGTTTCACAAAAATTCATTTCATGAACGCAAAACATTTAATACAAAACATTTAACTTCTAATCTAATCTTCTAATAAACTGAGAGAAAAAGAGATTCTGTAGACATACAAACAATTGAAATGTAATCCACCGTCGTTGACGTTTTTAGGATACAACTGTAGTTGGGGAGAATTCCAATGCCAAAACGCGCGGTGCGTGCAATACAGGAATAGATGTGATGGAAAACAAGACTGCCTTGATAACTCGGATGAAGCGAGCTGCACTTGTCTACAAACTCAGTTCCAGTGTCCTTCGGGAAAATGTCTTACTGCGGGAAAGCTGTGTGATGGAAACAAAGATTGTCCACATGGAAGTGATGAAAACAAACATTGTAGTAAGTGACCAAACACTTGTACTGGCAGCTCCGTATATCTTAATACAGTTTGTTAAAAAACATTGTATTTCTCACAAAACTTTACTAAGATGGGAACTCAGGAAGAAGAACCCGTTACAACCTTGATTTACAATCTTTTTAACCTTAATGTTATGTAGCCGGTTTCCTTTCATGTCATTTAAAAGCGGTTTTCACTAATGAGTGTCGAAATTAATTTGCTTTTGCTGCTTTGCCCGCTTTGCATTACCAAGCATAGTGATTAGTTAATAAACTCGTCCTTTTTACCCAATCGCTTTTAAACCGTACCAGTCGTGCCTCGCTCGCACACCTTTTCCCGCACCTCGTGCCGTATTTGGCTCAAGTTTAATTGGTTCATTGGATTGTATGTGTTTTTTATGACTGGCCAGAGTGATAAGTTTGGTTTTGGGTTTACGTTAATAACTAGGATAGCTTTTACTATCTCTTCAGTTGTTCGGTTTTGTAGACATTTCTTCTGCGAATGGAAAGCTTCTAAGCAAGTGCACCCTATTACATAAAAACTGACAAACAAACGTCTTGAACTGACAAGCATTGCCACTCTCCTCCCCAACACGCGCTAACGCGTTACCTTGTTAATAACATCGTTACCTTGTTAATAACACAGCACTTAGAGAGAAGTCCAAGGAATTCCAGTGTGCAGATGGCACCTTTGTTGCCTGGTCTAAAACCTGTACAGATTCCAGGGTTTGTCAAGATGACTCTCACAACCCACAGATTTGTGGTAAGATTTTTCAACTTGCGGTCTTTTTAATTTCCCTTAAAATTTAATACTGGGCAATCACGTTCATATATATTTCGTTTTTGCGTTTATTTCTTTTGCTAGTCCTGAGCCCATTAGTATCAGTTCTTAAATTATTAAAGTCTGTTTTGTTTTAACTGCTTCATTTTTTTTAGTAATTAGGACATTGCGTCATAACAAAAATGTAATGAATAGATTAACTCCTGCGAAAAGGCAAAATTTAACAATTTTAAGAGATAGTAAATAAAAAAAACAACAAAATAAAATACAAGGTGAATAGGTTTGGTACTAATTGCAAGTCTTACAGCAAACGTTCAAACTGACATTTCATCTCAGATTTAAACATCGGTTGCCTTCAAATTGCAGATACTGAACGGAGTGACTGGCTGACTGACTGACTGACTGACTGACTGACTGACTGAATGAATGAATGAATAAATGAATGCATTTATTTAGGTGTCATTTTAAGATAACAATTAACAACCACTAATAGGGCACTATTAATATCTGACCCAATTAAAATTCTGACTTTATCATTTTTGGCCGTTAGTGTACTTATAATCCCAAAATTGTTGTCCAGAAGTTGGTGGCTTATTTTTTTTAGCCCTCTTTTGTAAAGTATTAATTAATTTAGTGATTTCAACATTTGCAAAACTCTTTGATCTTTATCTTTCATCTTCCACAGAGTCCAAGCAATGCCCACTTAACAACTTAAGGTGTTCATGGAGTGAAAATTTGGAACACGTGTTTTGTGACTCCAGTTTCAAAGGTAATAATCACAATGATTATTGTTTAGGTGTTTTCTTCCAGTGATTCATCGAAGAAGCACGATGGAGAAGTTTCACGTCAAAAGTAAAATCAATCTCTATTGTGATACCCATTGATAATGATTAGAGCAGTTTTCAAATGAGTGTCGTAAAACCAAAACCAAAGTAATCACTCTGGCCAATCACAAAGAGCACAGGCCATTCAGAGAACCAATCAAAACTCAAAGCAAATACACGCAGCCGACACAAAGCGCGGAAAAACGTGAGCGAGTGAGTCGCGATTGGTTTCGGTTTAACTTCTGATTGGTTGCGAAAATGGCGCGAGTTTTTTAAGCCAATCACTGAGCGCAGTAATGCAAAACCAAAGCAAACACGAATTACTTTCGACACTCAAGTGAAAACCGCTCTATTTTACATTCTTTGCTTGTATTAATACAGCCCTATTTGTTTAAAAAGCATTGCATTTTCATTTCTGCAGGTCTCTGTAATTTTGAAAATGGACTTTGTGGCATGAAGCACGACTTGAATTGTGAGTTCACATGGCTTCTATGGAAAGAAAGAAGAACTACAGTAACGAACGCGGTGAATTTTGATCATACAACACTTTCAGACAAAGGTACATACATACAAATTTTATTAACCCATCCCTGATGAGGCTTTTCAGAGTTAAATAAATACATATACTTAAACCTATAAGTACATATTATAAATATACTATGAATATAATAAAAATTAAAGTTAATTAACGTAAGAATTCCGTTAAAAGTAGACGCTTCAAGGATTGTTTAAATTCTCTCTGAGATTGGCAAAGTTTAAGTTTGGGTGTCAGAGAGTTCCAAAGACTAACAGCCTGATAACAGCTACTCCTCGTGAAAATGTAATATTTAATCAATGCATTACCAAAAAACCGTACAAAATTCATCATATACTAACAAGACGATCTTTGTCAAGCTAAGAGTACTAGTGAAAGCATGATATCTTTTATGTTATCCTCAATGTTTTATTATTTGCAGGTAACTATCTTTTCATAGATAGTTTCAAGAAACCTCCTGCAAGCAAGGCCAGGCTGCTAAGTGGTGCTTGGCGACCACCCAGTGAGCCCGCGTGTTTAGAATTCTGGTATTACAAGAATGGCATTGACAATGGCATACTCAATGTCTATGTCGTTACAAACACTTCATATAGCCTTATATGGAGTCAAAGCAAGAACATTGAAAACCGCTGGATATTTGTACAGATAGCACTCCATGCTTCCACTCCGTTTATGGTAAGATTTTGAGTTGAAATATTCACAGTGGTCTAATAACTAGAGCGCGGTCTGGAATCGAGCCCTGGCAGGGGTCATTGTGTTACGTCCGTTGGGCAAGACCAGAAGCCATAACTGGGGATGCTCTCACAGTGTCCCTCACCCTCTCCCTCTCCACCCACTCCACGCAAATTGTTAGGGCAACCTAACAGAATGCTGGGGAGTAACCTGCGACGGACTAGCATCCCGTCCAGGGGGGAGCAGCAATACTCCTAGTTGCTTAATGCTACAGAAACCATAGTTATACGCCACTGCCATAGGCTAACGTTTAATTTGATATGCTTTATTCGAGTTTGATGGTGCAGTACTAGTAACTGGTTTACTAGTAAAGGTGATGTGATCAGGAAAAACTGACATGCTTATAGTGGTCAATTAACACTTGCTGTAGTTTGCTATAGAGGGTGTGGCTGGCAATCACAGTATTAACATTGGACTCGATGACGTCACGTTGTTAGATGGAAACTGTTCCGAAGTATCTATACAAGGTAAATGTTGCAAAGGTCCTCAGGGGAACTCATTAAGGCACTCAGGGGTACTCACAAAGGAACTCAGGGGCTTTCACATAGAAAAACTCAGGGGAACTCAAAAAGGAACACAGGGGAACTTACTAAGGAACTCAGGAGAACTCACTAAGGAAATCAGGGGAACTGATGAAGGATAGTTTTGTCTATCCGAAATATTGGGCTAATTTGTTGACAGCTGTTTGATCAGCCTTGCATTTTAAAGTTTGTTTCAACAAACAGAAATTTACTAAGGACTTAGGATTGCCGCATTGCTACTGGCAAAACAGTATACAGTTCTACAATCCAAATATGTTCGCTGTGCGATTTTAATTTCAAGCGTTCCGAGAATCTAATGGGAATTTCACGAGGGTGGTCTTATGGGAAGCTGGATGCAAGGAGAGCTTCGACTGTTCTTAAATTTGTTTATTTTTGATTCGGCTATGACATCACTTTTTCTCTATATGTGGATTTTATAATAATGCAAATTTGATTTTCAGGTAATCCAGGTTGCAACTTTGAGGAAACAAAGTGCGATTGGACTGGCGACGAAGCTTGGAAATTAAGTTACTTTTCGCCTGCACCATTTACCGTAGGAAAAGGAACGGAAAACCACGGTGAGGTGGAAGGAAAACTAATATTGAACAGTTTTCAATCGAGTGTCACAAAAACAAACACTTTGACCAATCACAAAGGGCACAAAGATGCAGTGATCCAATCAAAACTCGAAGCAATAACATGTGGTCGGCACGAAGTGCGGGAAAACGTTCGCAAGCGAGTCTCGATTGGTGTTGGTTTTTCGTCTGGTGGATTGAAAAAGAGGGGAAGAAATCCGATTCAATGAAAGGATGAAAGACTAAGGAATTTATAGGGCGTGTAAAGAATGCATAAAAAGGAGCGCCTGGTCACAGATTACGTAAAACAGCTTTTCAACGATGATGATCCGGGCAGACAAATTAACTTGATATTAATTGAAAACTGAAACATTTGACACTCGCAGAACGCATATGGTATTAAAATAGGGTCGAGGAAACACTTTCCCTTCTTTAGTTTTGTGAAACAGTGACAAAAATCATAAATAAAAAAATCACATGGTAACCTACAACTTCTAACATTTTCCCTACAGAGCATTTTATATACTTCAATGGAAATGACGAATCCCAAGCTACTACAAGAACAATTTCCACAAGATTTGTCAATTCTTCAGACCACTGGAAGTGTTTACGTTTTTGGTATTACATCCGCGACAAGAGGAAGTCTTCATCCGAATCTAACCTCCTTCACGAACTCGAGGTGTTTTCTGTTAATTTAAACAATTCAAAATCAAAGACATTCTGGTTCACTCCTCATACGACGGACCGCTGGACCTACGTACAGCTGCCCTTTATTCTAGATAAAGACAATGTTATGGTAAGGCCATTCAATAGAGTACAGGTTTTGCAAAGACGATCGATGGCTTATTAACAAGTTTGTGTGAATTGCTAGAACATTTAATATTTTACTGTACAGTTCTTTCAATTTTTACTAAAATTTAACTGTTCGTAATATCTATACTCTTGTGTAATGGACCTCTATGCAGTTTTCAACACATTTTGTTCCAGTTTCAATAGTGTTTGCATGTTTCAGATTTCCTTCAAGGGAAAAGTGCAGTCTAAAGGACAGACGATTGTCGCCATTGATGACGTGTCTTTTTCGCCCGAGAGCTGTGAAGAAATACCATTTACCAACAATCGAAGTAAGGACTGAAGTGTTTTGTTTCAGTATACAATCTATTTCAAAGTTAAGATTGGTTGGCGAAAATAGGTAAGGCAATACCACTGATCTGATAAAGTTGGCGTAGTAGTTTACTATACCAAAGTACATTATATGAAAGAAAATTAACGACGTTGCCATTCTTAAAGTAGCTCTGTCGCGGGGATTTCACAGATTTTTGGTCTAAACTGTTCCATAATTAGTGGTAGGCAATTTAACCCATGAAAATCATTACCTTTGAACATCTAAAGGAAGATATAACCTTAATATGTGGATAGAAATCTAACTACGGCTAAAAATATCGATTATTTTGTAAGACGTGCGGAAACAACTTGAAACGTTTAGCTAAACTTTTCAAGTTGTAATCCATTTCCATCGTAGCCATCTGCAGCTAAAGACGCTTGTTAACAGTTTTGGTACTTTAAAATAGCAAATGTTAATAAAAATGGACTATTATTTTTTGGTTTCCCTCGACACAAATTTAAATTTTGGCCTTTCAAAAATCTGTTAAAATCCGTGACAAAGCCCCTTTAAGAAAAATTAACAATAACGTTAGTCGACGTCTTGATGTATGTGAGATCATTTTCAAGATTACACGTTCGTTGAGTGTCAAAATTGTTTAAAAGTCGAGTTTTTAATATTAATTGGGTGCCATTCCAGTCTGCGTGATATTATGCAAGTGTAAAACATCGGTTTATTGGCCTAAATTATTATTATTGGTATTAATATTCTATAAGATATTCTAAATTGTTACTTTGTGTATTTTTAGAGGTCGGTGATAAAGGCGAAGACCTTAGTTACTGGAAGAGTATCAATGGCACTGCTTCATGGAAATTTCTCTCTTTTGACGAGCTCAAGGAACATCAACTAAAAGAATCACCTGGAACTCAAGCAAACACAACTGATCAACGCACTTTTAATGGTACTTGAAGTTTTTTAATTATGAGTACTTTGGAATATAGCTTTAATCATTACGATGAGTTGATGTTTTTAAAACAAAACTCTCCCCTTACGAAGTCCACTCTTCTAGATGGACAAAGCCAAGGACAGTGCTCTTCAGAACAAAAAAAGTCGTGATTAACATAATGAAAATTTGCACGAATACAAAATTTGATCAGCTTTTTTAAGGCGGATTAATAGGTTTGTGTTTCGCCGTCGCCTTCGAAGTGAAACCTTCTCTAATAAGACGGACATTTTAAGGCCTAGGAGGACGTTAGCTGTAGTGTGATTTTGTCTGAATTCAATTTTAGATGTCTTCGAGTTGCATTTTGGCAACAAAGTTAACAACGTTACTCACTACTGGCTTCAACGCGATTTAATGTCAGCTACAGTGTGTGTGTGGATGAGAACAAATGCACCAGGCCTACACCTAAAGTATAAACAGAAAATGGAATGCGACGGAAGGATTTCAACTCAGCTACTTTTGGAGAACGCCACGCTAAGGATTACACTTCATGGAGACGAATGGTTTGGAACTTAATATAACTATTCATAAAAGTGTTTTCTTTAGTGCAGGGTGGTAACGACGTGTGTGGGATCAGTACTGCAAGGATTAATGGCTGTGGGATCAAGGATCAGAGCCCCGGGATTAGGGATCACAGATCAAAGCTTAAATCTAAAACGAAATCCGATTACAAGATTTTGGGATCATGACGAGCTACCGAAATTTTTGATCCGGAGCTGAAGAAAATGGGCCATAAATGGAATCATCAAAGAAATGGCATACCTTGCTAGTGACACAGTAATAGTGGTACTAAAGAAATCGAGGACTCTTAAAACGAGTTTATAACAACTGAACTGTCGGGAATTGCAAACAGCTTTCAACACTAGGAAAAGCCAAACTATTAATTTACCGAAAGAGAGGTGAAAAATGACGAATACATACCACCGACTGACGTTTCCTATCAAGTCCCTTAATTCCAATCTGAGGATAATTAACCCGCAAGGGCTACGGGTCAATAGCCCATGAGGCGAGGCCGAATGGGCTATTGAACCGTGGCTCTTGAGGGCGAAGGGTCTAATTGTTTTAGTATCACCCAACTAGTCGGACAGAAAAAGCAATAATAAAGTTAGCAAATGCAAGTTGAATAAAGATTTATTAGGGAATAAAACGAAAGAAAGCGTCACGAATTTCGCTACTCCGACTATTACCAATAGTCCTATAGTAGCTTAGCCAATCAAACTGCAGCATTTGCATTAGTCCACCAGTTGGGTGATACTTATGCAGGATATCCACCTTTTGCGTTTTGTAAGACCTTAATTGAAGAAATTTTCATTACACTTTTAGGAGTATACCGGCCTCTTTAGCTGACGGCAAATGGCATCATATTTGTGTAAGCTGGCGATCAAAAGATGGACTTCTACGGATCTACATTGATGGAGAAATTAAATATGATAAGTTGGAAGATTCAATTTTTGACCTTTCTATGACAGGTATTTTAACTTTTCAAATTCAATTTGTATTGGTAATGAATGCCTTGGGGATTAATAAATGATATGCAAATAGTTGTGTGTAAGAGAAACACGTGATATCCTTTGTGCACTCTACTCTAGTCCACGACATCGAGCTGTTGGCTCCCACCCACCCGCAATCTATCTGGCGATCTACTGAGCCTGGTTTGGACTTGTCGCAGGCCAGAGCGATTCCCCATACCTTATCTACATGTCATGAATAACAATACCCAGGACAGAAGATTACTCTATCGAGTGTACTCAACATGCCTAACATAACTTAAACAGATAAAGTTTTGCTCTATTATTTATGCGATAATAAAGTATGGCATTTCGTTTACATAGTGCTGAGACAATCCACAAGAGAGCCATCAACACGAAAAACTGACTGAGAAGTGTAAATGGTCGTAATTTTGTTTGACGTTTAACCTTTTTTTGTTAAAGGAGGAGGGATCCTGGATCTAGGGTTTACCAAAGCTTTTGTTATCAATGGAAACATTGGGCGAATCAGCGGACTTAATGTTTGGGATCACACGATAGAATCAAAAGAGATAATGCGTATGTCTCTTGGCTGCGCAAATGAAGCAGGAAATACAGAGTCTTGGGTGAATCTGCTAAGTAAAGTTTCAGTGGAAAACTCCGCCATTGTGAATCGAGTGGATTCATCTTGCCAAGATCGCCAAGGTTCGTACTTTGAATATAACATATGTATATGTTGCAGTTAATTTTTTTCTTCAGTTAAATTTTATTCTTCCTTTGTTTTAAACTCATTATCATACATTACCATACCCAAAAACAAAGGAACTGCAACATAACTGCAACATATATAACGCAAACACTGAACCCCTCACACCAATATCGTAATATTCTTGGTTGGAAGCTGTTTCTAATATTTTTCTCTCTTGTTCAAAGCAAGGACAAAAGTATCTTCTTTATAATTTGAATAAATAATGCAGCTAGATTCGATAATAAATCGTTTAATTATAGGTAATTAATTATTTCTCCTGTTGTCCTTATTGTTTATTGAACTCACTGTCTTATTTTTTTGTTCTTCTTTCATTTTTTTTAAATGTTGTTTTTACCACTGGCCAATACATCGCGGACATGCGAAACACAGCAAATTACCAAGCCAGTGGTGGTTTAGAAGCCAGGTTTAAATTCCTTCCAAAAATATATTTAAGGTTTTTTCAAACCAAGCATAAACTTAAGACTTAATGTTGTTTTTTCTTTTACGATTATAGGTGGCCGTCTCGTCCTTGTTATGAACAGAAGCATTCACACCACTCTTCATGAAGGTGTCATGAGCCCGTGGTTTAACCGGTCAGATGCCGGGCATGGCAAGTGTGTAAAGTTCCGATTTATGTTCGTTGGTGAAGGAGCTCATTCATTACATTTTGTTCAAAAATCATTTGAAGATTTGACGCCAACACCTGTTTGGGCAGCAAACAGAATTGGAAATGTCAATAGTTTATGGCAATATGCACAAGTGTCAATCACAGGAACAAAACAGCATCAGGTGAGAAGGTGCTTTTAGCGATACTTCCAAAAGTCGAAAAATACGCCTTTTTGAACAATTAAGCTAAGAAACGAACGGCGAAGTATGATTAGCTATAGCTTGCCAGAAATCTATTTTACCGGTGTTGATCTGATGGGAAGTGCGGTGGCGTAATGGATCTGGGTTTTAAACCATTGTAGGGGTCATTGTGCTTTGTTCTTGCAACCTTAATTTATTATTATTATTATTATTATTATTATTATTATTATTATTATTATTTGCGACACCAAAAAATTACAAAAAGGGTATACAATAAATAATTTAAATAAGATACAAAGAAAAGGTGGCGGGCAGACTGAAAGAAAAAAAAAACTAGAAAACTTATACATGTTTCGGCCTCCCCAATTAAACTTAGTTGACAATACCAATAATTAAATTTGTATGTTTCTTGGGCAACCCTTTACTCCCACATTGCTTCTCCATCCTGAAGTGTAAAGTGATACCATTGAATTGTTGGGGAAACCTGACAGCATGCTGGGGAGTAACCTGAGATGGACTGGCATCCTGTCCAGGGCGGTAGTAATACTCCTTACTGACTCATGCTACAGGACTGCGATAAGCGCCGGGAGCTATGAACCAGTTTGTCTTAAAACGCTTTACTTCTTTTGGATCGACTACTTTGTGTGTCGTGTTGTTACGACAGTTACACTTGATGAATGGGGACCTTCAGATAGCGGTACGAATATAACATTCGAATTTGAATACAGTTGCGTTCCCAAATTAAAGCCCTAACTTCTTCTTGGTGCTGACCAATTGAAAAGGAGACTATGAGTACGAGATTGGTGTGAAATGTGATAAACGAAAGCATAGGCACCAGGTTTTGGTTTGCTTGCCGTGGTTTAATGAAATGCGCCCACTTGTTAGATGAATCAGTGGCCAACTCTATAGCATGGTCATAACGCAATCTTCGTTTTTCAGTTATATTTTGCAGGAAAGTTAGAAACAACACATAGCTACATAGCAATTGGGGGACTGTACCTCACGCCTGACTACTGTGAAATACAACCACCGAATGCAAACAGAGGTGAGAATGCCAACAGTATAAAATGTTCCAGAGCTTTTGCGTTTCAGTTTCAAGTCACAACCGATAGTGAGAACTGCTTCGTGAAGTGAGAAGTTAAAAATAGCAATGATACTGGATGCCAAAATTAACTATTTCTGGTCGGAGAGCGATTATTTTTTTATCAAACATAAAATGCTTTGAATGAGCAGGAAAGCATGATAACTTATCAATCAATTAATGAGAATATTTTGGACAAACAGCCTACAAATAATGTTCAAAATAAATATTTTGTTTCATGTTTGGCTCTACTGTCGTTCATTTCAGGATGTAACTTAGTCACAAAAGATGAAAAATCCGGTTCAATTTTGTCACCTCAATATCCTGGATATTACACAAATGATGCAAACTGTCAATGGAATCTGACGGTTCCAGAAGGTCACGTGATCAGACTGGACTTCCTCTATTTTGACTTGGAGTACCATCCTAAATGCTCAAATGACTTTGTTCAAGTGCGCGACGGCCTGTCCAAATCCTCTCCTCTGATTGGTAGATTTTGCGGCCAATCCTTTCCAGCTACAATAGAGTCAACTGGTAGAGGAATGCTGATGATTTTTAAGTCAAATAAGCGAGTGATTGGAGGAGGCTTTAAGGCTCGGTACCATGCAAGACAAGGTACGTCAGAGATACTGAACAGACATGCGTGGTAGTTACCATGACGATGATGGCGAAAACACATTAAACGAGAGTTTAAGCCCTGTTTCAGTCCTCAGCTCGAACAGTTTGGAATTTTTTTTCTCATTGCCACATGTTATATCATCCTAGATATATCGGGTCCTTCTTTTAAGTGCCGTGAAAAACTATAAAGGACACAATACTGCTTATTTGTATTTTCTTGAAGCTCACTCTTAATTAGTTATTCTTAGACTGAGAACTTTGAAACAGATTTACATTTAGTTTTATTTTCCATTTTGCAGTTCAAGATGACTGCCGCTTTCAAAAAGGTAAGAGTGTGCAATTTACACACAGTGCTTTCCTCGTCTCTGGAGCATAGTCCTAAAAAGTTCCAGGTACGGATGCGGGATGAAACGTTTACACTCAGGAGTGATCTGTTCGTGTGCTGTCTAGTCATTGGTCTAGATCGTGCCTGGGGACCACCTGCGTTGTCCTAGAAGTGATTATTGACGGTGTCGTGCTAACATCACACGCGGCTTTCCAGGACAGTAGTGTAGCAGCTCTCGTAAGCTTGTAATTCTTCTGGTCCTCTAGTGTAGCAGCTGATATTGTTTTGGGGGCTAGGGGCATTGTTCTTGTTGTTTGTTCTATTGTTCTCTCAGCCACTCATGTGAGACCTTACGAGAGCTGCTAGATGACCCTTCCAGGACTCTGTTAGCCGGCATTATCCGTTACCGGCCGCCTCCCACGACAAGGACGTAAGGGGGACTTTGGGAGACAGTATTTACTTTGGAGTTTTTTTTGTGGTTTAATTCACTAATTTAAAAGGAGGTATATTTTATACTGTTTTACTTTTTACAGGCTGTCCCCGTGGTTGTCTGTGTTTCCAGACAGTAGACAAGTTGCTATTCGGAATAAAAGGCAAAGATAGTAACAAACTAGAAGAAATTCCAAACAAGATTCCACACCGCACCTCAATCGTGTACGTAAAAAAGTATTAATATACCTTGTGACACTTGTAGTTATTATCAACTTGATTGATTGAAGGAAGTGATCAAAAATGCTCCGCGGGGCCAATTATTTTGGATAAGCTGTCTGCTAGAACAACCTTGAACAACCTTAAGTGATTTCCCACGGTTTATTTCCTTTTTTTGTAACAAGCAAACGGTGGATTGCAGTTGTGATTATTAAGAAGAGTTGACATGGTAACGTTCGCTGAAAAAAGGATGGAAAACTCTAAGCACAGCTTTCTGCGGTGACGCCCTTGCCAGTTTCTTATACCATGGGGCATCTCCCACTGAAATATCCTCCTTCATATGTACAGCATCTCATCTGCAACTTACTAATCGGGCACTTTTTGACTATTTACTAATCAAAGCGCGATTTCGATGCAGATACACTGTAACACATTGTTATGGCAAGTAGATGTTACTGATTTGTTTTAAGCGTTCCACTGATAAAAATTTGCCAAGTACAGCACTTAGTTGTTGTTAGTTCTCTAAATAGAAGAGTGGAATGAATGCTCTTTTGAATGATTACCTAGCTTCTGAAAACGGGTAGTTGTAATTTACAATTGAGCTAAACGACAACGAATATTTAAAATAAATAACTTTAATAGTAACACTGCAGTGTACTGACAACGGATGAATTCTTTCTTGCAGGCTTTTCAGTAGAAACAAGATAAATAGACTACTGTATGATGACTTTCAACCTTTGTTGCTAAAAAAGTCGCTTCAATATATGTAAGTGGATCGCAGGTTGCAAAAAAAAAAAAATTGTGATTACCGTTTCTCATACATTGTTACTGTCCCTAAGTTAAAAAAAATTATCACCTTATTCATCCTGGGTTAAGGGCTTAAAAATATTATAACGTCCTTATTTTTGTATCTTCGTTTGCTTTCTAGCGATCTCAGTCACAACCTGATATTTAAGATTGACAAAAGTGTGTTCCAAAACATGTCTTCATTGAAAACACTGTAAGTTTGCATAATTTTCTTCGCTTTGTACAGCCAATAGTAAACTCAGTGTATAGAACGCTGGTAAAGAGAACACTGAGTTTTGGTGTTGTTATTGACGTGCAGCAGTGGGGTGGGGGTTTCTTTGGTAGATTTCATGTCCATACTGGTTCTGCTCATTATCATATGTAATATCTCTACAACGTAAGAGAATAAGTTTAAAAAGTTCATTTTTCTTACATCTTATGTTGGATTATTTTTTGTTAATCTAGAAGATTGAATGGAAATTTTATTCAAGGTATCTCTCGCGGGACATTAGCTGGACTTCGCGTTCTACACACTTTGTAAGTTGTAGAGGCTGTTAATTATGTGTTATGAAGACTATACTATAACACAAAACGAGAGAGTATTCTAACATTTATAGATAATTGAACTTTTTTTCATTCACACTTGATTACAGCGAAAGGTGTTTGGTTTGTCGCCTTTTTTCAAGGCTTTAATAGGTGCAATTTTCTCGTATACAACTATATTTATTTTTTGCATTTATTGATTTAAATATGCTTAGGTTAGCAGTCGACAACCTACATTTTTAGGCAGTTTTTAAACAACAAGCAAACATTTCCTCTTGCAAGGGCAACGCGCGCCCGACCGTGATCTATCAGCAAATATCCAACAATGAGAGAATCAATCAGAATCACTGATTTGCATTAGTCAATGATAAGTGCTTTTATCTTTCTACAATAAAGGAGATAACCGATCGATGATTACCTTTAAATCCCTTTAGAGATTTGGGGAATAACCTGCTGTCCCAAGTTTATGACGACACATTTGAAGATCTGACCAGTCTTCGTATATTGTAAGCTTTGATGCATTTCATATTTAATGTACATAAAACTGAAAAACCTTTCTACAAACCTTTCGGTAGTTATCAAATAAGAACAACTCCCTTTTTCATCAACTGTAAATACTGCATTAGATTGTGCAAATTGTCAGTTGAAGCCGAAATGCGAAATATTTAATGCGTCTTGTATTTTCTCAACAGAAGCCTTCGCTCCAATGTTTTAACCTCCATTGAAAAACCAACTTTTTTCAAGACTAACAATTTGACACACTTGTAAGTTACACTTGTACTAAAAATGCACGGTGATGGAAATTTTCCTTTGTGAGTTGTTCTCTTCTTGAGAAGCTGATTACTTTATTAATCTGCAATGTTTATTTCTTTTAATGATCATCATAATTTCTTTTGTATAACTATTTTTATTGAAATTCAAGAAAACTAGAGATAGCTTAGATTGTATTATCTCGTTTTTGCTTCAAAGGTACCTTCAAGGCAACAAAATTTCTTATATTGAGGACGGTCTATTTCAAACTTTGAAGCAGTTAAAAGTGTTGTAAGTCTGCTTTCGTGAAATCTACTTTGTTTAATTTTTTATTACATCGCTAAGAAATATTTAATACAAATCAGGGGCAAAGATGACAAATACTTAATTACTCGTTTGTATGTCACTAAAACGATTCAAAGTCACTAGAGTATCTACACGTATCGCTTTCTAGAGTGACACTGATAATTTACTAAGACATTAACCCGGGGGGGGGGGGGGGGGGGGTACTTCCCTATTCTTGGTTTGCATGTGACGTCATAAAATTTTAAACTCATTATTGTGAGGTCTTCTAAATTTTTTTCCTACACTAGGTTGAAGATGACCTAGAAAAAATTCGTTTTGCAATTTTTCAGTCTTGTAGTGTCTGTCGCTTTAAAAATACAGCATTTCGAATTTCCTAATTTTAACCTTACGTGACACGGAGATAGTGGCCGCGACAAAGCTGTACTGGTTGAAAAGAGGTCTCCTCTTATAGTTTTCAGCACTTAAAACATTTTAAAGTCTTAGGTGATTTGTTTATGCGCATATGTAAGAGCTCACGAGCGGCGAGAAAGCTCTTTCATCGTAGAAGTGAAGTTCAGATGATTTGGCGGCCATGTTGGTGTACTAAAGTTGTACACCAACATGGCGTCTCCATACAAAGCTCTATAAATTTGCGTGAAACGTTTTGACAAATAACTCAGAAACAGCGCATCACAGAGACCTGAGACTTGGAGACGTTTTTCCAGTGTAGGTCTGTTATAACATTTCATTTTCTTAGCTTCTTTCATTGAACGGTTTCTAATTTATTTTTTTATGGCGTGACAGTGCAAGCCAGCAATATCAGGTATATAGGCATGTCCCGCCCCAAAGGGTATGGTTTTTGAGCCGTTTTGGTCTGAAAACGGGTATAGATTTTGATCATTTTGGTCTGAAATTGGGTATGGTTTTCGGGGGAACGTTCACGAAAGCTTATATAAACTTAGTTTTCTTTCCAGCAATCGGGGCGAGTAACTGCAACTGGTGAGAGAGAAAGAGAAATAGATAAAATATATCATTCCAGCTAAATTGTACCTATTCATCTTTGTTACGCTGACTTCCGTTCAGCACTGATGCATATGCTATGCAAGGGCAGGTGTGAAAACGGGTATGGATTTTTAAGGCCAGGTCTGAAAATGGGTGTGGAAAATGGCATTTGTTGGTCTGAAATTGGGATTTGGAGAGGAGGGCGGCACACCCCCACCAAAAATTCCAAGGAGTAGCTGCACATTGCTAGAAGAAGAGCCATGACAGGCACCGAACAGTTGTGACATCATCATTTCCATGAGTGTGCTTAGACCATCCAATTACAGCTTCAGTTTGATAGCTTTCAAGTGTTTATTTGTCGATGACGATATGTTTTCAGCCGTATGTCTCTATTTTGCTTTTCGACAGGTATCTGAAGAACAACCATTTAAAAACATTCACTTCCTTAACATTCCAAGGACTTCACAACCTCAGAACTATGTACGTTTGTTGGAATTTTCAGCTAGAATAATATCCTATATCTATACTTCGATTTTATTTGATGTCAGAAGTACTTTTAAAACGGACGTTAGAAAGGACAAACAAAAATGCAGCTTGTATAGTTACAAATCTAGCAAACAACAACAAAAACATCAGCCAATTAATATAAATGGACCTATACAGTTTTATTTCTGAATACCTAACAAGTTGTCCTGCAGAGAGTGTTTCGTTCTTATTTTCTTACACCTTTCAGTGGAAAGGTGATTCGTTAGCCGGTTGGCTCGGCAGTGTATCCGACGTGTAGCCGTGCATTCGGTAGTTTAGCCAAGTTTTCATTCACGTGTTAAAGTAGGTAATACGTGTGTTTATCATCAGGCATGTGCAATACAATTTGCTGATGGAATCCAAAATTTCTCAAGGAGTATTTAAGGACCTGAAAGATTTACGAGAATTGTAAGTATAAAAGCTTACATAATAGATTGTGTAATTTGTTATAATCTACTGGATGTATCTAAAACGAAGACCCAAAAACGCATTTTAGACCACAGGGTCTTCGGTCTTCGTTTTAGGCACAACCATAATCTATTATATATATGGTTTCTATTAATAGCATAACTTGGCTCTTAATGATATCCTACTCTGGCTAAGAAATTCCCTGGTAAAAAATTTTATTTTTCAGAAAAATCGACAGATTTATTCTGTGCTGTTATGCCAAGAAAGCCATTGAAAACTTGAAATGCGAAAGCGTTGACCAAAACAAATTCTCCAGCTGCGAAGACATGATGAAATACCCGGTAATCCGTGCGTGCCTCTGGCTCCTGGGCACCTTGGCCTTTTGTGGTAACTTGGCTGTCCTTATTTGGCGCACAGTTGATCGCGACGACAATCGTGTCCAGTCCATACTCCTCTCCAACCTGGCGATGGCGGATTTTCTTATGGGTTTATATATGCTGATACTCGCCGTGCTGGACACCATGTGGAAAGGGGAATACTTCAAGTACGATGTTTGGTGGCGTATCAGTCCTGGTTGCCAGTTTGTGGGGGCAATTTCTATGCTATCCAGCGAAGTTTCCGTCGCCATGTTAACTATCACAACAGCAGACAGATTGGTATGCGTGGTTTTTGCTCTCAGATTGAATAGACTAACAGTTAAATCCGCGTACATCATTTGCCTGTGTGTTTGGGTAGTTGGTATTATTATATCAATTTTGCCAATAACAGGAATCGAGTACTTCCATGAAAAATCGAGAGAGATCGGCTTCTTTGCTCGATCGGCTGTTTGCCTACCTCTTCAGCTGTCCCGCGAAAGACCCGCAGGATGGGAATACTCAGTTGCGATTTTCATTATCCTGAACTTCTGCTCATTTGTTTTCATTCTCGTCGCTTACATTGCTATTTACTGGACCATGGTCAAACTTGTAGGCCCATCAGTAGCCAGTCACATGCAACAAGAGTCCGCCAGAGTCAATCGCTTGTTTGTCATCGTGTTGACGGATTTCTGTTGCTGGATGCCGGTTATAATTATGGGTATCTTGTCACTAACTGGAAACTTTGACGATCCGCAAGGTTTGGTTTATGTGTGGGTTGCTGTGTTCGTTCTTCCTCTGAATTCATCAGTGAACCCAATCTTGTACACACTCGCCACTTCGCGTGCCAAATCTAAGCTTAGATCCATATACTCAACGCTTTTTATCTGGAGAAAATCAAGTAAAGCCTTGAAATAGAAAGCCACGATCCAAAACAATTCAGCCCATGCACGTTCGTAAATACTCATCTTTACATAAAAACTGTATTTCCTGTTATAATACGGGTACCATAAAGTAAAAAAATCAGTTCAGGACTTCTGTTGACTGCTAGCTCATATCCCAAAATTTTAGTATTTAATAGTAGTAGTTACAGGTATCTAAAATCAAAACCAAAAACTTTCACTGTTCACTCTTACTCAAGCATCAAAAGTGTTAGGGTGAATTGATATTTAGCGGCTGCCGGGGCAAATATAACATATATAAGGCTTGATCTCAGTGCACGGGCTCTTTACATCTAATCTTTTGTCTTTTTAAGAGATCCCTTGTTCCATTGTATTTATTTCGTTCCAAAGTTTTGCGTCTGATTTGTTGAGAAAGTGGCGCAAGTTTTGAAAACCAATCACAAAGCGTAGGCATTGTTTGCTATTGAAAGCCAGACATAAAATGACGTTATTTCTTCCTACCAAATGTAAATGTAAATGTACAGAATGTATTTTAAAACGTAAAATTGAAAATTTATTAAGAATTGCAACGAATAAACTGTGCTGTTTCACTCATTGCTGATTGTTCATTTGGTGTTTCGTAAGAATATAAATGGGATTTATTTCTGATATAAGAATCACAGACAAAAGACAATAAGGCAACAATCACGAGAAATATTTCTTTTCTTCAGAAAGGTAATGTTTTTATGAGGGCCTCCCAGAGGGGGAAACATATTCCCATGATTCCTTAAAAAATGTTACATTTTCTCCCTTGTTTGCCATTTACAAATTCATTTATTCGCTATCGAAAAACGATATCACGTCTTGTTCCCTAAAATAATCCACTGAAAAATATCCCTTATTCCCGAGAAATAATTGGCCATGTTTCCTGGTTCCCAAAACTCCCTTGGAGGCCCTCTTTTATAGCTGAAATCTAAAAGGCACCCTCTAGCCAGATAGGGACGGGGATTTTCTTGGGAAAATTTGACTGAAAATAATATGGGCGTCGCTCAACATTTTTAATCCCTTAAAACCCAGCTAACAGCTGCCATTTTCATGCCTGATTGGTCTAGACCGCCAACTCAGAACGACAGCGTTCTTGTAATGCTATGTGAGACCTCGACGGCTAATCGATACTAGTTATGCAACGCTTTCGAGTGGTATACTATGGAAT
This sequence comes from Meandrina meandrites, assembly GCA_963693305.1. Lineage (NCBI taxonomy): Eukaryota > Metazoa > Cnidaria > Anthozoa > Scleractinia > Meandrinidae > Meandrina > Meandrina meandrites. The sequence continues at coordinate 27,273,671 of OY855904.1, forward strand.
ATCCCACGAGTCACTTGTATTTTCTCGGTATACGCACGAGCCTTTCTATTTTATACCATGCCATAGAAAATACGCTGACTAAATTTCGTCGAGAATAAGACCGCAGCGCACGATGGGAAGGTTGGGTTGAATACCGTCGAATATACAACGGCTTTCCTGTATTCTGATTGGCTGTATTTTCTATGGCATGGTATAAAACATGGTAGTAGACATAGTATTGCCGTTCTGTCCTGCGTACTGAGCACTGTAGGTAAGACCACAAATCAGTAACTGAATTTCCATCCATTACTACTGGTACTCCCCGGCTGTGTACCGAATGACGTCTATTCCAATTTCTTACACGAAGCCAACGCCAAATCAATTTTTTTAAAAGATTCGTTTATGAAAGCAGTGATGTAACTTTCCGAAAGAACTGATGATTTGTTCTTGTTTGTACGTGCATGTTAATCAGGTGTTCATGACTTGGAAGTGCCGCCGCTTGTTTTCAGAATACCTGTACTCGCGTTTAAATGCCATTTGGCTGGTTATGTCACTTAGTGGCAGGTACCAAACATGGTCAAACACGATCCAACTAAATTTTCTGCCCCATGTTTTGCGTAATCGTTAGATGTGTCAGAATGTAGAACTATTGACTTCACAGCTGCAAAATATTGTAGAAAAAAGGTTGAAAAGTTGTTTGTTAAAATGACCTTGTGCAAGAATGCATGAGTAAACCATCACAGAAAATGCAAACAGCCCGTATGCGCGTGTTGCTATCTATTATTGATAACATCTTATGATAGAGATTACTAAAATGCTTATCATAACAATAAAAAACCAGCTTTATGTATGAGTTCGTGTTAAGCCTTAGTAAATTCACAGCCAAATTAAACGTAATAACTCACTTGATGTTCATGCACGCAACCACAAACAAAGTAAAAATTCATGATGTCTTTTGTTCCATATAACCGTTCAATTAAATGAATTGCTAAGTATTCTGCCTTTGGTTTAACTAAGTATTGCTGATTGAATCTAAAGCCAAGTTTTCACCATTATAATCGCGCGTATAATAGTTTGATGTATTTCCAATATGCAAATACATTCACCTCCAGAGAAACATGGTTAGTGACCATTTATGACAAAATTAAATCGACGGATTTTTCTGCTGGTGTTGGAATGAAAGCCAAATTTTTCTTTTGTATTCTGTGTAATAATTAGATGTTGTATTTCTAAATTTTATTCGGCCCGAGAGCAAATCATTGTGAGCAACTGACCCAAGAGAAAGAATGGTTCGCCGGGAGCAGGTAAAATGAGCTTTTTAGTGCACTGCTTTAGTTTAACTTTTTAGTGTCAGTCAAACTAGAAACCAAATGTGGAAAACACCCGGCATGGCTATGGCATAATTTCCCGACCAAAAATTACAGTATTGCCCAAGTTAAAGCTCGACGCGCACAAAAGTATTAAAAAACAAACAAGATCCTTGGTAAGTTCTTCAGTTAGTTGGATCTTGGGGCTCTCTAGGAAAACAGTTTTTGATAGGTTCTTGTGATGAAGGGAAAGCAAAGTATCAGATAACTTGACGACAAAACTAGTTGTAACACCAACACTTAGAAAATACACTAACACTGACAATTTCCCTTCTTTATCCCTTGAAATGCGTCTCCGAATGAACCCCTCCCCCCCGGGATTAACCCCCTCCCCCCTCAAAGGGTCTACTTTGAGGTTAAGTCTTATGGCAGCCGTTAGCAATGAACCAGACATATAACTTCACGCAGTTGCTCAGAAATACGAAAAATCAGTAAGAAAATGTCAATTATGGTTTAAAAGGAACTGCAATATTCAAGGTATTTTTACAAGACTCAGAAAAATATAGATAAAGATCAATAGACAAATACTTAGATCACCCTTTGCTAATTTACAAGGTAAATATTTTACTGAGGTCTTCTGACGTCTCCTGGACAATGATGAAAATTTTGCTGTTTGCGCTGTTGTTCCTCTTGGTCCACTCCGCAGCAGTATTCGCAGACTTGTCTCACAGTGGTGCATGCCGGGACAACAGAGAAGAATTTGGTTTTGCTTTACTTGGGCATGACTTCAAAAGCGTACACGTTGACAATTTTGCTCGCTGCTTCTTTGACTGCAGCTTAGAGGAAAGATGTCAAAGTGTGACGTATTTTTGGAACGAAAAGGAATGTAAAATGAACAGCGAAACAAAGAAGTCACAACCTAAAGATTTTGTTGAAAATCCAGCCGCAACGTATATGGAGGACACGTTTCGAGGTATAATAACCACGTAGTTATTTTTGTAAAAGTAACTTACGTTGCACTCGTTGAATTGGAGTGGAGGTGGATGCATGCACCTATATTGTCTTATATTTTTGTATCACTATACAAGCCTGTGAATGGTAAGCAGCTTTACCTTTTTGGGGCCTGGGGCGAACAATATAGGGGCCTGGATAAGGAGCGTGCGCAAAGGCACGGAAATGGTTTCTACAAATTCAGAACCGTCCTTTACCACGCAAGACTAAAAGCACTAAGATACTGCCAATACAAAGACTACGATTTCCCCTGAAAATAAAAATCTTAGCAAAAGCCAAGTGCAGAACGAATATTCAAACTTTAGTAGGCAACAGTTTACCTATCACCTCATTTTATGCATGCAGTTCTTTGGTAAAAGAAAACAAAAACCAAATTCAACAATAGACTGCCTTTGGTAATAACTAGCATTGTTTAATTATTTCTGGACAATTTAAATATTGCCGTTCACAAATTTAATTCCTAGCTAGAATTCTGGAAGTTTGGTATATCATCATGTAACATAATAAAAGGTTAGCTGATCAGTGTCCACTCTACGTGAAAGCGGTGACATTGTTACTGACAGCATTTCGTCACGATATCCAGGGCCTACTATGAATACAAGGAAACATATTGACTTGCTTTCCACCTCCCCCACGCCCACCCCCTCAAACACCGGTTTTAGGGTATCACGTTTCTTGACATAATTATTCGAAGGCAATCTTGTTTTGGAGAAGTGTATATGCACGAATCTATACTGTCCTGCATTTATTCATTGTTCTCTCATGACGGCTGTTTCTTGCAGCAAAAAAAGGTTCGAAATCTTCGGTCCCAGGCTTTTCTTGCAAGGACATCGTGGTAAGCGGTGACGCTCAGGGAGATGGCGAGTACTGGATCGATCCAACAGCCTCAGGGGACCCCTTCGCAGTGTTCTGTGACATGCTGACTTATGAAGGTCAGTCGGTCAGTCAGTCAGTCAGTCAGTCAGTCCGTCAGTCAGTCAGTCAGTCAGTCAGTCAGTCAGTCAGTCAGTCAGTCGGTCAGTCGGTCAGTCAGTCAGTCAGTCGGTCAGTCAGTCAGCAGGCAAGCAGGCAAGCAGGCAAACAGGCAAGCAGGCAAGCAGGCAAGCAGGCAAGCAGGCAAGCAGGCAAGCAGGCAAGCAGGCAAGCAGGCAAGCAGGCAAGCAGGCAAGCAGGCAAGCAGGCAAGCAGGCAAGCAGGCAAGCAGGCAAGCAGGCAAGCAGGCAAGCAGGCAAGCAGGCAAGCAGGCAAGCAGGCAAGCAGGCAAGCAGGCAAGCAGGCAAAGCAGGCAAGGCAGGCAAAGCAGGCAAAGCAGGCAAATCAGGCAAAGCAGGCAAGCAGGCAAAGCAGGCAAGCAAGCAAAGCAGGCAGAGCAGGCAAAGCAGGCAGAGCAGGCAAAGCAGGCAGAGCAGGCAAAGCAGGCAGAGCAGGCAGGCAGGCAGGCAGGCAGGCAGGCAGGCAGGCAGGCAGGCAGGCAGGCAGGCAGGCAGGCAGGCAGGCAGGCAGGCAGGCAGGCAGGCAGGCAGGCAGGCAGGCAGGTAGGGCTATTCCGTTCGATGGCTCATATACTATTCTTATTTAATTTCGCGGATTTTTCCTAATGCAATTTCTTTTTATCGCAGGTGGATGGACGCTTATCAGTCGTTTCACAATGAAAAATCAGAATTCTGTCCAGGATACAAAGACGTCTTCGGATTCTTATAGAGAGATTCTTCCCAAGTACAACTCCAACAATCAGTTCCTGATGCGAACTGGTTTCGATCGGTTGAAAAACGACATGGGGTTCACTCAGATCCGATTTTACTGTTTTAAAAAGAAGAGAGGCCGAGTGTTTCACATCATGACCAACATGGATACAAAGGGAACTAACGTGGTGAAGTTTTTCACCGAGTCTGACACGTTACCTAAAGCTTGTGGTTCTTTTACACGCCTCCCAGAGGACAACTCTTCCTTGGCCATCAACTGTGATAAGTGGGGTTATCCGAAGGGCGGTTGGGGGCATGGCATGAATAAAAATAACAAACGCCTCTTCACAAGACCAATAGCGTGGACAAGGCAACGATTCTTTCGCTTATGGGGCGATTACGACTGTGACGACCATGGTGAAAACCTGTCTCTGGGTGATACATGGATGATATTTGTGCGGTAATATAAAAGAATTGGCTCTGCTCTAAAACTAATTAATGACACTGATTAACTCTCGGTGTGAAAATGTAACGATAATTTTGAAAAAATATCCAATGAATAAATCGGCAGTTTTTGTCATAAACAAATCCAAGATAAAAAAAACTGAAGAGGGCATCTTTTTAAATTAAATAATAAACTTATTAATAAATTATTAGTTAAATAGTGTGGAATTAGAAAAAATGTATGAAGACCAGTGAGCGGAATTTCTATATGTTGTTAAGCAAATTCATAAGGTCTTCCAATACTTTGACGTTGAAAGATATTGTAAGATAGAACACTGGAGCTACGCCTGTGTATCATCTTACCGTTTTTACTTTTGCTACTGCAAGGATAAAAATACTTACCTCGATAATTTTAAAATACCGTAGATTTGTCTCAGAAATTAGAACAACTGACGCCGAGAGTAAAGTATTGTGGACAAATTTATGAAAATTTTTTTATTCAATTTCAAGGCCCTTTAAGATACTGAATGCTACTGATGTAATATATCAAACACGAGAAAGCATCACATTTCCAAACACCGAGAAGAGAGTTGAAAATACGACGCGCATCGGAGTATTTTTGACGAATATCGAAATCGAAATCGAAAGTACAACTACGGAGAAAACGGAGAAATAAACTAAATCTATGCTAATTAAGATCAGATTTCCAAACCATCGTCACTGTTCTTATTTCCTTTGTTTTAACTTGATGAATTATTAATGAGTTTGAGAATTCAGCATGATATAAAACACTTGCCAATTTCATTATTCAAAGATAAACTGAAACAGAGCTTTCTCCAAAGCTACTACTCAATCACTGTTTTAGCAATGCCTTATAATTACGCAGTGGCATACCTCCAAACTAGCTATCTCGAAGCTAAGTGCATGACCACTATAAACAACATTTACATTTGCATTTACCATCTGGTGTATGTATTAGATATCAGATATTTCGCAGTTTTTAATTTATATATTTACATGTATCTTTTTATTTAAGGAACTAGATTCTTTTTTTTCTGGTATATATTACATTATATATTATAATTTAAAGCTGTATGTAAAAAGCAACTAAAAGGGTAAATAAAGAGTCAGTGTAAAGAAAAGCAAGTATTCCAATGACGAATTAAGGTGATTCTTAATTCATGATAAAATTACTAAATATAATGGTGAAATGTGTACAATGGTATCCTTCTCCCCCTGTGAAGACGCACCGATATTATTGACAAGTTCTACGGTGAACAAACCCGAACACTTTTCTCCAAAACAAATATGTACGATAAAGCTCGAAGGGTCCTCGCTTTTTTGTACGCTGCTTCAGTTGAAGTTTAGTGTCTTTAGTTTACTGTAAGTAGAAACCAACTATGAAAAGCAGCCTGTCTCCGTCTATGGCACATGCGAGTCAGTATACTTCTTGTTATGCGAATTGCTTTGTCCCGTCCAAAAATTTAATTGTTGCCCAAGAATGATCGTTTAAATAACGTTAAACATGTTAAAGTGCTAATCAAAGAAACAAGATCCTTGGTCCGATTTTCAGTTCAGTAGATGAATTGTTATCTTGGGTTTTCTAGAAAACAATTTTTGACAGGTTCTTGTGATGAAGGGCAAGCCAAGCATCACTTGGCAACAAAACTAGCTGTGACACTTAGCACCAACACTTACCAGTTAATTTTACTAGTCTGTGTAATACTTAGATAATGATATTGATGATTTTCAAGCAGATATTGACGATATTCTATTGACGTCTTTTGAACAATGATGGAAACTTTGCTGTTTGCGCTGTAGCTCATCTTGGTCCACCCCGCAGCAGTATTCGTAGACTTGTCTCACAGTGGTGCACGCAGGGACAACAGAGAAGAATTTGGTTTTGCTTTACTTGGGCATGACTTCAAAAGCGTACAAGCTGACAATTTTGCTCGCTGCTTCTTTGTATGCAGTTTAGAGGAAAGATGCCAAAGTGTGACGTTTCTTTTGAACAAGAAGGAATGTAAATTCAACAACGAGACAAAGAAGTCACAACCTAAAGATTTTGTGGAAAACCCAGCCGCAGCGTATATGGAAAACAATTTCCGAGGTATGCTGGCACTTTAAGAAAGCCGGGAACTATTTTAAGTAAAATCTCGGCACGCTCTATTCTTGGAAATCCGTCAGGGGTTAGGCTATCGTTGGCTATTCACTACTATAGTAGAAACAAAGCCGTGGTCTGTTGAAAATCACCTTCCGTCGTGATCGTGAGTGTTAACGTCACGAGTGGTATAAGGACAATGGTCGACCATGGATCTTTGGCACGTCTTTTGAAGCATTTAGCAACCAGTGGGTCAATCTCGTTCCCAGCATGCCCAGGGTCTTCTCCGCTTTAGCCGCCATTCTAAAAGCGGAGTAGACCCTGGGAACGAGGTTGTCTCTCAATGGATTAAAATTGCTCATCCAATTTCCAGGAGAGGAGTGGGGGAGTGGGTTGACACCCGTGGACGGCTTGCAAACGAAAAATTTACAAAGGACATGCAACTGAGTGAAGAGGCTGAGGTGTAATTTATTATTCTTTCATCACGATTTCTTGCAGCAAAGAAAGGTTCGAAATCCTTGATACCAGGCTCTTCCTGCAAAGATATTTTGATAAGCGGTGACGCTCAGGGAGATGGTGAGTACTGGATCGACCCAACAGCCTCAGGGGACCCCTTCACAGTGTTCTGTGACATGCTGACTGATGTAGGTAAGAAAAGAAGCATACCTTATCTTGGGAAAGACTCTCGAAGAAGGTTTGCGGGAATTATTTCCGATATTTTACCCGTTTTTTGTTACGTGTTTTCTTTTTCATTCGAAAAGCCACCTGGGTAGGGATGGTGAGAATAATCAGGAATGCTCCAAAAATTGTTATCATAATAAACTTACAAAATTGAATTTCATTTTATATAATTTTATAAATCGGTACAAAAACTTGCTCGTATTATTCCTGAAGTTAGTCCAAATTATTTCCACAAGCCTATGTTGAGGAACAAGAGGTAAAACATTCAACCTGTTATTTTGATACTTATTTTGACTCATTGGTTTTAGTATTTCAAAAAATGATTCTTCAAACAGCTGTAGCTTTATGTGACATTTAGGTTTATGATTTGTCTGATGTTCTTCCTATGAAATTTCGTTTTCTCAGGTGGGTGGACGCTCATCAGTCGTTTTCTAATGAAAGATCTAAATTCTCAACAAGATGCGGTCGTCGAATCCATATCTTATAGAAAAATCCTTCCCAACTACAGTTCCAATAATCAGTATTTGATGCGAGGTGGATTCAATCAGTTGAAAATCGACATGGGCTTCACTCAGATCCTTTTTTACTGCTTTAAAAAGAATAGAGGCCGGGTGCTTCACATCATGACTAACAAAAATTGGAAGGGAGCTAAAGTGGTGAAGTTTTTTACCGAGTCTGACACGTTACCTAAAGCTTGCGGCTCCTTTACACGCCTCCCAGATGACAACTCTACTCTGGCCAGAAGTTGTGTTAAGTGGGGTTATCCCAGTTCCGACCAATGGGCGAGTGCCATCAAACTCTACAACAAGCGCCTCTACACAAGGCCGATTGTATGGTCAAATAAGCCCTTCTGTCGCTTCCTTCAGGATTACGACTGTGACGACCATGGTAAAAGCGTTTCCTTGGGAGACATTTGTACGATAAATTAAAATAATTGGTTCAATTGTTCTAAACATGTTCTTCGTGGTACACCGGGCCATACCGTGGAACCTCCTTAGTACGGACGCCAAGGGGACGGGAAAGCGTGTACTTCTTATAGAGGAACCCATATTACAGGGATAGAGTTTATGTGAATTTTTGTCTCTTTCGGACCAGGTGAAAAGTATGTGATAGCATCCGTATTCCGTATTAACACGAGGACAGTCCTCAGAAGAATTAAATCACTAACGGAGAACAATCTGGGCGTACCTTAAGCTTCACTTGACCACTGAAAGACACTATCCTAAAACTAGCAAGCGTGGTCCAAGTCAAGTTTCAGAAAATAACGCCCCTCGTTACTTTCGGATTTTCCAGCGAGCAAGAGTGGGGTGGGGGTGGGGGTTGGGGGATCGCTAATTACAGAATAAATTACAGAAATTACGGCTTTGGGTCACGGTCGTAATGGGTTTTGGCGGACTATGAAAGGAAACATAGCAGAAAGAGACGAAAACATTTTCACCATCATAGACATCATATGTGTTTGTCGATAGTGACGCATCAAAGGCAGTCAAGAGGAAAGAACGAAGCCAAACAAGTTCTTCTCACTTAACAAACCGCGCGGTTAATTAAATTTAACTGCATTTTTTCCTTGGTGGCGGAATTTTTTTTAAGTCCTACTTGTCTGCAGGAATTTTTTTCTCCGTTGCACGAATATTTTTTTTAGACATAACTTGCTTGCAGGAATTTTTTTTAGACAAGTTTTTTTGGGAAAAGTCACCCTCCCCCCTACCTCCGGTGATTTCTAATGATCCGTCCTTTAATAAACCAAGGTCAATTCCAAACCGCCCAACTTGCGAGCGAGCCAATCACAAAGCCGTGAACAGCAAATGCTTGAACACGATTGGCTGATTCGCGGAAAACCCGTTCTAAAAATGGCCTTTTCGCGAAAGACATATCTCAAAGCTCATTACCGGAGATGTAGACTTCCACCTCTTGAACTTCAATAGTTTTTTTTTTCTGGTAAACTTCTGAAATTGGATTGAAGTTTGATACAGCTATTTCGAAAGATGCTGTCGGAAAAAAGCACAAAGTGCACGCCACAAGACCGAAAGGTGGTCTGGGTATTCACACAAGTTTGTAGTTTTTGCACGTGGAGAATTGGTTTTCCCTCTCAGAAGCCCTTTACCTGTAGCTTTACTTTCACTGTCGCATGTCTTTGAGTATGACTGTGCTTTGAATTAGGAAAATTCTTCTAAAATTCAGTGGCTAAACGTAACTTGTTTCAACATGTCTGAAGAGAAAAGAAAACTTGCAAATTCGCGTTTATTATGTCATTAGTATTCAACACGTAATTCTACCCATATTGCCTTTCGGTCTTGCCGTGTACACTTTTGTGATATTTTTCCCCAACGTTTCTCGAAATGGCTGTATACGTTTTAGGAAAAACAATATTGAAATGTATTGCTGTGATATTGTAAAGTTTTAAACGTAGCATAGCTCCCCTTAGTTACTTCAAATTGTATGGGCATATTGACCATATTGGCTGGGGGTGGGGGACTCCCATATGAAAGAGGTAGAGAAACTTGTCGTCTCACTTCGGGGGGTCTGTCGATTTTATGAGTTCGAGTTAGAATTTCGAGTTCGAGTTAAAATATCGAGTTGCTTGCGGTTAGCTCCACCCTGGTTTGCTTGCGGTCCAGTTCCACTCTGGTTTGCTTGCGGTTAGTTCCACTCCTATTTGCTTGCGGTTAGCTTTCATTTGTTGATAAGGGAGACACTATGCGTGACCAACTGCAAAAATGTCACGCTATGTTGAGGGCTTTTCGTTTTCTTTCTTTTTTTAATTTTTTTCGTCTTCCATCACGAAATCAGTAACTTTTCAGGCCCTTACTTTCAACTAGAACCCGAAATTCTAACTCAAAATCGAAATGCTAATTCTGACTCGAACTTGAAATTTCTAACTCGAACTCATAAATTTAATACACTCCACTTCGGGGTGTAAATTATGGTTTTTGGTTTCATTTTGCGGGTGTATTTTTAGCCCTCAAGGTCTCGTTTACGATCGCACATGATGAAATTAATAAATCTATCTATATTATGGGGGATCTTGCAAAGGGAGGCATGCTCCCATCACTGCAAGGCATAAAATAATAATAATAAAAAAAAAGTTGGGTGGGTGGAAGGTAAAAGACCTTAATAATATATAATAAAATATGTACATAATTTAAAAAGATTACTAAGAATTACTAAGAAAAGTTAATTATGATAAAAAAATTAGAACCTTATTAAAATGTCATCATTCTAATCTAAGAGCATTCTTGAATAATTGACTTTTTTTAACATCATACTGTGTTACCAGTCAAGACTAATCAGGCATGAAAAATGGTATTTTAAACTGGGGCCACAACAAGATTTGTCTCCTTTGTCCCCATGGGGAACAATTGATCTGATGAATCAAATCAAAATTAGTTACCACAGGAAACACTGAAAGATAAAACAAACCCCATTAATTTTTATAGCTTCCAGATGCATACAGTTTAAAGTTGTAGTTTGAGTGGGATAGCTCGTTAACAGCAGAATGTTGCAAATAACAACATCAATTTCACAATGGCAATCAAATTATTGGTACTATCATAACTACCAAGTGTCTGGGGCACTCAATTGAATTTCTATAGTATCTCAGAAATAGTACAAGTTGGTAAATAGCTCTTAACGTTAATGACAACACAACCTTTGATCCATTCTAACTGCTTGGGAGTATTTTGCTCGAGTTCCATGTGGCGATTTCTTGTTGAATTTAACTTGACTTCTTTTCTATATTTATTCCTGTAGTTAGTTCTAGTCCTATTCAGTTCTACTGAACAGTCAATCATGCGAACAGATCTGGTCCACTCGGTGATGACATTAGCGATGACATCATCGCTTAAAAAATATATCGCACTGTTTTTTAATACCATACTAATAATTTCTCACACATTGTGATGTTAGACAGTGACACTGGACTTAACATAAACCAATGCACTCATAACTTCAATCATGTTTGTAGCACACAAACATCATTATACAAAACGGCATAATTTAACATCATAATTTTCATATTGCAACTACAAAGTGCATATAATTATGATTCTTCTAATGCTACAGGCATAACAACATTTCGAGATTTAGGAGATGCACTGTACATGTAAAGTACCTTTTGAATGTTTGTTACCCAGTGGACACAAGGGTCTTTTCTCAATATTTGAAAGAATGGATATTTGCCTCAGGGAGTATGAACCAATTTCAGGTACATATAAAAATGAACAGTGTTCAACTTGCAGTTATTTATTACAAATAAATTAAAATTGTAGAAATAAAGTAGAAGGGGTTATAAGCAAGTTTGTGGTCTTCAGTTTCTTCATTGTGTATGTGCATGTGTGAAATCTTTAGCACATTTTGTAAACAGTGTTAACAGACCTGGGATAAAGGTAAACATAACTTGCACAGAACAAAACAGTATCAGACAACAACATCCAGAGAAAGGGATTTTTATTAACAATGGTATTAGTGCTGGGCTTGTTTTCTCATTGCAGCGATGACTCCCTGCATTTCTTCACGCTTCTTCTTTCCACGGGTGTGAGTTCCAAGCTAGAGCAACAAATCAGATCAAATTGTTAGGTGATGTTCATTCTGAATTATTATCTCATGATAGAAAAACATGATTTGTAAGTGCATACAAATGTCTTACCCTCTTTTTGACAAATTTCAAAGCTCTTTTATCTTTGCCGATTCTGAGCAACTCCATGCAGCGTTTTTCATATGGAGCAAACCCAACAACTTCCCGCACAAGATCACGGATGAATTTCACCCTTTTGTTTCCAGCCTGAAGTTGAAAGCAATGAATAAAATCCATTAACCCACAAATAAATAATAATAAAAATAAAAGAATGTATAGTCATTTTTACAGCATTTAACCCGTTTACAAGTGTCAAGGATAAAAGGCTAGCAGTGGATGATCAAGGGGAGGGGGCCCAGGGGACCTGGGACCCCCTTTGTGGGTAAAAACACTTATGGCCCAAAGGGTAAAAAAATTTTTGGCCCCCATCCAAATGAAAGGCCCAAAGAGCCAGAAAATTGCCCCCCAGGTCTGGATGCAGTCCTCCCACTGGCTAGTACATGTAAGCTTGGTTCTTTGTAATTCTTTGTCAGTGGTGTATTAAAGAAAGACAACAACACCATGTTTGGTAAGTTATAAACTGGTTGATACACACAGGATAATGTTGCCTCTTTTTCATTCAATCTTTTGGACTACATGCAATTTACTTGACTTCCTCTTTAATTAGGCATTGCATGTACACACACTATAAAAGAATAGAGAAGACTTTTTGTGGACACTGCATGAAGTCTAAAATGAAACTGCTGGCTCATGTTAAATCCTGCATCTCGAGACATACATGTATCAAAGACACAACAATATTTTTACTTCATCAACGGATTTAAACATTCTGAATTGAGCCATTTTCCTAACACAAGAAAACAAAGAGAGGGAGGAAAGTTATTGTGTGACCCTTTTCTTAGCTAAGTTGACACTGAGAAAGGAGGTTCCCTGGCCTGGTGATTTGGTAAGTTTTTCTTGTTCCCCTAAGATGAAAGCCAGGAGACCAGGTGCCGTTAGAGCACAGCCTTGTTATTAAAGAGGATTCTCATCTTTAGAAAATTGGCTAGCTAGGGCTATGCCAGCTTACATTTAGTCAAATTCAGTTTTCCTAAGAGTCTGGAGGCAAGTTTCTCTAAAAAATTAGGGACTAGAAAATTGCAATTCAGACCTTCAGATATCAAATATTTACGTTGCTCTTGGGAAAACTTACTAAATCATGTTTAAGATTTTCTTTTTATTGAAAACAAAAATGTAACAAATTGCACTACAACTTTCAGTCATAACCATGACTTGTGCTGACAAGTAGCAAACACGAATGATATTATAGTAATAAGCCCTTATGCATGTTTACATCAGACTAGCTAGTTTTACCAAAGCCTTGCTTTCAAAATTAATTTTCAAAGCAAAGCAGCAGTTGTAAAGAATACCCATGTGACTAATTCGTGTAAATAAGGCTTGGTGATAAATTTTGAGCAAAACATATTATTTTACAAACATACTTTATTCAAGATACACAAGTACAATAATAAGAAAATAAGAAAGACTTAAACATATGAAAAGGCATCTTGAAAAGGAAGTTCGGAGGTTAGCCCTATATAAAACTCCCTTAAAAAAAGAGCACAAATAAAATTAAAAGGAAAAAAAAAAAGAACCATAATTAAATATTCATATGTGATTTAAGCTTAGATTTAAAAAGCTGAAGGCTTTCAGCCTCTACAATGTTCCTAGGTAGTGAATTCCAGTGTTTGACTATCCTAATAAAAAAGGAATTATTATAACAGTTAAGTCTGGCTGGCTTGACATAGAGTTTGTACGGGTGTTTAGCTCTCGTTGACTTTGTCGTTGTGAATTCAAAAGTCTTCAAATTTCAAATGATAACAACTGAAAACTATCTTGTAACACTTGACTAAGGATAAATAAGTTCTCCGTTCACATAGGGTAGGTCAGTTAAGTAGTTGACATCTATCTTCGTACGACATCTCGCCTTTTCGTTGATTAAGAGCCAATCTTGATGCTCTTCTCTGTACACACTCAAGAGCATGGATGTCCTTGACAAGATAAGGACACCAGACTGGAACCGCGTATTCCAAGATTGGCCGTGCGAGAGCTTTGTACAGCATGGAGAAAACCTTTGTGTTAGCAATGCCAACAGAGCGTTTAATTGCACCAAGTGTTTTGTTCACTTTATTAACAGTCATGCTAATGTGAATGCCCCACGAGAGATCTTTTGTTATCGTGACACCGAGATCTTTAAAGCTATTGACGTCTTTGAGAGGTTTACCAAGAGTATAATTAGTTAGTTATGGTTATATATACACATGTAAGGTCTTCAAAGTGCTCACAGGCTGATAAATATTTCAATTTCTTTTTAATATAATAAAGCTTGGAATACTTAGGCAAAAATTTACCCGTGGGCAGTAATTCTGAACGCAGACCTTCCATTTGAAGTACATATACAGGCAAATTTAATAAAAAAACCTTAATACGTTAACATTTCCTTTCCCAAACCAGAAATTATGCTAGATTAGGGATAACACTTTTTAGGAACGATTGCTGATGATAAAAAGAGTGAAAAGCTCTTACCCCTTTTCTTCTGGATGGTTTAGGCTTCTGGACTGTCTTTGTGGTTTTATGACCCTTGTGGAGTCCCACTGCCATTTCTATGTTAGGAGCCATGTTTGTTTCCTGTGTGATAAACGTTTACAGGAATTATTTTACTAGTTCAAGGTTCTGTGAGCAAGCTATCGTAAAACTTGCAACATTTTCACTGATTTTATAATTTTTCAACACACGAATTCAAAGTACTTTAACCAACATGCAGTTCGACAGAGTTTACAACACAAGTATGGTGTTCCGAGCTCGGAAAACAGGGTCTGATTTCCGCAATGTGAAGAAATAAGCCGTAGTAGACACGAAGCAAGATTATTTTAATGTGTTGTATACGAAATATTAAGGAAACACTCGCGGATGGCAAAAATATGAGACGATGGATTACCTTAATTGCAGAATACAACTATGGCCAAAAAGAAGGGATAGAAGAGGACGAATCTGCAGTGACGAAACACTTTTGACAGCGGTCGAACTTCTAAAAAGATGCATGCGCGTCTGCGCGTGCAAAAAAATTGCGAGCGCGACAAACGGAGTAGAGGCCTGGAATCTAACAAGCAACGTGGCCTTTGGAAACTCGTCGACTTTTGTTGTTTTTAGCATTTTTCCAGCTAAATTGCTTCTGATCATGGATTCTTTCCTTCAAAAGGTTTCAGAAGTGAGTAAGCAGCATCCAAAACCCGATATCAAGTTCACTTATGGGACCGCAGGATTTCGCATGCGAGCTGACAATCTCGACTCTGTTATGTTTCGCATGGGTCTTCTTGCGGTTCTACGCTCCAAGGCCAAGAATGGACAAGTTATCGGTGTGGTCGTCACTGCTTCTCATAACCCCGTTCATGATAATGGCGTCAAGCTTGTCGATCCCCTTGGTGAGATGCTACAGCCCTCGTGGGAGAGGCATGCGTCGGAATTAGCTAATGCCGAAGATGTGGTTGAGGTTCTGAGGGGGGTAGTGACGGAACACAGTATCGATTGGAATGTCCCAGCTAAGGTGTTCATCGCCCGAGATACAAGACCAAGTGGTGCGCAGTTTGTGAAAGCTTTGGTGGATGGAATTGAAGCTTTAGGAGGATCTTGTCATGACTATGGTGAGGAAGACAGACCCCACCCCTGCTTCTCCCCTCCCCTCCCCTGGGTAGTAAAACAAATTATTATTGACGGTCAATAAGCATAAAAGAAGAATAGTTGGAAAGATTTTCATATAAACCCATGCTTAATTGTGCATGCAGTTTCTTTCAAACAATCCTCTTGAATGTGAAGTATGCATAATTATGTATGGGGTTACATGGAAATCTTGCTGAATTGTTTTACTTGTGCCTATGTCTGTACCCCCTTAAAAAGTGAACAAATAAGCCCACCATTCCAAAAGTTTTTCTTTTTGAATGGAGGAGGTTCTCCAATTTTGGGCAAAATGGTGAGGCCTGAAGACCAACAACTTTTGGGATTCAAGTTGTGCTTCTTTACTTTAGGCTGGCCCCCATTCTGTATGGACATCTGTTATTGAGCACTTGTCTTGGCAGAATATTTATACAGTATAGTTAATCATAGTGTGATGCAGTTATTAATAAATTTTATATTTTGTCTAGGTGTTCTAACAACCCCACAGTTGCACTACATGGTTAGGTGTCACAACACAGCTGGTGAATATGGTGAGGCAACGGAGGAGGGATACTACCAGAAAATCTCCAAAGCTTTTCTACATCTGAGGTCACTGACTGGGAAAAGTGGTGTTCCTGTGATCAAGCTTGATGGTGCAAATGGTGTGGGAGCTGTTAAAATAAAAGAGATGGTCAAGCACCTGTCTGGCTCTCTATCCATATGGGTGTGTAATGATGGGTCAACTGGAAAGCTAAATGAGAAGTGTGGTGCTGATTACGTCAAGCTTTACCAATGTGCTCCTGGTGGCATGGCTATTACTCCTGGTGATCGTTGTGTAACATTCGATGGTGATGCTGATAGAGTGCTGTATTTTTTCTTTGATAAAGAAAACAAGTTCCACCTGCTTGATGGTGACAGAATTGCTACCCTGTTAGTAGGCTATCTTAAGGAAAAACTTGATAAAACAGGAGTGGTACTTGAAAGAGGCTTGGGAATAGTCCAGACTGCTTACGCCAATGGTAGCTCAACATCCTATGCAGAAAACACACTTGGTGTTCCTGTGGCATGTGCCAAAACAGGGGTTAAGCATGTTCACCACAAGGCTGAACAATTCGACATTGGAGTCTATTTTGAAGCAAATGGCCATGGAACAGCATTGTTTACAAACAGTGTTGTAAACAAAATGAAGTCTGTTATTCAAGACACTGATGCCAATTCCGAGAAGCATAAAGCTGCAGAGCAGTTTTTAAGCATGGTAGATTTAGTCAACCAAACTGTGGGTGATGCCATGAGTGACATGTTAGTGGTTGAAAGCATCCTCTATGAAAAAGGTTGGAGCTTGGAAGACTGGAGTGCCGCATACACTGACCTGCCCAACAGGCAACGTAAAGTCACTATCAAGGACCGTACTGCCATCCAGACAACAGAAGATGAGAAAAAGGCCACAGCTCCTGAAGGGCTTCAAGATGAAATTGATAGGCTTGTCTCTGAATATAAAAGTGCTAGATCTTTTGTGCGACCTTCCGGTACAGAGGATGTTGTCCGCGTTTATGCAGAGGGCGACACAAGAGAAGCTGCAGATTCTTTAGCAACCGCTGTGTGTCAGAAGGTTTATGATTTGGCAGGAGGTATTGGAGAGAGACCATAATTTGACAGTAGATGCATGTAGAGCTGTGTTATTGGAATTTGATTGGATGAACCCTTCATCAGTTAGTAACAGTAGAAACTACCTGTAAATTATTTTTATTGACATTCATAATAATACAGTCACATAGTTCGGGACTTAAAATTTGATCAGAGCATTTATGAGTACTGCATGAGCTGTTGGGTTAGTATACATGTATTAATTGTTTATGTTGTTATATTTGCAATTATTATTGATTATTACAACAAGGCTTGAAAAAAAATTCTAGCTTGCCCATCAGACAAGCAACTCTTCACATTTGCTTTCCTGCGGCAGTTGCATTCTTGTTTTATGATTTTGTCACCAGATGACGCCTGGGGTCATATCCTATAAGGATGAAGTTACTTGCCCGGCAAGAGAATCTTCCTTTCCTGGTCGACCATACACTGTGCAGCACTTATTTTAGCCCTGTACAGCCCTGTTACATGTACATACAGTGGGCTTATGAATTTTCTCTACCTACATGTATTCTGTGGTTGCTGCAGTATCTGTATAAACACTGTTAATTGTATTATACTAAAACCATTTCTAACCACTGTAAGACAACATAAAGGAAACAGAAAAGAGCATTGCTATCATTGCAAAACCAAGTTTTGGTATACACTTGTACAAGATGATGCACATTTTAAGTTGATGAGACAATATTTTTGCACTATTTTATAGCTGTAGTCACATAATGGTATTTGTTATGTAGGCTAGGTAAGGCATGTTAAGAAGCTGATAAAAATAGTTAATATGTAGTTAAAGAATCTAATTCTCTACCGCTGTAGGGTATACAGGAAATAAAAAAGGGATGTTGTTAATTACCAGCAGTAAAGTTAGTATTAATCTCTTCACACAAACATATATCGAAAACTCTGGTAAAGGAATCATTAAGTAACATTTTAATTTTTAAATCACACATTATATTTTTGTATTTTATTGATTGCCATTTTTGATTTGTAACTCTGGTCTCATTTGGATTCAATTTATTTCTCTTGTAAACTGAAGGTTGAAAGTGAAGTGAAACTTGCTTCAAGACTGTTTTTGCTTAACTGTGAGAATGATTTCAACCAATGTTGTTCAGCGTCAGTAACTTTCTAGCCTGCCAGCAGGCTCACTTTTGGGCCATGCGTGAGCGATGCGAAGACCACCTGATGGCTTCGCCACTTCCTTAGCGCGGCTTCGCCACTTCCTTAGCGCGGCTTCGCCACTCTCTTTTGCTGCTATGCCGCTTGCGTGTGTGACCCAAGGGTGAGTCATTTTTAGGAATTGTCCTCATCAAGAAAGTCGTACTTAATGAAGTACAAACCATTTTCAAAATAAATTATCATTTAATTTTGTAGTTTCTGTGATAATTATTCTATTTTTGATCATGTAATGTTGTTTTGTTTATTTGTTACTTATTAAAGACAGGGTTTTATCATTCGATTCCTGTACCTGGCATAATAAATCAATGAATAACTAATAATTAAAATTATTTTCAGTAATCAATAACTGGATCTGGCCGCTTGGTTCTTACAAGTGCTAGAGGTGTAAGGGATAGATGGCCATAACAGAGTAAGCAGCCATCTATAAAGCGGCCTGTAAGCTGGGCCAGCATACGACTGTATAGCATATGTAAGGCTGTACCGGTACCCCCTGCTGCCACCAGTGCCCAGGCTTACAAGAGTTTGCCAGCTGACAACATTGGAACTGAATAAATGTTTTATTGCCTTCAGCAATGCTGTGATAATATTGACAACTGCATACCAAGTACTGTATGCTGCAGGGATGATGTTTCAAAGTGCCTGCACTATCTGATTACCATACATGAACAGGAAGTGATGCAGTAAACATCTCACCCCCTCACCTAAAAAAGTAAATTTTGGGGGGGAACTGGGCAGCTGTACACAGGCTATTTAAGGGATAGTTCACCTGTTAGGTGCAAATGACTGCAAAAAAGCAAATTTTGCACAAATCATCTACATGCTTCCAATCATTAAAAAGTTTTGATGAAATATGAAATTCGCATCTTTCTTTTGTAACTGTTTTAAAATATTAAAAAGTACTCTATATGAGAAGAAAATACCGTTTATTGTTTTCCAATATCTCTTTTCTTGCCAGAGATATTCAAGTTTTTAAAATATGCAAATTAGCAAAGTAATGATGTCAGACTCAACCAAATTCTGATTAAATCCAAAGAAAATGATTTTTCAGCCAATTTGTATTGAAAGTCTCTGATTCTTTGCAGTAACACTTTGCTAGTCAGTTGTATTTCACAATATGAACTTTACAACTTGATTACCATGGCAACACCCTAGATTCCAGATCCCCCTAATGCTGAAGGCTTTTCTGGCCAATTCTGCCATTCTCTTTTAATATTTTCAAATAAAGCTTTACATGCGAGATCTGGCAAGCATATCAATGGATTTGGCAGACGTCTTGCCTGGGTTTAATTTTTCTGAACTGAAAAATTCTAAAATATTTAAAACAAATTGATGGGGACTGAAAAAAGAGTGAATTGCCATGGTAACATTATTTTTCTACAACTGTAGGTGTGTCACCTGTGGAACTGTTTGTCTGCCAAGTTTCATTGGTCTCTGCATAAAAATGACCGAGATAACTGGGTCGAGTAGATGGCGTCATCAGTCCCCTAATTTGCATTTTTACGATTTTTTTAAGCTAAAATATATCCGGAAATATTTTGAACCTTTCATTAATCACTCTTTGAAACGCCTAAAATTGCAAGGGGTGAAAATTTGATCATAGTAGCACTTTCAACAATGGAATCAAATGGGCTAACCTTATAGCGTGCACATGCACCAAGTCCTGCGACTTATAACCTGAAATCATGCCCTCCCTCCCGACAACTACTGTGGGGGAAGGAGGGTGTTCTTTTTTTCCATCTTTCATCTTTGCAAAGGAAAAAACGTCTCATCGCAGGTTATGTGACTTAATGAAGTGAGTTGACAGTTTGAAATAAGTTCAGAGTTGAGGAATCCAGAAGAGTTAATTTTCAATAATACTTATACCTCATCACTGGTGTAAATATGCTTTTTATTGACATAAGCACTTGTTCTACAAGTAATAAACTCAGTTATTATTACACTTTGAATACCTAGAATTGTTATTGGCATATTACATGCCACATTTTAACTGGCTTAATTGTCTTTCAAGTTTTCCAGAGTGCATGCAGCTATAATTTTCATGGTCGACATCTTCCGGTAAATCGTGGGTACAGACAGACGTCTCTGATATGTTGCCTGTTCAGGAGCCATGTCAGGAATCGCTCCAGTCCCAGACCATAACCACCATGTGGGCAAGAGCCATACTTCCTCTGTAAAAAAATAATAATAATAATAATAATAATAACGAATAATAATAATAACGAATTTTTTTTAATATAACATTGCAATCATTTCTTAAGTAAGTTATTCAAGTCTGGTAAAATATATTCCCTTTGCTTGAAGAGCCTTCAATTAATTGACAACAAACAAATTTTAATAAAAACAAAATTGTTACTAAAGTGCAAGAGAATAGAGCTACTTCATATCAAGTAGACCCAGGGGGGATATACGTGTAGGGGGATGCTCCTCGTCTCTTTCAGTGGTGTAAATTTCAGATTTTTGGTCTCACTCAGGGTGTTCCAGGCAAAACACCAATATTTTTAGCTGTCAAGGTCTTGTTTAG
Organism: Meandrina meandrites; assembly: GCA_963693305.1. Classification (NCBI taxonomy): domain Eukaryota; kingdom Metazoa; phylum Cnidaria; class Anthozoa; order Scleractinia; family Meandrinidae; genus Meandrina; species Meandrina meandrites. The sequence continues at coordinate 27,294,474 of OY855904.1, forward strand.
GGCTACATGTGAAGAAATACTGGAAATTTATGAATTCTATTTTGCTATTTTCATATCTTTAAGCAAATATTAGGGGAAGAAAAAGAAGCTTTGGCCAAGCCTAGATTGGTCTCCTTGGGGGTTTTATTCAAAATTTATAATAATTTCACACTAGCATCCCTGTCTGTTAAGACTGTGCCAAAAAACTAACTTAACTGTCTTCTCAGGCAAAAAAGAATTGATGCAAGACAGATTGGTATACCTGGTCAGTGTACCAGTAATATGGTGTTGGATCAATGCCCTCTCTCTTGTAGCCCTCCAGCAACTCCTCCTGTTAAAACAAGAAGGAATCACATTCATTGCAAATAATTTTTGTAAACACACTGCCACACATTCTAATGACAAATAAGTTGTGTGTTGCATTTTAGGAAAGAAACCAGCGGTGTGAAGGAAGAATAAAACAAACTCAGTTTTTTTTATGAATACCAGTCTCTACTAATATTAATTTTCCCCAAAATACTTTCCACAAGCAATAACAATGAAGTGATTATTCATTAGCTATTTGGTGCCGGTGTGAGTGAAGGCAAGAAGTATATATCAAAGATAACTTGTTTGACTTTTTGCATTTTTCTGTGTTCTATTAAATTTTAGATTTAACACGCAATAAGCTATCTGGGCATTTGGATTGAGAGGTTTTCGCCATTTGCTACATGCTTTGCTGTTTGTTCAGATTGGTTGACACCAAAATTTGCAGTGGGTTGGGAGAGTAATAAATGGTCTGCCCTGGTCATCTCTCTTCAAGTTATAAAAAGAAAATAAATTGCTCTCTGCACTGAGAACAGTCACCAAATCACTTACATATTCCCACATCCTCATTGATCCACCAACAATTTCTCCAACTCCAGGCATCAAAAGGTCAACCTAAAGAAAGAAAAAAATAAATCATTTATCAAAATTAATGCATACACAAATAATGCACAAAATGCATTTTAATGTTGGCTGACATTAATATTTCTTGTTTAATTGTTATCAATTGTAATTAGGTTACCCGGCCCGGCACGTTTTTAACAGATTGTAATATAGCCTAGATTTCTATCTTTTTAATATTTCTAATTTTTAATTGCTAATGCATTGAGACTTGTAAAATGTGTACAAGTACTGTTGTTGTTGTTGTTGTTGTTGTTGTTGTTATTGTTATTATTATTATTATTATTAATAATAGGTGATCCAGTTTTCGGAGCTCGTTAAGACGTATATGTGCAGTTGAATAGTGTAATTTGTGGTTGCATTACACTATACTTACTGATTCGGTAAGACCCTTATCCTCTGGGCACCTGAACATGTAGAAAGACTTAATGTTGGTAGGAAAGCGACACAACAGGATTGGCTAGCAAAGGAAAAAAACACAAGTTAGACTTAATAAGCAAGAGGATGAGCAAGAAAAAGAAACAAGAATGCGAGTTAGATTTAATCAGCAACACACATCACCTTGACTCAAGATGATAGTCTGATTGAAGGAAATCAACTTACCTCATTGATTTGGTCTGTCATTTTCCTCTCAGGCATCTCAGGGATGTCCTAAGAAAAGAAATTCAGTAATTCAACAGAGATTCTTGATAACTTCAATGCAAAGAACATGAAATTTTCTCCTCTATGTTAAGCTTAGCTTCAGCTCACTATTAATTGTGTAAATTGTCCAAAGAATAAATTATTATTAGGATGTTGTCAAATCTACAGTAATAATCTATAATTTACTGAGTAGAACAATAACAGTTCATAATTTTTGGCAGAATGTCTTCAATTATTAAATTAAAAAAATAATTAATTAGGAAATAATACTATTTGCAGTTGTACGTCCACAGACTGGTTCTTCATCCACTGTTTCCAGATTAACTGGGGCAAGAACTGACAACAAACTTGACCCACATATGATGCTGGGTCCCTGGTGGGAGGCAGTGTGCTGCTACAGGGCCACACCTGCTCCCAAATAATGCATGTACTATACACAGGCAGGTCTGATCTGTAAAGTAAGGTTATCTGCACCTCTATAATAGAATTAGTAAAGTCGTTCTTTCCAGTTTGTTGGTTTTTGTACAACTCATAAAATATATTTCCCATTCTCTGACAGGACTTAAAATTTTATGTTTATTCAATGTACCTCTCCAAACTCATAGTAGGTGCCATCTTCCTTCTTGATGTCATGCTCCTTCAGGTATTTGATGGCATCAGAATAGTTCATTCTCCTGTTGAGAAGCAATGGCCAACATAAAATTATCTATCTATCTGTCAAAGAATTATTCAGTCATGAGACCAAATGTTGGGAGAATGAAATCAAGGCATCTCTGTGGCAGTAACTTACTTGAAAGGTCTCTTGGGAGGCTTGAAATCCTGAAAGAAAAGAATGCAGTATTAGTAACATAGCAACATACGACTATCTGCAGAAAGCATGTGGGAAGGATCCTCTTAGGATTTAAAAGGGGGGGGGGGGGGGGGGCGGGGGGCTAGCAGTCATTTCGCCCACAATTGTCCCAAGCGTCCCAACATTTATGTCCCGCATTGTAGGTTAATGCCATATTTTTGCATGATATGGCATAGGCTGAGGTAGCCAAAATGACTCTAATTTGGTGAGGTACATACTGGATTCATTTCTTTCAGTATATCTGCATGAGGAGACTTCAATACTCTGTCAACAACATCACACACCTGAAAAATAAAGCACTGCATTTAATAACTGTAGCATTGGTCAGTTACTGTTTGCACCAAGCATAGAGAAATGGAAACTCCTGGTTACAATAATAATTTTATTTATCAACAAGGAATTGTTTCTAAAAGTAATGACTCCAGATAATGATAAAATGAGTTTCCACATTCATACCAAGTCTTCTATTCTATCCAGAAGATCGTCAAATGTAATAAAAGGACATTCAGCTTCTACGTGTGTGTATCTGTAGATGATGAAGATAGAGTCAAGATTGATGATCACCAACCTGTACAACACTGTGCCATTGACTTATTACAGTACCGCTCATAAGTAAGTTACCACCCTCTCGCGAGACGAGAATCTCGTCTCGAGAGACAAGACTCTCGTCTTGAGAGACGAGACTCTCGACTCGAGAGACGAGACTCTCGACTCGAGAGACGAGACTCTCGTCTCGAGAGAAGCTTTAAAAACTGTAAGTATGATGGCTTGATCTTCTCGCGAGATTTTAATTGCCTATTGTAAAACATAGCGAATGAAACGCGAGTGAATTGAGCGCCACGTTTGAACTCTTGCGACAAGTTGCCCGACTGTTTAGCCGATCATTAGAAACTTGTGAATTACAAGTACACTTGCGTAGCCTTAAATTCGTCTTAAACCTCTTTGAAAGCTTTTTATTCGATTGAAAAAAGATCGGCTTTGGCCTGCACGATGTTTCAAATCGATTGGATCGAAATTCGCTTCAACTAAATAAGCTTCTGCGGAACTCGATCGATCTCTCTCTTACGCGTGCATACATAGTATTTCAACCCTGGAATTTCAATTCGGCAACTTGGTAAATCTTCTGAACCTCAAGAAATGGATTTTATTCCTAAATAATACTTGCATTCATGAAAATGTTCTTGATAAGTTTGGAAATCAAATGGTTCACGGCTTTCGATGTTTCAGACACGCAAGTTGAACTTGTCGGTCGATGGAAGCTTTCATGCTTCGGTAAATTTTGTTCAAGATTTGCATGCGTGTTTGACGTGTTGTCCACAAATATTCAACTTTTTATGCCAAACAAAAATTATTTCGCTTGCTTATGTTGAAACCTTTTTATCCAGTATCAAAGTTGACTTTATTTGCGTTCGAAAGTGTTCAAAGCATTGAAACCAACCTGGGACTCTGCGCCTCATGCCGCTCATGAAAAGCAAACAATTCATTGTGTTGTTGATTTCAGGGTCGGCAAGATGTCGTGGTATTTTTCTTATCAGACTTTAAAATCTAACATGAAAGAATAAACAGGCCCGTTTCTTTTCGCTGAAGATAAAAGTACATATAAAATACTTTCCAATTTTGTAAATATCGTTGTTTTACGCGTGCATGTGACGACATGTGACTAGTCACGTTTTGTTGTCATGTAATCCTGGTGTAATCAAAGAACTCTCATGTCGCTCAGTCGTGATGAAAAATTATTCACTAAAAAAAGTGTGCAGTTTTCTCAAGTCCTTTCTCAGATGTCTTCATGTTCGATTTTTACAGTAACACAACTTTGATTCACGGTTTTCATTTGCAGTGGAAGTAATTAATCTAGCAGGGCGAGTTTCATTTCAAAAGCTTTCAATTCAAAAGCTGTCTTCGTTCCGATCGTTGCAAACAAAACAGTGATCTTTTGGCTCTGACAAAATCTTCGAACTCAGGTTGACTAACCAGTGAAAAACACTCGCGAGAGATTAATCGTTTTCTCGCAACATAATTGCTCCTAATTTATTCCAAAATATCCGCTTCAATGATTCTCTCGAGACGAGACTCTCGTCTCGAGAGAATCGAGACGAGAGGTGGTAACTTACTTTTGAGCGGTACTGTAAATGTAATTTGTACATGGCCTTCTGTAATATTGGGAGGTGCGGTGGCCTAATGGTTAGTGCGCTGGACTCCGGATCGGGCTGTCCGGGTTCGAGCCCTGGCCGGGGCACTGCGTTGTGTTCTTGGGCAAGATACTTTACTCTCATAGTGCCTCTCTCCACCCAGGTGTATAAATGGGTACTGGCGAATTTACTGCTGGGGGTAACCCTGTGATGGACTAGCATCCCATCCAGGGGGGAGTAGAAATACTCCTAGTCGCTTAATGCTACGGAAACCGGGATAAGCTCCGGCCTGATGGGCCCCTAGGCTCGTATGCAGACTTTACCTTTACCTACCTTCTGTAATATTATGGGTCCCCACATTCTCAAACCCTTGATTTCTCAAGCCTGCCAATTAATCTTACCAACGTTGTTTCCCTTGGATGATTTACGTCACTTACTAGTTGAACAAGTTGCGATTTTAACTCCCCCCCTCCCCTCCCCCAACTCCCATTTCTCAAACCAATTTTTTGTTTTGTCTTGGAGGTTCAAGAAATCAAGATTCAGCTTCATTGTGAAATATAATATAAAAGCAGAAACTCACAAGGAGTTGAAACGTGTAACAGGCGTTCACAGCGTTCGAATATTCAGTTTGTCAAGTACCATATTTGGAAACACAAAGAGTTTGTATACGAATGATTTACACACGTAACGACATACGCAACAAAATTTTTGGTATTGCGATAAGTCACTTGAATTTCGACCAAAACGCCGTAAATTACTCACAGAAACTAAAGAAATTCATTACTAACAGTATCAAGTGAAGTTCTCCAGACTACTGAATGACGACGAAACAGAAGAATTTAACCAAACTTAACTTTATTCAACCCAAATTGTTCAAAAACAAGATTATGCCATTTAGCGCGAGCTAGAGCGCGCTGTGATTTTAATCCAGATATTGCAATTATGATTGGTTGAATTTTTTTCTCGTGATTTCCCAAATATGGTACTTAATGAAAACGAATGTTCAAACGCTTTGTACAATGCGAATCATAGGGAGTTACACGTTTCAACCCCTATGGGTTTCTGATAAAAGTTCAAGCTGTTGCTTTTAAAAGGGTCAAACATCATAGTCGGAAAATGAAATGAGCAAATAAAAGCTTACTCGGACAGATGTCTCCTTGTACGAGACTGTTCAGCTCGGTATGACTGTGCAATGCAGAACACATCCCCTAGTGCTGGGATGACTGTCTCCAAGTAAAGCTGGGATGACTGTGTCAAATATGCCTGAAAAGTTCAAACACCAACATCACAAAACTGGTGGTACATGCATAAAGGCCTTTATCAAGGAAACAATTATTTGTAAATTTGACAACTTCAGGTTTCAAGCACTAAAATACAAAGGACATGTTACAAGGAATTGAAAAAGTAAAGTATCTTACTTGTTCACCAAAGTAGTTAAAATCAAAGAGAGTAGACCCTCCTTCAACCTGTGTCTGGACCATTGTAGGTGGAGTAACCTGTTAAAAGACAAATAATAATTTCCTTTTGGCTATTGCTCTTAAGTTCAAGTATTTAGGCAAACATTTACTGGAAGTAGTTTTTCTGAAGTTAGTATCAAGGGATCTGACTCCAGGTTTGCAAATTAATCTAATTAGCCAAAATTCCATTCATCCTTTTTACCAAGTTTCCAATGATGTGTTACTACTTAGAAATCTTGCCATGCGCTATGTGTAAACACTTAAAACTTGTTCCAAAGTTGTAATGTGACCAGTTTTTCTTGTGATTGGGTTCAAGTCTAAGTAACTCTGAGACTAAAATAATTTTAAACCACAATTTACCCCGTCTTTAAGGCCTTTTAGCTTCAGGTACTACACTGTTAACTGTTGTTACTATTTTATATACTAATTGAAGATAACATCAATACAAAAAGAAAAAAACCTTGTATTCATATATACCTCAACATAACTGCGATCAAAGTAATGATCTCTAAAACTGGAAATGAAAAAGTTCTGTTAGCAGTTTCATGTTAAAAAGATTTCATAACATTAAATTAATAAGACAGTAACAAATCATCCTTGCAATTGTATCACAACAAGTTTCATGATGAAGAGAAACTAGTCTTGATAAAAAATAACACTCCCAATTAATCTCAGAAAGATGATAAATTTGTGAATGCCAAATAACCTGATAACTCCCTGTAGAGGCATCAACAACAGACTATGATTGCAGCATTTGATCTCTCATGGCAACTACTTTTATTATTTTAATGTAAAAATACTACTTTTATTTTATTGTATTTGTCAGTCAAAATAAGAACTAACCTCTGTGTAACTGTGGAACGCATTCTAAGAATCTTTGAAACCTAAAATGAAACAACAAATGTCAGTGATTTCAATAATTACTTTCCTCAGATCAAATGCTATAAAACACACATCAACTCCATGTATCCAACATAGAAACAGGATATGAAAAAAACTTACTGTGTCACCTCTAAGCATAATGTGCCTGTTGTCAAGCTGAGTGTCTATGGCAGATTCCTTCAAAAGGAATAATATTGTTATTATTTTTAATACATTCATATACTTCAAAAGTAACACATGTAAAGTTACTCAGAAAATCACATTGTTAAATAGCTATAATTAGATAGAGTGGATGTCAAAATACTTTTCTTAAGTTACGATTGTCAGAATCTGACTACTGGTAATTTGTAAAGTTTGAATGAGAACTGATCAGGTGACCTGTAAAAAACTGTAAATGTTGTTTAAAGTGGTCATGCACTTAGCTTTCAGATAGCTAGTTTGCAGTCATGCCACTGAAACAGTCTTTCAAGGGTTTCCAATAAACTTTTTGAAGATTATATTAGCTGAGGTGTTTTAATTTTTACCCTTTTAACCAAATTATTTCGAACTGCAACACATGAAACATTTTCAATAAATACTTACAAGTCTGCCAAACTGCACTTGTTGGCATTTGAGATTTTGAACTTAAGCTACATTTGTAACAATAACTAAATATTAATTCTAAGTCTTACTTTAAATCTGACTGTACATGTAATATTTAAAACAATAATATCTGAAATATCTGTCTGTCTGTCAACCTGTTGATCAATTGATCTGCCTTTCTCTCTGTTTGTTGTTTGTTTATTTTGCAAGTGAGTGATTTTAAGTGGCCAAATATTGTGCATAATTAACTGACCTCATTCACCAGGTTATCAACTCCACCAGCAGGGGAATCCCCCACTAGTTCCCAGTAATCCACAGCCATTTCATGACCTCCAGGAGCCTGGATGAGAAAAAGATAAAGCAGTCCATCTGAGATGCCTGTTGACTCTCTTGTGTTTGTTACACAAACCAACTCTACAACTACTTCAAAAAATGCCTTACTGTTTTCCCTTCTGGGAGTTCTTTGATGACACCACAAAGACATACAGAAGCTTCTGTTGCCAATACCAGGGCCTCATAGGTCTGGCACTGTAAAATGTAAAATTAAAGTTTCATAGCTTGTGCTGAAATTGAGAACAATTATTATTATACTGACAGCTCAGAGCATGGTTAAGAAGGGGACATTTAAAGTTTGAATAAATTATTGGTGAAGTTCTTAATTTTTCACTGATAACAAAAAAGGCACAAGTGAGGTTTCTTTCCTGATAGAATAGTATAAAGCAGGCCCGTAGGGAGGGGGGGTGCGATGGGTGCGTCCGCACCCCCCGACGAGCCTCGGAAGTCCGCTTATTGTGAAAAATATATATCAAAATAAATAAATAAAGGGAAATGGTATTTCTGTGCTTCGACTATCTACATTCAATATGGTCCTTTGGGTTGAAGGTCCACCATTTGTAGATTGGTGTGGTATATTCTGGACCAAATTGTGTGATTCTAGATACATTCTACCTAATGTCCTTCACTTTTACCTGCCTTGTTTCTTAGCAAACTGTCTTCAAAACGCACAAAATGCTGTCTAAGATAACCTATTTTTTCAAAATTTCCTGGGGAGGAACCCCCACACCCCCCTACGTTCTTGTGCCTGCGGCGCTCGGAATTAAGAGCAGGAAGTGCTCATGCACACCCCCCCCCCTCCCCATGCAAAATCCTGGCTACCGCCTGTAAAGAGAATAATTTTAAGACTAAGCAAGAAGAATGACCTTGAAGAGTGACTTAGTTAACAGGATGACTGTCTTGCTTACCAAAAGATCTGACATGACACATTGCAAAAACCCATTGCCATCTCTGAGGACTATAAACATCAGGTTTTTTCCTATAAAGGAAACGTGATGAAGTGGAAAAGCATTACCAACTTATTCTATCAGAAGAAGAAGAATTACCAATAATATTCAATAATATTGTTATGCACTAAGTTCGTGTATGATGATATGATTTTGTCATTGGTATTCTCTTAAATTGTAAATTACATGTCACATAAAGTTTCTTGTTTAGAAAAAAATCCATTTTTGAATTAGGTGACCTGGTTCCATACTAAACTGCCTTCAAAATACACAAAATGTTGTTTCAGAGTACCAGAAAAAGTTTTTAAAATTTTCAGGGGAAGATAAAATTTTAATATCAAATGTTGGACAGGTTTAAAATTTTGCAAGCCAGTTTGATTTTTCTTTTTCATTGTCCCACATTCCTTATCATAATCTGAAACAAAGGGAAACAAAATTCAAACTGGTTTGAAAAAGTTAAACCAAAAATCGATTTAAATCACAACAGATACCCCTGGACCCCCAACAAGCTTGCGCCTGTGGCACTCATTTGGTCAAAAATCCTGGCTAAGGGCCTGTGGGTGAAGAGAGGCACTGTTATGTAAAGAACACAACACAATGACCCTGACCGTCAAGCACATAAACCACATGTATTGGCTAGGTTAGTCAATAAAAGTACAGGAGACACTCTACATGTAGCTCTTGCCCAACTAGGCAGTAAGGAGGCCATGATAGTATCACCTCCAGTGAGACTTTGACCATAAGAGTAGAACATGCATGCTAAAGTGGTAGACTGAGACTTGGACTTCGTGGATATTTAACTGTACCTTGTCTCCTAAGTCTGTGAATCCAACCAAACACCTTGACTCGCTGATCACGGTGAGATACTGACTCACTGATTCTTATCTATGTTTTCACAAAGGAAGTAACAGAAAGAGGAAAATTAAAGACAAAAATCACCTTTCTCTGTGTTAAATAATTTGACTTGCATATGGCTATACTCCCCAGCAGGGAAGAAGGAATTGAGTCAAAATGACAAACAAGTTGCCTTTTGAAATACAGTGCTGCTGTAAATCATTTCACATTGGGACATGCCACCTGCAAGGGCAGAATACAATAACTTAATGGTACACAACAGAAACCTGTGTTGAAAATTTACCTCAGTCAAATGGATAAAAGGCTGACATGATTATCTATTTGTCTGTTGTTTATTGTTCCTTATTCTGACGTGAAGTATATGAAAGAATGAATAATTGAACTGCAGATCGATGTAAAGTAAAGAAATGACTCTCACAGTGAAATTGCAATTAAAGAAAACTAATTGCAGAGAAAGAAGCCTGAAAAAAATTCAGGGCTTCAACGGGATTTCAACTGTAACCTCCACAATACCAGTGTGACGCTCTACCAATTAAGCTATGAAGCCACACATTGGGGGTAAGGTAGCAACTTGCTAACAGCTTATTATGAAAAGAAACAGGAAATGCCACATGTGACTTGGGTCATCACACCTCATGAAACCCATGGTGGATGTGCATAACATTAATTTTTAACAATAATATTATTTATTACATTAAAATATAAATTTTGTTTTGATCACTACTTTGTAAGCATTAATTTTTAAGATGCCAATGTGTATAATTATTCTATCTTACACCAACATTCTCATTCTGCACAAAATGCTTACCCTTCTGGCTTTTGGTAGACTTTCATCTTCCTTTATTGTAATTTTCTTGGCATCTTCAAGATTTTTTTCCCTCTGCTGGGCTTTCTCAGCCTTTAAACAGGTAAAAAGGTTTATTTATAAATATTACTGTCATGGCTTTAAAATTTGTGTAAATTAATTTGCAATATGCATGTACATATAATAGATAAACAATTTTAAAAAAATTTAACCAGCTACATTCATGGGCATATTTTGTTGGAAAACTCATAAAAACATGAAATTATGGGCAAAATAACTGTTAAATACGTGTCTATCCCCGTTCCCCCTTTCGATGTTGGAAAATGGTAAGATGCTCTCATGTGTCAGATGGATGTTTTTGATCAACATTAAAAAGGGATTGATGGGGAGGGGCAGAATGTCTCTGAACAAATTTTTTCCAACACTTATAACCATGGTTGTAGATTAGATAATAATAAGATAATACGAGCCAGATCATTGGAGAGAGGTAGAGTGGGATGGTATTGTCTGTACTTGCGTTAAGCTGGTGCACAAGTGCTTGCCAGCCTATCCCAGTTTTCACAGCATGAAGTGAAATGACTAGGAGTATAGAACTCTAGCCCATTGATGCTATGTCAAGTAACTGGAGACACAGCATTTAAAGACTGAAGTTATCATGATCAGAAACTAAATAATTTCAGTCACCTCTTTTTCCTCTCTGTCTTCTGACTTTTTCTTCTCTTGTGCATAAATTTTAGTCACTTTTTTTAGCTGAGCCTTGGCAAGTTTTTCATATTTCTGAAAACAAAAGAAGCACAAAATTTATCATCAAATGGTTTCATTACAAGGCAACCATTCCAATACAGTGTATTACAAGGCAACCATTCCAATACATCTATATCTTGTTAAAAAAATATTGAGACTACGTAAGCCCTAAAATAGACAGAGGGAGGAGACGGGATCCAATGACAGGTATGCAACACCTCAAAAAGAGTGTAGAGATGGAACCAAAAGTGGTTGGCTTCAAGCATGATATGATGGGCCAATGTATAAAGAACTGACCCGGAAAATCAAGCCAGTTGGAGGATTGTGCACAGAGGTCCTAAAATAAGCCTTAACCAACAACTGAATAATATGTGCTTAGAAAATGTTTCAACACATTTCATTCATTCAGTGTTCTTAAGTGACTTGGTAAGTATTATATACCTCTCCTTCAGCTTTGCTGTCCACCATGATTTGGGGAGGAGGTTCTTCTCCTTCAGTGACACGTAAGGCCTTCAGGAGAGAAATCACAACACATTACATTTAATTTATTGACTGTACAAGTATCTCTTGTATGCTGAAATCACAAAGAAAGATTCCTGCTCAACAACAGACAATACAGTTATCAAAAGGAAACTACTTTGTTGGCAGGAGCAAAAATTATATGTCAACTTTGTATTGTGGTTCACTATTCTTTAAAAGATAAATCCTTTTGTTCTTATACCTGCATAACAGTTTTGAATGGTTTCTGAGCAGATCCATCACCAGACTCATCATTTCCTTCCTTTTCGGAGGTGTAGATCACTGGGCCATTGGCTTGTAGATAACATAACAAATGGAATTTTAAACAGTTGCTATAATGTCCACTATTGCACCATTTAGTGCATGAATTAACAAATTTAAAGAAACTTCACTTAAAAATTCAACACAAGACAGAAACTAACCTATACTTCTAAGGGGAGCATACATTCTAATGGCCCTTGTTAAGCTAGCTTGGTATGCACTGTCTTGAGGAGGGGCCTTTGCGAGCCTATATGCTCTACAGCAGTGAACTGATTGGGTCAGCTTAAGGGTGCACAACCAGGTCCCCCTTCGGAGACTGGAAAGGGAAAAGCAGCGCATCTCTAGCTAACTAGCTAGGCCTAGAAGAAATTTAAAAACAGACTACTTACTCATGCATTTTTGAAGGGGCCTATTTTAATTATTTGATAGATATTTTGGTGAGCAAGTTAGAAATATATATATCTTATTGGACATTTTAGTGTGTAGTATCGCTGTATATTTTAACGAGTCATGCAGTATTTTGGCGAGCCCAAAAGGCGAGTTAAAATACCAATGATGAGTAAAAATTTACAGTGATACTGCGCACTAAAATGTCTAATAAGAGATTTATTATCCAACGTTTTTGTTCCCCCAAAATTCTGACTTGCCAAGGTTTTAATCTTTTGCGTAGTCGGGGGAACGAGACAAGTAAAAATATCGTGTGGTATTTGTACTTCTTTCGCATGTTATTTGTACTCTGCGAAGCAGTGTTGGATAATAAAATAATTTACTATTAGTATTTATTGATATTAGCAAATGTTTCCAAGAAATGATTGGACCGCATGTTCTTCAAAATAGAAGTATCTTATAAAGCCATGACGTAGCCATGACAACTTTTGCATGTTCAAACTATTCTTATACTACTGTCTTCATGACACGTCGGAGTAGTTATAGCCTAAGAAATGAGAAAGTCCGTGACATTCTTTAACCCTGATAGACATATGTCAAAGAAAATTCTGTACAGCCAATGCAACATATGTACATGACTGTATTGTGTTGTTTCAGAAAATATCCATACTCCCACAATGGATGTTGTTTTGGTTTAAAATCCCTCCCCCTCCAATTTAATTAGCGTCATAATTTCTTTTAAAATATTTTGTTTTTGAGACCCCCCTCCCCCACAAAATTGATCTTCCATGGCAGGGGTGGGTCAGGATAAAAACTTGGAGCCACACATTTTATTTGTGCAAGTATCAGAGGTAGCCAAGAGGATTATTCCAAGTCTGGAGTAAAAGGTGGAATTAACCTAAAAGAGGGGCCTTCAATCTATTTGGTTTCTCTCTCTCAGTCTTTACAAGGATCTTTCAAAATGACAGTTTTCCCCTAAAAGGCAGTGGAAAGATAGCCAGAAATGAAAAGAATTTTCTTGACCATACACATTTGTTTTGCAATAATCTCCATTCTTGGACTTCCCTTTTTTCCTAGTTTGACCATTACAATGTTATTACAAAAGTCAGGCAAAAAAGGATTAAAATATAGATTGAATACAATGTTCTAGATCATGTGACTAAATTGGCTGAATTTACATTGCATCAAAATATGAAATACTGATTGTGTGATCTCAGTTTCCATGGTAATTATATATATTTTTAATTAAATAAGTTATTTAACTAAAGGCTCCCTAATTTATTATCTGTCATTAATTATAAAAAACCTGTTCGAACCTGATTGGTTTTGATAACATTCATGCAGGCGTTTCCTTCTTCCTTCCTGTGTTACCAAGGCTAGTATTTTATCAGTTGTAATTTGTAATTCGAGGGCCGTATGTTTATCAGTTTTTACTGTTTGTTGTAACCCTCTTTTAAATGAAGATGATTGATTGATTGATTATAATATTTAAACAGTATCAAAAGCAAACTTCAGTCATTTTATGTAAAACCAATTAGCCATTAACATACAGTATGTAATAATCATTATACAATTTCATTATAATTAATAATTTTTAAAAATATCCGTAAATTAGTACACAGACTTTTTCGTACTTTTCAGCATTTTTTGTACAAAATTTTTAAAACGATCGGTAGACTGCCGTATTTGAAAGTTGATTATATTTGGCTACGCTTATATGCGGTACCTAACTACTTCACAGTAAAAGAATGCAACCGGAACGAGAGATCGGAGCTCAAATCTACATGAAGGAAGCGCTTGCACGAAATGTTAATAAAACATGCATTTGTACAGCTACAAAAACACAAATAAATACCACTTCCACATTTCTGAAAACTCTGAGAAATATAACTGTACTGATATCGGGTTCATGCATCTAAACGTGACAAAATTGTCTTTAATAAACGAAAACGAAAGTAAGTTCGATTTGACTGGCTGGCAAACAAAATCACAACAAGAAAAGCGGGGCCTTAAAATACACAGACTTTTTCGTACTTTTCAGCATTTTTTGTACAAAATTTTTAAAACGATCGGTAGACTGCCGTATTTGAAAGTTGATTATATTTGGCTACGCTTATATGCGGTACCTAACTACTTCACAGTAAAAGAATGCAACCGGAACGAGAGATCGGAGCTCAAATCTACATGAAGGAAGCGCTTGCACGAAATGTTAATAAAACATGCATTTGTACAGCTACAAAAACATAAATAAATACCACTTCCACATTTCTGAAAACTCTGAGAAATATAACTGTACTGATATCGGGTTCATGCATCTAAACGTGACAAAATTGTCTTTAATAAACGAAAACGAAAGTAAGTTCGATTTGTCTGGCTGGCAAACAAAATCACAACAAGAAAAGCGGGGCCTTAAAATACACAGACTTTTTCGTACTTTTCAGCATTTTTTGTACAAAATTTTTAAAACGATCGGTAGACTGCCGTATTTGAAAGTTGATTATATTTGGCTACGCTTATATGCGGTACCTAACTACTTCACAGTAAAAGAATGCAACCGGAACGAGAGATCGGAGCTCAAATCTACATGAAGGAAGCGCTTGCACGAAATGTTAATAAAACATGCATTTGTACAGCTACAAAAACATAAATAAATACCACTTCCACATTTCTGAAAACTCTGAGAAATATAACTGTACTGATATCGGGTTCATGCATCTAAACGTGACAAAATTGTCTTTAATAAACGAAAACGAAAGTAAGTTCGATTTGTCTGGCTGGCAAACAAAATCACAACAAGAAAAGCGGGGCCTTAAAATAGTTTTTGCTCTATAGATTCTACCTTGCCTTTTTCTCAGTAGACCATCATACTTGATATATTGCCAAAGCTTTGAAAAATGTGCTCTCGATGTTAACTGAATTTATTAGGGAAGTAGACCCAGCAAAGAACATTTTAGCAGGCGCGGTATAATGGCGCTCGAGTACACGTGGGGTTTTCACTTACCAAGTACGTCCATTTTCTCCATATCTGAACTCAGAGAGTCGGTAGCCATTCTTCTTCGTCAATTCTGTTAAACGACCAAAGCTTAAATGATATTGAAAACGACAAACAGGCTATGAAATAAGTACAATTTTACAACAATGCCGGGTGGTGTTGCATCAGGCAAAAGACGAGCCCTGAAGCAAAAGAACGGTTCAGCGGCTTCTCGAATAGAGCGAAGAAATTTTAGCCGGGGGAAGGGAGGGGATCGAGAGAATTAAAGAAGTCACCCCTTTCAAGTTGGGAAATAAGACGATCTGATAGCTCTCTGATACTTTCAAAGGATTAATTAAGAAAACCACCTATGATTTTTTAAAAAATTATTGTCTATTTTGCACTTTATGCGACAGACACAACCGGTACCCAGCCCTCCCCTGGTGAGTGAGAGTGCTTCAATGGCGGCGGCGCGACATGCTTGTGTTAGTTTCTCCGTGTTTTTGCGTGATTTTTCTGCTTGGCGCTTGATGTTCTATGCTAAATGTTTATGCGTTGCACAGATATTTTAGCCCTAGAACATGTATCGCGCCCTTGAAGGGGTATTTCGAAATGCGCGAACAGTAAATTCAATTCGACTTCGCTTGCCCTGCCTGTCGAGTCACAAATGCTCAACAACAACGTTCACCCAAGAAAATGCCACTACAGGCTCAGAAGAAGAGCTCAAGAGATTCAATCCTCTGGAAATACAGATGCTGTCTAGCTCATTACACGATCAGGTATTCCATGGCAAAACGGAAATCTACGATTCGGAGATGGTGAAGAAATGCCAGGAACATTTAGAGGTGCATAATTTGTGGAACAAAAGCGGGACAGTTCTGCCCGAGGTCAATTTTCAACTTCCACCCCTGCTAGGTTCAAATGTTGATGAGCACTTTAGAAAGATTGCAGAAGAGCAGAGTAGACCGTACTTTGAAAAAGCTCAGATGCTGGCAGAATTGACGCTCTCTGCCATCCCAGATGAGTGGAGTTATTCTCCAGGGTGGACTAAGTATGTGTATAGTGAGGAGGGGTTGGTAACCACACCAGTACATGTCCCACAGGAAGATGCGCTAATCTTTGATGTTGAGGTCTGCATGAATGAGGGACCATTTCCTGTGATTGCAGTGGCTGCCTCTCCCACAGCATGGTAATTAAATAATATCCACTTACATGGAGCAGCTTGAGCTGATGTTGTGATCAAAATAAATCAAAACTTCAACATACCATCAAGTGGTGGAGGGGGATGGGCCAGAGTGCATTTTGGTACATCCAAGGCTGAAGATATGCCAATTGAGGTTTTAAAAGTCTATGCCAAGGTTCTTTGGTTATACATGTACTTACCTAAAATAAGTCATCTGAACACCAATTAAAACCTGCCAACCATGGTCGTACCCCAGTAGGCCACACAATTTTGAAATCCACGCCAAAGACCTTCGGCATAACCTTAACAAAATGCAGCCTGGGGAAAGGAAGCAGAAGCCTGGGAGAATAGGAGGTGAAAGGGCATGGGAGGCTGGAGAATAGAGGATGGGATGCAGATTAAAATCAGTTGTGCCAATTCTGAGACTTACTGTTTGCTAATAATACTTTATTCAAATATGGTATTTGAAAAGGAGGACCATGAGGTTATCCCTATTTAGGTCCTCTAACTAAAATTACAATCTAAAATTTGCTAATGCAGATTGATAATTTTTTTTGGCAAAATCATCAAATTTAAGCCCTGCTGAGTCCTGTGAAATATGCCTAGTCCATTTTCGGGAAATTGGGTTCCCATGACAAAAAGTAACAATAAAGTATAAAACTGTATGTTCTCAGTGTCAGATCAAGGAAGGAGGTCTTGCATCTCTCCCATTTTAAACTTTCTCCTCCTATTATTTTTATTTCTTCACTCAGGTACTGTTGGGTTAGTCCAAGACTTGTTGAAGACAAGAGTTACCAGTGGTTTGTGAGGCCATCTCCTAAACTGTACATTCCACTGGAGCTTGCAGAGAACCAGGACTGGAGTACAGCTGAGTGGAAAGAAAGGCTTATTGTTGGTCACTCTGTTAGCTTTGATAGATCTTTTATAAAGGAACAGTATTATATCAAGGTGCAAAAATAACATGTTCAACGGTACTTCTTATAATGAGAAGCTCACTGTAAGCTGATCATGTCTTTTAGTGTGACTTAATTAGTGGTTGGTTATCACCCCTGGACCACTGTGTATCTGAATACATACTGATATCCAATTCTAAACACTCTATCTTGTTCTCCAATCAACCCCAGTTTGGACCACAGTCTGGGTCCCAGTCTATACAGTAACTTTTATTAGGGCACCCAATCTGGCCTCCAATCCATAAGCCTCATTTTTTTTGTATTTTTCCTCATTGGGGGACAGAAGGGAAATCCAAATTAGGGAACAGGCTTTTTACCATTCTGCCTCCATCCTGTATCTGTGGAATGCACTTATTTTAAATGCCTGTCATGTGCAATGACATTCTATATTTTCCTTCTGCAGGGACCTAAAACATATTTCCTAGACACTCTTAGTCTCCACATGTGCATCTCAGGCTTCACAAGTCTTCAGCGCAGCCTTTGGGAATCAGCGAGTGCTGGACGCATCGGAAAAGTTCCTTGGATGCTGATTGGTTCTGGGAACAAACTAAAAAACCTTCACCACCTGTATTGTGGTGGTGATGAATTGGACAAGTCATTAGTGAAAATATTTGTTGATGGAACACTTGATGATGTTCGGGAAAACTTTCAGGTACGCTGTCTTATTGGGTTTGACTCATTTTTTGGTGAAAAACTGTAAAATTCTGAAAATAGGCCCTGGGCTTGTATTTCCTCAACTTCCATATTTAGTGGGCTTATTTGTTTATAGTACAGGGGGTGGGGTGTGGGGGGGGGGGGGGGTGGGGAAAGTGCTTATTTCAGACAAAAATTTGCTTTTCATAAATGTTTGTGTTTCTATTCGAAGACTCTCTCTGAAAATGATCTATAATAATATGAAACCCAAAACAAGTCTACAGTCGGTCTTACATTCTAAAACAGCATTAAAATTAATACAATCATGGCCATTTCAAAGCAGTTTTGCTTGGTTTTGGTAACTATCTACTGTATTTACATTGACTGTTGGCTTAATGCAACATGCAATAATTTGAACTTGGACTTAGTACACCCAGATGGATTCTGCAGTCTATAGTGTTGTCATTACAATACCAGTAACTGTCAATTTGTAACAGGATTTGGTAACATACTGTGCCAAGGATACTGCAGCAACTCAGGAAGTATTTGCTTCCCTGTGGCCTAAATACTTGGACAGATTTCCTCACCCTGTGTCTTTTGCTGGGATGCTAGAAATGGGATCAGCGTATCTCCCAGTTGATCGTTCTTGGGAAAACTATATTCGAGATTCTGACAACACCTATGAAGATTTGGAGAAGGAAATGAAGTGTTCACTAATGAAACTGGCTGATGACACATGCAACTACCTTTATGGCAAAAGGTTTGCTCGCCAAATGATTATTAGAAATTAATAGTAGATGATATTTTTGCTTTGCCCAGAATAGCCAAGGCTGAGGTAAGTATCATCAGCTCCAGCCTTCAATACAGCCAGTTGATAAGATTTTTATTGTCCTCAATATTTTATTATTCTGGACATCACAAAAAAAAACAAAGTCAAATAATAATAATATTTATTTATAATTTGTTATTTAAGTCTGCATTGGAGTAAATGGACCAAAGTGTTTCAGATATACCGCTATGGGATGCTAGTCCATTGCAAGGTTACCCCAGCCTCGGTGCTGGGGGTTAGTCTTGTCCAGTAACAGTAGATGTAAGAATGTCGACAGGAGTTCTTCTCTATTATTTTTTAGGTATGCACAAGACCCTTGGCTTTGGGAGATGGACTGGTCAGTCCAGGAAGTTAGAACAAAAAAACCTAAACCTCCAAAGAAAAAAAGGAAAACTAAACAACAAGGAAGCATGGACAAAGAGATGGATGAAGATTCCCCTTCAACAAAGGCAAGCATGATACATGAAGGAATAGCCTCTGAAATCCTGGAAGATGAGATGATTGATGACAATAATATTGAAGTGGTTGAGGGTTTGAAGAACTCATTTGACATCTTAGCAACTATTCCACCAGCTGTTGATGTGATGCACAAGAGAAGGCAGAAGTTACCAGGGTATCCCAAGTAAGGACTAGGTCTGTAAGAGAGTGTAATATGCACCAGAAACTGGTCGCACAATGTACAAAATAAACCTTCTATGAACTGACAGGATTTAAGTTTTGTTAATATTACTTTGCAGTTGGTAAGAGTTTTGCAAAGTTTCAAAAATTACCGTTAATGTATTTCTTTCCAAGTCCTTTTGAGGAGGGAGGAAGGTTATTTCAGATCTTATCTATCCTATGTATAGGAAAGCTGAGTAATTTACATGCTGAATCATGCTGAATTGCTCTTGGTGAACCACAAAAACCATGTAAACATATAAAAAATTTAAATACGTGTGTGTGGAAGGCATTTAGTGAGAGTGTGATCTCAGGACCTCTCCACTACATTCATGTTGAGAGCCCTACTGTAGTCACTCTGCCACTTGCCCCTGTTCCCTTCACAAATGTTATGTTACTCTGTTGTTAGCTGGTACAGATCTCTATGTATGGGACCATCAGACAAGGAAGAATGGAAAGAAGGGCCAGTAAACATCAGTGCACAGTGTCAGGTAGCACCTATGCTCTTGCGCATGACATGGGACGGCTTCCCACTACATTACACCCGTAAACATGGCTGGGGGTACCTTGTGCCTGGAAGGACGGACAATCTGACAGCCAATCAAGTCGGTCTGCCGCACAATGAGGATGACCAAGTGGAAATAGAGAAACCGGAAATACCATTTCCCACAAGGTAGGCTGGGATTTATTTACCGGTACTATGAGTTTTTATTAATCAGAGAGCATCATGGCAAAATAAACACAAAAATAGGGTTTTATTACACTGAAAATAGATGTAACAATGATAAGTTCAACTGAAAGCGCTTATGAACACAGCAACATTTGTGTCAGATTCTCATGCTCTAAGCGCTTTTTTCTGAAACTTCTGCTTTATAAAGATAAGAAAGAAAAGTTAACCCGGCTTTCTACATTTACTTTTCTCTCACAAAAGTATCAGAAGTAAACTGGTCCGTCAGCTTCTTCATCATCATCATCATCAGTTATTTAATATTTATTTATTTATTTATTTATTTTATTATTTATTTATTTATTTGCCACAAAGCAATAATAATTGGGTCATGATAAGTGAAACAATTCGATTCTATAGTGGTTTCTCTTCATTTTTGTTGTGATGGGTATTTCTGCAATATATTCATTTTTCTTTTCCTTTTGAAAAGTGCATTTGACAATATTTGGAAAAAGCACAGCATGAACACCACTCGAGAAGGTGTAGATCAAACAGATTCCAAGATTGCCGATGACGAGTTGGATGTGTACAATCTTAACGAAGACCAGCTATGGGCGAGCTCAGAACTGGAAGAAATGAGAAAACCAAAAACGTCTCCCACCAAGAAACCATCCAGTGCTGTCGCCAAGGAGGAGGTCGTAAAAGACGAACCCGAGACAGCCCCAAAAAAGAAAGCGCCTCGAGTTAAGACTCCAGAAGCCATCTTAGGTGCAGAAAGCAGACCTGATTTTTATCATGGTGTTGGACCTTATAATGATGTTAATCTTCCAGGAGTTTGGTTCTTCCGTATTCCACACAAGGTAACTGAAAACCATTCCAAACCAGAATCCTTAACAAAATAACCCCGCAGCCAAACGGAAGCAACATTTCAATGCATCCACTTTCCCAGTGGATGCAACAGAATGAATTTTATTCTTGTTTCAGAATGGCGAGAACTATCGTTGTGGAAACCCACTGGCTAAAGACTACATCAGTAAAATGGAGGATGGAACACTGGTGTCCTCTGGAGATCACAGCGCTCACAAGACACTCATTATTAACAAGATGATTTCCTCGTGGAGAAATGCACAGAAGAGGGTCAAGTGAGGACAATTATAGAGTATTTTAGACATAGAGCAGGGACTGTGGAGGGGGAGGGGCTGGTAGGGCTATAGCCCTACCACTTTTTTGCTTGGGTTGATTTTTTAGGGCTACAGATGACATGGATAACGTCCCATATGAAGACTCTATGAATTTTACCAGTTGAAAGTAACAAAACGCGTCTACTCTTGCATATGCACTTCATGAAGTCAAAGGCTCAGAAAAGCTGCGCAGAAGAACCGCAAGAAAAACTTTGGCAACTTCAAAAAGTAGCGACCTTACTAGGTAGTTTTATTTAACATATTTACTGTATTGGATGGTATACTCGAGTGTACCAATAAATTGGGGACGGCTATGTTATGTTTATTGGGGTTGGTAATATGATGGCACAAAAATGCATGATAAATGGCAGAACAGTGGGCCTTAATACTTGTTTGTCTTGGTCAGATTTTTTAGCCCTACCACTTTAAAATGGTCTCCGCGGTCCCTGTAGAGGATTAGAGTAGTGAAGAAACTGGATAAATTTTAACTCGGATGTTAGAGTAAAGCAACAGATGAGCTAGTATCTCCGCAAAATAGTTACAGAAACAATAAAATATACTGCTTTGATACTATTTTTCAAATTGGTTAGGTATCACACAGTTCGGAGTTTTGTCGGTTAAAGCTACACATGTACAAGTGTTCCAATATGTAGCAGCAATAAATCTGAAGGCTGGAGTGTTTGCCATAATTTGTAGTGTCGGTAAAGTACCGTACAGAAATAAGTTGAGAAGAAAATAACGTGAAGTGAGGTCAACTTCGAAAATTGGCATGTGTGATTTAGAGATACGTGTATTAGAGAGAGGAGCAGTTGTTGGCAGAAATTGAATGTTTTAAATTAAGATGAGCTACAGTATTATCAGATACCAAAGAATGATGACCTCAGATGTCGATACAAACTCTGTAAATCCTAGAATCACAGATAGCTTATGACAAAGGGAGATGTGAGGACAGTAAAACCATACCTGAAATCAGTGGCTGGCTTCCCACCATCAAGTCTCCCAGCTTAGGACTTCAAATGGTTAAATGTTGATAAATTTAGCATGTTTCTTGCAAGCCTTCTCGACAATAGAATGTGCTTACTTTTGTTCTTTCTCATTAGATCTCAGCTGGCTGTATGGTTTGACAAAGGCGATCTACCTTCAGAAATAACAGGGTACAAAACTAACACTTGTGTTTCTCAGAAAACTTTTAACACATCGTTTTGCTTGAATTTCCTCTGTTCTAGTAACGCTGGTGTGTAATGTCATAAACGTTTCATTTGGCAGATCTGAAAAGTACAGTGCTGATGACATGTATGGTGCTATCTTGCCTCGTGTGATTACAGCAGGAACTGTAACAAGACGAGCAGTGGAACCTACCTGGCTGACAGCCAGTAATCCCAGAGTGAGTACAGTGTGTCTGCATGACATGCGCCGCAAGATAATAAAGCAACAGCAGGGCCTTAGGCAGGAGTTTGCATGGGTGGGTGCAAGCACTGGAGGTGTGAGCGCCTTGGGAGATCCGGGGGCATTCTTCCCGGAAAATTATGAAGTTGTTGAAGCCCTCATTTCCAACATTTTTAGAGTCATTGTAACACTCACTCCCAAATTAGGCAGACCTCTGTGGCCCATGATTGCGGGGGAGGGGTGGGGGGTGGGGGGGGGGGGGGGTGGACACACCCATCACATACCACTGCCTATGGCCCTTGCATATTACCGAAAAGATGAAACAGTCCAGTCTCCCACACGCCTGGATTCACTATCTTATCTTACTAAATGGCGGCTTTGCAAATACTTACTACGGCAGCTGGTAACCTACTTAAGTTGAAAATAATTTATATAATTTATTCGTGTCTCTGACAACACAGCAAATTAAAACAGTTTCTGTTTTGTTTAAGGAGGAGTGAAGGTCTCCTTACAAAATTAATTATGATAGTGTCAAATGAGTGTAGATAGGGGAACTTTGGATTTTGTTTTTAATCATTCTTTTTTAACACGTTTTATATTTACATGTAGGAGGATCGTGTTGGGTCAGAACTGAAGGCAATGGTACGAGCACCTCCAGGTTACTGTTTAGTAGGGGCTGATGTAGACAGTCAGGAGCTCTGGATTGCTGCTATTTTAGGAGATGCACATTTTGCTGGGATACATGGTAGGTCTTCTGAAATTTGATCTATGTCAATAGGAAAGCAAAAAGAACTTTCTTGCGCTGGCGAAGATTTCTCCGGCATCTTTACCGCGGAAAACACAAGAAAAGCTTTTTAACTGAAAGAAAATTTTTAGTTTTCAGGTAAAGCACTTTCCACGCAGTAGTATAACATCAGCAAAAACAAGAGCCGTTTTGCTATGTCTTGTATTCTTTTCTAAATTCTCTATTTAAAAACGTAAGACTAAGGAATTGCCTTCTTTGTTAGGACTGATAGACCTATTAGCATCTCATATGCTTACATTATCAATTTTTATACCCTTTTTGAGTTTGTGTGGTATTTATTCAGGCAGTACAGCGTTTGGCTGGATGACCCTACAGGGCAAGAAATCAGAAGGTACAGACCTTCACAGCAAGACCGCCCAGACCATTGGGATAAGTCGAGACCACGCGAAGGTGAAATATTGCTGTAGTGGTAACGAAAGCTAATGAGTGAAGGTGTCATTAATCGTCTTCTTCTTCTTCTCTCTTTCCTGGTAGATTTTTAACTATGGTCGTATTTATGGAGCAGGGCAAAAGTACGCAGAGAAGCTTCTTCTACAGTTCAATCACCGACTGACGGAGAGCGAAGCAAAGCAGAAGGCAGAGACACTGTTCGCTAACACCAAGGGAGTGGCCAAGTAAGGAAAAGCGTGTACAGTTGAGAAGGCCACGTGGTCTTGCGCCATTTTCAAATCGGGGTATAAATACTACTAGAGATGGATGTTTGAGAATATCCTGGGCCGGGTTGTTCAAAGCACGATTGAACTAATCCAGGATTAGCGTGAATTTTGATTTCAGTATGTTAACTTTTCAGTGAGGTTTTCTGTTTGTATTTTCCCCTCCAGTTTTCTCAAACTTCACAAAACATCATCTTTTATACAAGAGAAATTGACCTCTTGATTAACGTTCAGGCTGATTTATCGTCATTAATTTATTATAAAATTTTTAATTTAACGTCTTCAATTTATCATATTTAATTTAACATCTTTAATTAAAGGGGCTAATCTATCATCCTTAATTTAACATTCTTATAATTAAATAGGCTAATTTTGGATCCTTAATTAAAATAGGCTAATTTAACTTCCTTAATTAAATATTAAGCGAATTTAACATCCTTTATTAAATAGGCTTATTTAACATCCTAAAATTTAAAATCCTTAATTAAAGAGGCTAATTTTACATCCTTAATTTAACATCTTTGATTAAATAGGCTGATTTATCGTCATTAATTTAACATTCTTAATTTAACATCTTTAATTAAAGGGGCTAATCTATCATCCTTAATTAAATAGGCTGATTTAACATCTTAAATTTGACATTTTTAATTAAATAGGCTGATTTAAGGACGGTGCCTACTAATAGTGAGGTATTTTTGCCCGGCCGATGACTATGCAAGGGAAGTAGATGTTACCAAGGGCTATTAAAATCCAAAAAGAAAATTGGGGGTAGCCACGCAAATTTTCGAGATAATTAGGTTTGAAATCTTGAAAAAAGTGCTGACGTGGCATTTTCAAAAAAAGTAAAAGGAAATAAAATTTCCTTACAAATAACCTTTGAATTTGGTTTTTCATGAACAAAATCAACATTAAATATAACGATCTTAAAAATAACTAACAAATACTATCTTTGAAACTGCGTGAACCACGTTTTTATTGACAAAACGATTGCACTTGAGCCATTTTTGACTCTAACAGCTCTCTCTTGCAAGGCCAGAAAAACAGCCTAAACAATTTTTGCACTGAACGAAAAATTAATCATGTGTTCTATAGACTTACCACTTCCATTTTATAAAATAAAAAGTATGGGTCACCACGCGTTTTTAAAAGTTATACGAGTTGTATGGAATCGCTTTTGAGGTCAGTTACACTTTTCCTATCCCCTCCCTAGCGAGTTAAATATTTGCTTCTCGCGCAATTTTTCACGCGTGCACCACGCCATATGTAGTTAGCAGTTTGCTGATTACGTTTGAGCGATTAGCGATGTGTTTCAGACTTTTAAATGTGAGCCATTTTTATCGATAAGCGTTTAGGGCTTACTGATATGTTACTCTTTCACTGTTCCTGGTTTAGTACGTCCATTAACTGGATTTCGTTGCAACCGAAATTTTCTTGCATTTTAGTCGCGCGCTTGGTTGCGAAGTTGAATTCGTCATTTTGAGCCAGCAAATTCCCTTAGCGCGCGCGTCTAGTGCGATCGATGCCTTGCGTGATGCGCAGAAGATGTGCGCAGTAACAAAAGTAGGCACCGTCCTTAACATCTTTAATTTTAAATCCTTAATTAAATAGGCTGATTTAACATCCATAATTTAACATCTTTAATTAAATAGGCTGATTTAACATCCTTAATTAAATAGGCTAATTTAACATCTTTAATTAAATAGGCTGATTTAACATTCTTAATTAAATAGCCTGATTAAACATCCTTAATCTAACATCTTAAATTAAATAGGCTGATTTAAGATCCCTAATTTAACACCTTTTATTTAGTAGGCTAAGTTAACATCTTTTAATTTAAATTACCGGTAAAGCCTAAATTAAATAGGCTGATTAAACATCCTTAATTTAACATCCCAGTAAATGAGCTGATTTAACATCTTAAATTTAACATCTTCAATTAAATAGGCTGATTTAACATCTGTAATTTAACATTCTTTAATTAAATAGGCTAATTTAACATCCTTAATTTAAAATGGCTCATTTAACATCCTTAATTTAATTTAACAACTTAAATTAGATAGGCTGATTTAACATCCTTAATTTAACATCCCAGTAAATGAGCTGATTTAACATCTTAAATTTAACATCTTCAATTAAATAGGCTGATTTAACATCTGTAATTTAACATTCTTTAATTAAATAGGCTAATTTAACATCCTTAATTTAAAATGGCTCATTTAACATCCTTAATTTAATTTAACAACTTAAATTAGATAGGCTGATTTAACATCCTTAATTTAACATCCCAGTAAATGAGCTGATTTAACATCTTAAATTTAACATCTTCAATTAAATAGGCGATTTAACATCTGTAATTTAACATTCTTTAATTAAATAGGCTAATTTAACATCCTTAATTTAAAATGGCTCATTTAACATCCTTAATTTAATTTAACAACTTAAATTAGATAGGCTGATTTAACATCTCTAATTTAAAATCCTTAATTAAATAGGCTGATTTAACATCCTTAATTTAAAATCCTTTAATTAAATAGGCTGATTTAACATCCTTAATTAAATAGGCTAATTTACATCTTTAATTGAACATCTTTAATTAAATAGGCTGATTTAACATCTTTAATTTAACATCCTTAATTTAACATCTTTAATTAAATAGGCTAATTTAACATCCTTAATTTAAAATGGCTGATTTAAGATCTTTAATTTAACAACCTTATTTAAACATCTTGAATAAATATGTAACATCTTTAATTAAAAAGGCTAATTTAACATCCTTAATTTAACATCATTAATTAAAAAGGCTGATTTAACATCCTTAATTAAACATCTTTAATTAAATAGGCTGATTTAAGATCCTTAATTTAACATCATTAATTAAATAGGCTGATTTAACATCTTTAATTTAACATCCTTAATTAAACATTTTTAATTAATTAGGCTGATTTAACATTCTTAATTTAACATCCTTAATTAAATAGGCTGATTTAACATTCTTAATTAAATTTAGCATTCTTAATTTAACATTCTTAATTAAATAGGCTAATTTAGCATTCTTAATTTAACATTCTTAATTAAATAGGCTGATTTAACATTCTTAATTTAACATTCTTAATTAAATAGGCTAATTTAGCATTCTTAATTTAACATTCTTAATTAAATAGGCTAATTTAGATCACGGAGGGTCGTGGGTTCAAATCCCATCTGGTGCTCGGTTTTTTTTTCCGAGTTCCCATTTAATGATGCAAATATTTATCTTATTGTATTTCTTCTAGACTCACTTGGTGGTTGGATGGTTGCATCTCAGATAGGCCTTAATGTGACTGCATGATGCAGTTATGAGTCATTTGTATCTGTCCTGATTAATTGACTATGTGACCGCGTGATGCGGTTCTAGTCAGATATCCACATTTGATCCTTGCTCACCATAGAGTCTCCAGTAGCTCAGTGGTTAGGGCATCCGACTAGATCACGGAGGGTCGTGGGTTCAAATCCCATCTGGTGCTCGGTTTTTTTTTTCCGAGTTCCCAT